>JBBBDQ010002222.1:495000-680000 GCA_037127315.1 Ascarosepion bandense
ATTGTCCTTGAAAAAAACAAAAACAAAAAAAATCACATAAATCGTCGCTTCATCTTGAAATAATGGCCAAAGGTTTAGTCCCCTACATTGCTGGCATTGAATTTTGTTCAATAATGGTGTGTGATCAAAATTACTAAAATAAAATAAACTCAGAAAATATCAACAACTCAATACCAGTTCTCAAAATGTCTGACAGAGTGTCACAATGACGTGAAAAGATGCCGGTATGTGAAATTTCATTAGTTCTACCGTTCTATTCAATAGACTCCTTAGAGAAACGAGGCCCTAAAGCGACACCGTCCAAGCGAGCGTTCCTCACAATTCTCAGGTTTTGCCTTTTCTGTTTGAATGGCGGGGCGACACTTGTTTACAACTGCTGGTCACGCGTTCGAAGAAATCTCGCGGGACGAAGAAACAAGTTGTGCTCACGTTGCATTCGTTTAAATTCTATTCTGTTTACGGATACTTGTGACATGTTTCGATAGAACAGCTTGGCTCAGCTAGTAAAGACGTTAGTCTATCAATCTGCCGGATTTAAAGGTACGTAAATAGTCACACTAACACGATATAATACAAAATATTATCACAGTTATAACAAAATATTACTATTATCTTCTCCAATACAATAAAGATCATTGTATTATCTAATCTAAACTTATTTATAAATAGAACTTTGTCTGTGTGTGTGTGTGTGTCCGTCACCTATAGACTACGAAACGGCTGAACCAATTTTCTTGAAAATTTACACAGTTGTACTATAGGCGGCTGCGAGTGTTCTTAGCTTGGTTTTGTGTCGAGGTATCTCCGATAAATATCGAAAATCGATAATCGAAAAAATCGGATTATAGAAGGAGTGGTCCGATTTTAATCAAATTTGATACACTCATAGACAAAGACATAAGAAACGATATTTTCAAGGTTGCAGTTCTTACAATAGTGCAGAAAATCGATTATATATATATATATATATATATATATATATATATATATATATATAAGGCAAGATGTTTATGTGTGTCTGTTTATCTATGTGAATGTTCTTTATACAAATCCACAATTTTTATCCGATTCTCACCAAATTTCACACAAATATTCTTTAGGCTGAGTCTGAGCTCCAGGACCATGGATTAGTTTTAAAGCTTTCATTACACCCGAGCAACGCCGGGCTATACTGCTAGTATATACATAAGAATAGACTTTTATAGAAAAATAAATATTATGAAGAAAAAATTATGACCATAACACATTTCTGAAGGAAAAAAACACTATTTTCAACAAAACATTTTTGAATACAAAATTAGAAGATATTTTTCTAAGATAAAAAAGAATAAAAACAAAAAAATTTTCATTAAAATCTGACAATATCAACCTTCTTACTATAACCAAACATTAAAAAAAATACCTTCATGAAAGTGAAAGTGAAAGTGAAAGTGAAGAAAAAGACTAGGTTGAGGGAAGGTTGAGAAAAAGGCAAAATTAAACGGGATTAAAGTAGATGGCGATTGACTTTGCATTTAAATTTGTTAAAATTGTCGTCATGAGAAAAGCAAGCAAGTGCGAGAAAAGGATCTATTAGAATAGAACTTACAGTTGCATCTAGCTGTTTTAACTATTTCTTTTTATCATATCCCCTAAGCAAATCAGAAATGCCCCTTGTTCCGTTAAACAAAACTCAAACTCAAAGAAAAAAAAACTATCACCTGGTTCACCCTCCTCTTTGTCCTTTTGAATGGGATCGGAAGTTTATCCTTTGATTCCTGCTTCGGTTTCCCCTTCCTTCTAAAGTCTACTTCAGCTCTATGCTTAGAACGTCTTCACCTAAACCCCACCTGATGATAGCAATGTCAATTCCCTTATTGCCTCGTTAAATATTTAAGCCGAACAACTTTGACAAAATAGTGTAATAACAATCATAAATCTGAATTGTATAAAGTAAGATGGGTACAAAGGTCAGTCAGTTAAGTGTCATAAGTGATACACGCTCGAAAGAGATATGACTGACTGGGCAGAAGAGTATCCCGCAGTAAGTTGCCATTGCTTTCTGCGGTAGACTGGTTGCCAGCCAAGGCTATAGAACCCAATCTGTCCTGGTATTTAACCCATAACTGGAGGGAAAAGAGAGATTAATACCTTTTTTCCAAAGGGTAGTTGTGCGTAAGTGAATGCTAAGAATTCAACTGAAATTTGAACTCGATACCCCCCGATTTGTCGTTCGGAGTCGATATCCACTGCACCACAACGCACATCCGGGGTACAAGGGTAAAGATTCAAAATTTTAACCGTTTCACTGAAGCAGACATTAAACACATGAGAATCTTATCGCTTCATCTATCTTTTCTTTCTTTCTCTCTTTCATTAATTCTTTTTCTTTCTTTCATTAAATAATTCTTTCTTTTTCGCTCTTTTATTAATCCTTTTTTCTTTCTTTCTTTCTTTCTTTCTTTCATCAACAATTTCTTTCTTTCATTAATTATTTCTTTCTTTCTTTCTCTCGTTAGTTCTTTCTGTCTCTTTTTCATTAATTCTTTCTTTTTTCTCTCTCTTTCATTAATTCTTTCTTTCATGCTTTCTTTCCTTTTTCTTTCTTTCATTCATTCTTTCTTTTTTCTTTCTTTCATTAATTTTTCTTTCTTTCTCTTTTTCATTAATTCTTTTTTCTCTCTTTCATTAATTAATTCTTTCTTTTTGTCGCTCTTTCATTAATTAATTCTTTATTTCTTTCATTAACTAATGCTTTCATTCTTTCTTTTTCTCTTTCATTAATTAATTTTTCTTTCTCTCGTTCATTAATTCATTCTTTCATTCATTCTTTCTTTTTCTTTCTTTTCTTAATTTTTCTTTCTCTTTTTCATTAATTCTTTTTTCTCTCTTGCGTTAATTAATTCTTTCTTTTTGTCGCACCTTCATTAATTAATTCTTTCTTTCATTAACTAATTCTTTCATTCTTTCTTTTTTTCTTTCATTAATTAATTTTTCTTTCTCTCGTTCATTAATTCATTCTTTCATTCATTCTTTCTTTTTTCTTTCTTTTCTTAATTTTTCTTTCTCTTTTTCATTAATTCTTTTTTCTCTCTTGCGTTAATTAATTCTTTCTTTTTGTCGCTCCTTCATTAATTAATTCTTTCTTTCATTAACTAATTCTTTCATTCTTTCTTTTTTTCTTTCATTAATTAATTTTTCTTTCTCTCGTTCATTAATTCATTCTTTCTTTCATTAATTTTTCTTCCTTTCTCTCTTTCATTAATTCTCTCTCTCTCTCTCTCTCTCTCTCTCTCTTTCATTAATTAATTTTTTCTTTCTTTAAAACTAAACAGCACCATTGATATGTCTTTACTTCCGCTTTGTGGGCAGGGGACCGGCAAGCTAAGACTGGATTGAAACAAAAAGACTATTGTTTATCTGAGGTAATGGTATGGCGTAACCTAAACGCTTAGTAAAGAAGGAAGTATCAAGGCGAATTATAATTCTATAAGCGTGTGGCCGTAAGGTTAATGCCCCCATTTTTGTTATTGTGGCAGCTACAGTGTCCTTTTGAAAAGAAAAATTTCTTTAATCTATGGATATTGATTATTCTCACCCAGCTATCAATGACTAGGGATATCTCATCTAGTTCTGAATGTTGCTCAGTTATTTATCGTCCTGTTTCCATTAGCTGTGTGCCTGTGCTACCAAGCCAGGGATTAAACAATTAATATGACACAGAGTTCACGAATCAACAGTTTAATAAGCTCAAATAGCGTTTTATGGAGGGAAAAGAGTGGTCACCAAAACCGCTATGGAATAAAATGAAAATACCAGAACATTGGAGAATCAGACGTCTGAAGGACTATGTTAAGCTATGACGCTACCTCACCTCAGCAGCCCTAGCATTGAAATAAATACACTTTTGGAGTCATTAAGAAAGAAAGCAAGAAAGAAAGAAACAACGACAAAGAGAGCCAAGCTCCACATCAAGGCTTCAGCAGCAGCAGCAGTAGGAAAAGTGCACAACAACAGCAGCTGTAGTAACAAAGGAGACAGCAGTATAAGAATATTAGCTTTAAGGCTTCGTTGATCAAAGAAGGACATTTGAATTCCTTGCATTCACTTACGCGCAAATATCCTTGGGAAAGATATTAATCCGTCTCATCCCTCCAGTTATGGGTTAAATAATAGGACAGATTGGGTTCTATAGCCTTGGTCGGCAACCAGTCTACCGCAGAAAGCAATGGCAACCTACTGCGGGATAATCTTCTGCCCAGTCAGTCATGTCTCTTTCTAGACATGATCACCCAAGCGTGTATCACGCATGGCACTTAACTGACTGACTGATCAAAGAAAGTTTTCTTTTCAAAAGGGCACAGTAACTGAAGCAGTAACAAAAATGGTGACATTAAGCTAATGATCACACGATTTCTGAACCTATTACACAGGGTTATTGAAAATTAGCTTCCTATTTTATGCATGAGTGGCCAGCCAGGTGTCCTGACTTAACAACATGTGACGTCTTTCTTTGTGGTTGATAAAAAGAGCAAGTCTTCTATACCAAACTAAAAACTTTGAAAGAATTTCAAGGACGAATACAACGAGTTATGTCTTCCATCGTACAAGAATTCCTGGGGAAATGAGTTGACCCGATTCATGGGCAGCTCGAGAAGCGGGTAGCAATATCTGGTGCCCGTCAATTAAGTGTCATACGTGATACACGTTTTGGGTGATCATGTCTCGAAAGAGACATGAGTGACTGGGCAGAAGATTACCCTGCAGTAGGTGGCCATTGCTTTCTTTCAGTATATTGGTTGTCAGCCAAGGCTACAGAACCCAATCTGTTCTATTATTTAACCTATAATTGGAGGGACAAGACGAGTTAATACTTTTCCCAAGGGTATTTGTGCGTAAGTGAATGCGAGGCATTCAACTGGAATTCGAACTCGGCTCCCCGATTTGTCGTTTCGAGTCGGTATACACTGCATCACAACGCACATTGAGCTTTAAATAAAACCTTATGATAAAAGTTTTCCTCGCTTATCTATTTCTTGTAAAAATTAGCCAATCTAAACATATTTATAAATGGAACTTTGTGTGTGTGTGTGTGTGTGTGTGTGTGTGTGTATGTGTGTGTGTGTGTGTGTGTGTGTGTGTGTGTGTGTCCGTTACTTATAGACTCCGAAACGGCTGAATCGATTTTCTTAAAAATTTACACAGTTGTACTATAAGCGTCTGCGAGTGTTCTTAGCTAGGTTTTGTGTCGAGGTACCCCCGATAAATATCGAAAATCGATAATCGAAAAAATCGGGTTATAGAAGGAGTGGTCCGATTTTAATCAAATTTGATACACTCATAGACAAAGACATTAGAAACGATTTTCAGAAGTTTCAAGGTTACAGTTCTTACAATAGTGTAGAAAATCGATAATATATATATATATATATATATATATATATATATATATATATATATATATATAAAAGGCAAGATGTTTGTGTGTGTGTGTCTGTTTATCTGCCTGTATGCCTGTATGTTTTCAGCCCTTTTATTTCAGTTTTTGCTTTGGGTTTGGCTCTAAGTAGGTATAATTGTAGTTCTTAGTCTCAGCCATGATACCATTTACTCAGAGGACTTATTTAGCCTTCAAAATTCAGTTTACGACGAAAAAACTTATTTGATATCGATAGCAGGAAATCAAAATTTGACTTACATCCATTCATTTTTCTTTCAGTCTACGTTTTCACTTTAACTGGAAACAACTATTGCTTTTTAGTCTTTCGTGCCAAAGTCCAAAAAATCTGAGCTCCAGGACCATGAATTTGTTTTAAAGCTTTCATTACACCCGAGCAACACCGGGCTATACTGCTTGTACTTAATAAATAAATTATAAGTATTTTTAAATGCGAAGATACTTTTCAATCACTATATGAATTTGTTCGGTTTTTTTTTTTTGTTTTTGTTTTTTTTTTCTTTTATAATTTAATAAAAATCATTTCACTCCAAGCACAAGTGGGGAATAACACCAGTAAGCAAGGAGTTTCAGGAAATGAAAGTGAAAGTGAAAGTGAAAGTGAAGAAAAAGACTAGGTTGAGGGAAGGTTGAGAAAAAGGCAAAATTAAACGGGATTAAAGTAGATGGCGATTGACTTTGCATTTAAATTTGTTAAAATTGTCGTCATCAGAAAAGCAAGCAAGTGCGAGAAAAGGATCTATTAGAATAGAACTTACAGTTGCATCTAGCTGTTTTAACTATTTCTTTTTATAATATCCCCTAAGCAAATCAGAAATGCCCCTTGTACCCATGAGTTACAGTGGGTAAAAGTGAAAAAAAAGACTGAGTGTAGGAGGGATTGGGGAAAGAATAAAAGATGGACCGGATTTAAGAAAACAGAAGATGGTGAACATTTTCGAAAATTTTAGTTATCAAGGAAGCAAGATATTGGCAGGGAGTTCCACAGGTAGAAAGTGCGAGAAAATAAACTATTGGAGTAGAAGTGGAGTTAACTTTAGTTATTTCAACAGTAAAAGGGTGGAACCTTAATACTTATTATTTGTCTGTATTTCTGAGATGAGGTAGTATTTACAGTATTTACATTATTCGGACTATTGTCCTCATCTTTGTGGCCGTTTGAACGACGTTTCAGCCGTTGTACGCTCCGGCCTTTTTCAGGTGCTAGGAATTTCAAACCAAACCCTTTATTATCATCACTGGGGTATATGGACTTCATTTCTTGCGTATTAGTGCCTCTTCTGGTAGTCATGAGTTATCTCCCTCTAACCCTGTAAGTTACTTGTTCACCACTGCTGTAGCCTGGTATTGAACTCACAACTCTTTGGGTTAAGTCATAAGAACTAACATCTATATCTAATTAAGGACACATGGCCCAGTGGATATTATTTATTACTTATTTATTAAACCATTTTGTCCTAAGCAAGGCAATAAACCCACTAAGACGTTATGGGTTACTTTAAAGAATTTAAAATTTTAGAGAATCTGAGAGAAACAAACAATATTAAAGAAATGAACAAGAATAAAGATGACAGCAGGTAACGATTTTTAAAAAATCTCAAATATTTAACGATGTGATAGGGTAATTTCTGCCTTTTTGTCATAAAACTCGCCATAATCAATCATTAGCTAAAGAATTAAGATTCAGCAGAAAATTTAAAGAAGAGAACTGGGAAATCTGTAGTTAATATTAATTAGTATTAATTAGTTAATATTAATAATCCTTGATTACTGACCTACAAATGTGCATTAGAATTGGTTTTATGCAGTAAATGACATCGGTAAAGTCAATTTGTTTTTTCGAATTAATTTGCCTTATTTTCTGATAATTTTTTGTGGGGGCGGTTGTGTGTTTGTTTATTTTTGTTTTGTTTTTGTGTTTTGCATTTTTCTTTTTCTTTCTTAATCTGAAATCTAATCTCATAAGGAAAGGAAAAAAACATGAACAGGCTTTAAGAAATCAGAATATATTGAACATTTTAAAGATTGTAACTATAATAGAAGCAAGAGATTGGGTAATGATTTGAAAAATAGTCAAATATTTAACGATGAGATTTGGTAATTTCTGTGGATATTTTATTGTCATAGAACTTGTCATAATTAACTAAAGAATTAAGATTCATCAGAAAATTAAAAAAAATAAAACTTTAAAATCTTTAGTTAATATTAATTCGTTATTATTAATTAGCTAATATTAATTAGGTAATGTTAGTAATGTTTGATTAAATATGCTGTACATTTGAATTGGTTTTAGGCAGTAAATGACATCGGTAAAGTCAATTTGTTTTTCCCTATTGATTTGCTTTATTTTCCGAAACAAATATCTGCCATGTTTTATTTATTTATTTTTTTGTTTTTTATTTTTACTTCTTAATCTGAAAGTCATAATGTCGCTATTAAGCGCCATGATATAATGTTATTTGCTGAAAGTACAATCCGAATACAATGATATTTGATGCCGATATACGTGAATAGTTGATCTGAAGGAAATGGCAGCTCAAGAGGGGGGAAGCGAAATGAGATGTTTCTGTATTGTTTTTATTCGTTTGTTTATTCCGACATAAAAGCTTTTAGCACGTTTTGTTCACATTGCGGTTCCCAGCGCGTTAATATTATGTCGACCGCCCAGCGAAACAAAATGGCGTTGAACAGTAGTTTCGCTAAAACGACCGACCATGAGTGAAGTCCGAATGAATTTCATCACAGATCGGTTACGGGAAACGTTGATTAAAGGCGGAAGACGAAAATTATTGTCGGGAATTGATATCGACTATGATTAATAATGTCGGTGTTTCGCTCGCAATGGCATTGGTGTTTCTAGTGGCGGTTGGGATTCGCTTATTGTAGGCGACTGTGTTATGGAAGGTGAGATAAATAATAGGCGGGACTATGGCTGTGATAGTGGCTAACGGTGATTGCAGAAAATGAGATTCTCTAGAAAACTTTTTTTTTATAAGCGTTTCACCCCGAGCAAGGCATGTCACTGCCACTACTGTGCAGGGGGCTACGTAGAGAGGAGAAAGGCTGGTTAAATATAGGACATAACAGAGGGTGGGTGATAGGCGGGTGAGGATACCGAGAATGAGGGTTGGGTAGATGAGAGTGTTGTGAGAATAGTTGGGAGTTAGTGTGATAGGAGGTGTCTATTGACCCTACATTTAAACACCTGGAGATTGTAACTGTCGGGAAAGCAGACTTGTGGAAGGGAGTTCCACAGGCGGGAAGCGCGAGAAAAGAAGCTGTTGGAGTAGAATTTACGGTTATATCTTATTTGTTTAACTGTAAAAGGGTGGGACCTAGTTGCTAATCTAGTATCTCGTGTAAATTCGTGCTTGGGCGGCACCAGTGATCTAAGCTCATCGGAGCAGAAGCCATGAAAGTACTTGTAGAAGAGGCACAGGGAAGCTACATCACGCCGGTGTGAGAGCGGCTGCAGCCGGTCTGCCAAGTTAGTATCAACCACGTTACAGATCCTCCTTTGTATTTTGTCAAGAGTATTTTTACTAACGTTTAGTAGAATGATTCAAAGAACTGAATTATTAAGCAACAAATGTGCTGGTGGTCTAATAGATAGAACACGGAATGATAAATCGGAGAAACGAGTTCGAATTTCAGTCGAGGTCGTTACATTCACATACGTAAATATACTATCTCGAAGTAAGACTTGTATCTAAAAAAATAATTATCTCGAAAAAATTGTTTATACAGTATTCACTCGCAGAAAAATATCATTGTGACAATCCAAAATATATTTCGGCTTTAAATAACCCACAAAAGGTTGATTAGCTATAAATAAATCAATATTAAACAAAAATTAATGGCTACACTTATCCTATTCTACCGACAAGAGCGCAAAGTTTAACAAACATACCCGAAAAAACTGTATCGAAATGAAGTTATTTCTCCCTCAACAAATTTCATTGTTTTAAAAAGCTGCTTTTAGACAGTTTTCTATATTTCTGAGACGAGAAAAGTGCTCAATACATATATATTGTAGAGGTTTTGAATATTTTGCATTTTGAAACGAGTTATTTCTGCAGCCTAGGTTTCAACCTTCCAGTATCTTCAAGCGATTGATATAAACTGATTTTCCAACATTTTAAAACGTACAGCAGAGATTACAAAAGGAAAGATCAGAAATAATGTTCAGATGTAAACACATGGGAAAATACATTCTAGGAACACGCAAACCTGAAAGAAAGAATTTAATATTCTTAAATAACTCTTCCCTAATTTTGAAAATTTTATGTTGTTTAAGAATTCCAGTCGTGCATTGATAAAAAATCCCTGTGGTACGATTGTAAACGTTAGAAAATGAGTTATTATAAATAGACTGGAGATATTGAAAGATTGGAACCTAGGAAATAACCAATTTCTAAATGACACACACACACACACACACACACACACACACACATATATATATATATATATATATATATATGCTCATTACGATTGAGCTCTCTGGAGAAGAAAATTTTAAAAACAGTTTCCACTTCTGCTATATGCGTGACTCTCTAGAAATGAATTGAGTTCTCTCCGTGACTGGCGTGTGTATACACAGCTTATACACAACACGTTAAAATTTCCCTTCTCTGATTCCATGCGTTGATGGTTTAGGGAGTAGCGACTCCGACTGACACCAAATCGGTTGAGTTTCGATCCCGACCAGAAGCAAGTGGATGCGTCTAGCCACACTGATGAGCTGTGATACAGCGAAACAGGCTTGTATGTGGATGACTAATATATATATATATATATATATATAGATATATACGCTCATGGATGAGGTATTGTAATTATTTACATTGTTCATGTCCTCATCTTAACTGCTATATTTACAAGGTTTCGGCCGTTGTACGATCCGATAAGGACACATGACTCATTTGGTAAAACGTTGGTTGGATCAGTGACTTGACCCAGATAATTGTGAGTTCAATAACTGGCTACAGCAGTAGTGAACAAATAACTTAGAGAGTTTAGTTAAAGGGAGATAACTAAGACATCTGGACTCATGTAACGAGAACAATCTACCCCAGTAATCGAAATAAAATGTTTAGTTCAACATTCCAAACACTCCAAAATTTCAATCATCTGAAGAAGATTGGAGTGTACAACGGCCGAAATGTCGTGAATATAGCAACCGAGATGAGAACAATAGTCTGAGTAATGTAAATATTTAGATTTTCATAAATCCAAAGCATATGAAAGTGTATTTATACAGGATGGGCCTTTCTTGGCCCGGCGGGCAGGATTAAGCTATAGTATCTGTTCTCAGATGCACACGTCCTGCTCGCTGGCCACCTGCAGCTCTTGCCACTTGGAATCAATAACCAGCTATGACCAGTTAAGACTAGCTTTGTACCCAGTAACCGCGTAGGCGGGGGCTAGATAATATTTGACCAGTAACCCGAACGTTCACGCCCAGGGTCCCTATTCTAAAAAATCCTGACCTTGTGGGGCGGGAGGTAGGATGGGTAAATAATGCCCTTCTTTATTCTCTATACCCAGTTGCTCCCTCAGCGGTAGCTGGGTAATATTTGAACTTTGAACCGTGCGTCCGCGCTCGTGTTCTCCATTTTAAAACTGACCTTGTGTCTCAACTCACTCTTGTGGGAGAGAGGACGGACGTTTCTGAAATTACACAGCCCCAGGGATAGAGACATATGTCCGACAGGTGCTATTCGGTCTGTGGCGTCTTAGCATTTGCTTTTTCTTTTTTTAGTTGACTCCATGACTGTGAACAGTAGAGCACCGTGTGTTTGCCTACAACGGTTTGATTGAGAATAACGAGTCTGTCACAACAGTTTAGCATGAGTTTCGTCGCTGATTCAACACTCGCCGAAATCAGGCTGTTACTTCTTTAAAAATAATCTTATGTTGGGTTCATGGACTTTATACACGAGATACACGAATGAATAGAAGGTCGCTGGGGTCTCCACGAACGTTACGGTACGTAACCCAGAAAATGTGAAACGAATCTGACAACAATGATGGTCAGTCCGAATCGCTCTGCTCGAAGTCATCGATAATCGTTCGGTAATGTGTCAACAACAGGTTGAGAAACTAAAACAAAACAAGTAAATAAATTTAAATACCTGTGAAGCGTTCTGACGGAGGATTGAAATTATGACATTGAGGTCCGAAGACGCATTGGCATGTCCAAGGATGCATTTCAAAAGCTAACTAGAGTACTGAGAGAGAAAAAATTTCATTGGAAACAAAGAAAAGAGTGCTGGACTGCAATGTGAGATCTATCCTTCTGTATGGCAGAGAATGTTGGACAATCTCCTCAAGGATGAAGGAGAGGCTCGAGGCCGCAGAAATATGGTTCTACAGAAGGATGCTGAGGATACCATGGGCCGAACACGTGATCAACAATGAGGTGTTGGAGAGGATGCAAACAAGAAGAAAACTCATAATTAACACCAAGAAGAGAGAGCTGAGGATTCTGGAGCATGTAATGAGGGAGAACGGCCAGTCCAGTATTCTCTTCTTTGTTTTAGTGAAAGTTTCCTGTCTCTTAATACTTTACTCAGCTTCTGGAATGCTTCTTTCGCCATGCCAATTCGCCTTCGGATCTCTGTGTCGCACTTATCATCTTCTGTCAGAACACTTCCAAGGTATTTAAATTTTTGTACCTGCTTGATTTTAGTATCCCCGACCTGTATTTGGCATTTGGGGCTGCTCTTTTTGCTAATGACCATGCATTCGGTTTTCTTGTAGCTTTTTTGTAGTCCTTTTTGTCACTCTCTTGTGGCAGACATGAGATACAACGTTGGACGGTAGTCCTTTTTGTCACTCTCTTGTGGCAGACATGAGATACAACGTGGGACGTTAGTCCTTTTTGTCACTCTCTTGTGGCAGACATGAGATACAACGTGGGACGGTAGTCCTTTTTGTCACTCTCTTGTGGCAGACATGAGATACAACGTGGGGCGGTAGTCCTTTTTGTCACTCTCTTGTGGCAGACATGAGATACAACGTGGGGCGGTAGTCCTTTTTATCACTCTCTTGTGGCAGACATGAGATACAACGTGGGACGGTAGTCCTTTTTGTCACTCTCTTGTGGCAGACATGAGATACAACGTGGGACGGTAGTCCTTTTTGTCACTCTCTTGTGGCAGACATGAGATACAACGTGGGACGGTAGTCCTTTTTGTCACTCTCTTGTGGCAGACATGAGATACAACGTGGGACGGTAGTCCTTTTTGTCACTCTCTTGTGGCAGACATGAGATACAACGTGGGGCGGTAGTCCTTTTTGTCACTCTCTTGTGGCAGACATGAGATACAACGTGGGGCGGTAGTCCTTTTTGTCACTCTCTTGTGGCAGACATGAGATACAACGTGGGACGGTAGTCCTTTTTGTCACTCTCTTGTGGCAGACATAAGATACAACGTTGGACGGTAGTCCTTTTTGTCACTCTCTTGTGGCAGACATGAGATACAACGTGGGACGTTAGTCCTTTTTGTCACTCTCTTGTGGCAGACATGAGATACAACGTGGGACGGTAGTCCTTTTTGTCACTCTCTTGTGGAAGACATGAGATACAACGTGGGACGGTAGTCCTTTTTGTCACTCTCTTGTGGCAGACATGAGATACAACGTGGGACGGTAGTCCTTTTTGTCACTCTCTTGTGGCAGACATGAGATACAACGTGGGGCGGTAGTCCTTTTTGTCACTCTCTTGTGGCAGACATGAGATACAACGTGGAGCGGTAGTCCTTTTTGTCTCTCTCTTGTGGCAGACATGTGATACAACGTGGGTCGGTAGTCCTTTTTGTCACTCTCTTGTGGCAGACATGAGATACAACGTGGGACGAGCACTACTGTTTGTGACTTGTCTTGTCCCCGCCAAAAAGAGCCCGTATTTGCTTAGCATGTAAAGCTACTGCAGTTAAAAGGAAGGAAAAAGAAAAAGCACTTACCGCTCTGCCGTAATCCGTCCTCAACCAGATAACGTAAAAAAGAATAAGTGGGGGGAATTGCATTGCATTTTTACACACCAAAAAATGCAATGCATTATGAGATCACAGGAAGACGCAAAAGGATTATGGGTACATAGACAGATATAAAAGCACGAATTTTTCCCAGTGGGGAGGAGGAAAATAGAACGTTCACAGTTGGTGGCTGAAACGTCTCACGAAAAGACTCTGGATTGGAATACCAGCCTGGAGAGCCACAGTTCACTCAGCTACCTTCTGTAGGGGATCTTGTAGTTTCGTTTCTGTGTCTGCAATCGGCACTGTATCATCTGCGTACCTTATGTTGTTCAAATTGGGGCCTCCGATGACAAATCCTGGCAGAACATCAAGGGTCCTAATGATAATGATAATAATAATTGTGTTAATCCGAAATGCAGACTGATTTCAATGATATTTTACCAGGAAGATGGATTGGGCGTGCCAGGTATAATGACAATGCGGTGTTGAAATAACCACCACGTTCACCTGACTTGATACCTTCTAATTTTTTTCTATGGCTCTATATGAAAGGACATGTCTATATTCCCCCTTCTTCCTACAAGCCTAAAAGAAATTAAGCAGAGAATCATTGAGGAATGTTACGCTAGACACGCTACAGCGTGTTTGGCAGAAACTAGGCCACTGACTTGACGTCTCTCGTGTCACGGGCGGTGCGCATATTGAACACTAGCAGTATAGCCCGGCGTTAATGGGTGTAATAAAAGCTTTAAAACTAATCCATGGTCCTGGAGCTCAGACTCTTTGGACGTTGGCACGAAAGACTAAAAAACAATAGTTGTTTCCAGTTAAAGCGAAACCGTAGACTGAAAGAAAAATGAATGGATGTAAGTCAAATTTTGATTTCCTGATATCAATATCAAATAAGATTTTTTCGTCGTAAACTGAATTTTGAAGGCTAAATAAGTCCTCTGTGTACATGGTATCATGGCTGAGACTAAGAATTACAATTATAGCAACTTATAGCCAAACCCGAAGCAAAAACTAAAATAAAAGAGCTGAAAAAATTACAGACATACAGGCACATAAACAGACACACACACAAACATCTTGCCTTTTATATATATATATATATATATATATATATATATATATATTAATATATTGTCGATTTTCTGCACTATTGTAAGAACTGCAACCTTGAAACTTCTGAATATCGTTTCTTATGTCTTTGTCTATGAGTGTATCAAATTTGATTAAAATCGCACCACTCCTTCTATAACCCGATTTTTTCGATTATCGATTTTCGATATTTATCGTGGGTACCTCGACACAAAACCTAGCTAAGAACACTCGCAGATGATTATAGTATAACTGTGTAAATTTTCAAGAAAATCAGTTCAGCCGTTTCGGAGTCTATAGGTAACGGACACACACACACACACAGACACATACACACAGATACACAGACAAAGTTCCATTTATAAATAAGTTTAGATTTGTAAAGCTTTGTGAAATTGGTTATAAAGTCTACCTCCTTTTGAATATCTTGTTTGAATTTTGATAAATAAATATGTTATTGTTCAGCATGAAGCCTATTTAATTTCGTCTGTTTGGGACACGTATTTACTCAGGATGTGCGTTGTGGTGCAGTGGGTATCGGCTCGGAACGAGAAATCGGGTGGGGGGAGTGAGTTCGAATTCCAGTTGAAGTCTCTGCTTTCACTACGCGCAAATACCCTTGGAAAATGTATTAATCCGTCTCTTCCCTCCAGTTATGGGTTAAATAACAGGACAGATTAGGTCCTATAACCTTAGTTGGCAGCCAGTCTACCGCAGAAAGAAATGGCAACCTACTGTGGGATAATCTTCTGCTCAGTCAATCATGTCTCTTTCGAGACATGATCGCCCAAGTGTGTATCACGTATGGCACTTAACTGACTGACAGTTACTCAGATATTCGCATTTTAAATAATGTCAATATTTTGCGGAAGACACCCTCTATATTACAAACAGACAGTACTATCCAATGCTCGCTTAAACATAGAATTTTAAAACTTGCTTGCATAGATGTAGAATAATTTACGGGTTGATGCACGCGATACACGACTGACCGATGAGAACCGAACCAAACACATTTGAAAACACAATACAACCCGGATATAAGAGAGTTGTCGGGACCGGATAAAATTACCTTATATCCGGGTTTGGTCTATTTTATATACCGTATAACCCGGATATAAGAGAAATTAGGATATAAGGGAGATTTTCTCTGGTCTCAAATTAGAGCCTCTGGTGATGTATATAAAATAGACCACACCCGGATATAGAGAAACCCGGATATAAGAGAATATTTATTCGGTCCCGACAACTCTCTTGTATCAGTGTTACACAACTGAAGCCCCTAATTTGGAACCAGAGAAAACCTCTCTTATGTCAGGGTTGCTCTTATATATGATTCTCTTATATCCGGGTTATACTAATAATTATTTTAGCTTTAATCACAGTAGAACATGTTAGATTGATAAACGTTTCCTCTGTTCTTTCCCTTAATATCCTATCCGATTTCCATACATATTTGATCTACATTTGATATGTATAGTCATCCGCAGACAGATCTGTTTCGCTGTATCACAGCTCATCAGTACGGTTAGACATCAGATTACTCTTACCCAGGATTGAAAGCCGACCGAATTTGTGTTATTCGGCGATTCTACCTGTGAGCTATGGGCAGACTTTTAGCGTGTGATATACCATGTATACATATGCTAGTAATTAGAATGTCTTAATTCATTACTGAATGATACTAGATACTAGAGTAGCTACTGTTTTTTCAAATCTACCAGAGTGCTCAATCAGGTTGGGAGAGTATATATATGAAGATGAAGCCAACAACATAATTGGCTGGCTTCGAAACATGAAAATTTTTGTGTAGTGATACTATGAATTTATAAAAACATTGTAACAACCATTACAGTATATATATATATATATATATATATATATATTGTAACAAAGTTGTGGAACTCGTAGTTTTTTTTTTTACCTGCTGTTCATGCATTTACTTTTATAAAGAGTGCTCGATACAACGTAGAGCGTTATATTGTAATGGTTTATAAATTCATAGTATCACTATGTGTATTGAGACTATGAATTTATAAACCATTGTAGCAACTATTACAATATATATATATATATATATATATATATATATATATATATATATATGGAGAAAATATAGTTACATACACACATAAACTCTATGAAATACATCAACGTATCAGATACACAGCCTGACTGTAGCGTCTGTCTCGCGCCATCATTGTCGAATACCATATCGTTTAAAAAGTTTAAATAAATCTGTTTCTCCGCGGTTCATCATTGACCACTCGAGGCGATCAGCTGCATCCAAGTCCGGACAGCGGTCATCTCGACCCTTCCTCGCCCACATTCTTCCAATATATCACTGTTGCTAGTTAGCGTTCCCTTTGGTCAGTGGACACTGCAGTCTACGAAACAAACAAGAACGTCAAATCAGCCACTAGTCAACCGCTCCCCGATCAAAGCGAGATTTTCTCAGAATGAACAAGATTAGGTCGTTCGTGGCCGGTGGTCAGTGATTGGCATTGTTCGCAACGCAGCACGATGTCCTGAAAACGAAGAATTTGAATCGGTAGACGAATGAGCAAATTAAATGGCTGGTTACCGAATGTGTATGGTCATCGGGAATGAAGAAGATAGTCAGTACACAGACTGGGGGCGTCTCGTGTTTATGGATGCTTTGGTCAATATGATCAACGGAAGCAAATAATTCTTTGAATTTTTGGCAGCGGTCTAGATTTTTTTTTCCTTTAGTAAAATACGAACAAATTACAGCGTGTTTTTATCTGATGAGTAGATTTAGGCAACAGCAAGAAAATGAAGAACAAACGTAGAGAAATTGAGAAGGAAAGAAGGAAAGTAAGAAGAATGGGATGAATGAATGAAAGTACGAAAGAGAAACGGATAAAGAAAGAAGAAAAAATAGATCGAGGAAGGAAAGGAAATAAAAATGACTTAAAGAAAGAAGGAACCAAGAGGGATAACAAAAGGGAAAAAGTGACTACAAGAAGAAATTAACGGAAGGAAGGAAAATGGTAAAGGAAGGTTGACGAAAAATGAAAGGCGGGGAAAAAAAAAGAAAAGTCAATGAGAAAAAATAAAAGGAAGAAAGAAAAACGAATGTGGTGTGAAGAATGATGAATAGACGGAATGAAGAAAATAAATAATCTCCTTCTTTGAAACTATGCTGAAAAAGTAAGAAAGAAAACTGAAAAAAGTAAGGAAGAATAAAAAAAGAAGAACGGAAAGAAGAAAACAATAGAGAACGAGAAAAAGAAGAGCAAAATAAGGAAGGAGGGAAGGAAGGAAGGAAGGAAGGAAAGGTGCAGAAAAAAATGAACGGCATGAAGAAAGGAAGAGAAAGAGCGATGAAAAGAAAGAAAGAAATAAAGAAAGAAAGAACGAACGAACGAAAGAAAGAATAGAGAGCTAGGAAAATACCAAGGAAGGAAGGAAGGAAGGAAGGAAGGAAGGAAGGAAGGAAGGAAAAGAAGAAATAGATAGATAGTGAGAAAAAAAGAGAGAAGGGCCGAAAGACGGAAGGAAGAGAGAAGAAAAGACGAACGGAAAGCAGGAAGAAACAAAAAATGAAGAAAAGAATAAGCGAAGGAAGGAAGGAAGGAAGGAAGGAAGGAAGGAAGGAAAGAGCGATGAAAAGAAGAGCAAAGAAAGAAAGAAAGAAAGAAAGAAAGAAAGAAAGAAAGACCAACGGAAAGAAAACAAGAGCGAGAAAAGCCCAAGGAAGGAAGGAAAAAAGGAAGGAAAAAAGAAAGGAATAGATAGTGAGAAAAAGAAGACAGAAGGAAGAAAGGATGGAAGTAGAGAAAAGAAGAAAGGAATGAATGAAGGAAGAGAGAAGAAACAGGAAACGAAGAAAAGAATAAGCGAAGGAAGGAAGGAAGGAAGGAAGGAAGGAAGGAAGGAAGGAAGGAAGGAAGGAAGGAACAGAAGAAAAACGAAATGAAAGAAAGACTGGAGAAGGGAAAAAGAATACAAAAGGAAATGGAAGGACGACGGAAAAATAGGAAAGAGAAGAAAATTTGATTTTCAACTTAAGTCTTAATTTTCTGTCCTTCTTTCTCGACTCTTCTCGTATCAAACGGACAAGCAACCTCCATAAGTTAATAAACTCGGTCTTGTTTGCAGCGAACGACTTCATGAGGGCGCGAAATGTCAGTGACTTCATTCGTTTGAACCTTTATACTCGATAGTATATTTACGTTTTTCCATAACATCTTTACTCTTTTCTTTTAATTATTATTATTATCATTGTCATTTTTTATTATAAATCGATTTCTGCTATGGGCGCACTACCTACCAAGTCTGCAGGAAGACCTAAGGCAGGTCGTGGTGTGTTGTTATGGCTCCATTTCATATTTTTTCATATCTCCCTAACAACCCTAGCGTGACATAGACAAAGTTCTCCTTGTGTGGGCTGTGCTTAATAAAACAATTTTTGTATATATCTTAAGCTGAGGTTTCCAGGGATGCTTTCAGTGTTTTTGTTCCATTTTTTATCATTCTATGACTGGTACTATTCTTGTTTTCAATTTCCACATTTTTTTTTCAATTTCCAGGTATTATTATTATTATTATTATTATTATTATTATTATTATTATTATTATTATTATAACTGTAAACAAACACTGGTATGAACATCACCCAGCACCGGTTACAGAAATAGAAGATGTAACCATTCTATGGGATTACACCATCTACACAGACAGAAAAATTGAAGCAAACAGGCCAGACATTATTGTTAAAAACCAGAAAGAGACAACTTGTCTATTAATTGATATGGCTTGTCCAGCGGATTGTAACATAGCAACCAAGGAATTTGAAAAACTGTCAAAATATAAAGACCTGGAAATTGAAATAAAAAAATGTGGAAATTGAAAACAAGAGTTGTGCCAGTGATAGTAGGTGCACTTGGAATGATAAAAAATGGAACAAAACAACACATTGAAAGACTCCCTGGAAACCCCAGCTTAAGAGATATACAAAAAATTGTCTTATTAAGTACAGCCCACACACTAAGGAAAACTTTATCTATGTAAAGCTAGGGATGATAGGGAAGAGAGAAAAACATGAAATGGGGCCATAACAACACGCCACGACCTGCCTTAGGTCTCCCCGCAGACTTGGTTGGTAGTGAGACCAAAGCAGAAATCGAAATATGATGAAAAGTGACATAAGCTATTGCTTACTATAATGACAAAAAGTCGTTCCAAATCTCTAGCATCTCCGACAGCAATTTTGTTTATCTAGAAGTCTAAAGAGTTTTAAACTTTATTTTGAATCTATATTCCTCCAGTTCCATCCCTAGGATCGGTTGCAAACGGCACGTCTCATAACAAGTTTATCCCTGACGCTCAGGTTCAGTGTCGGTTGAGCCCTAATGGTTTCTGTTGAAAGTGAGTTTATACAGAGTGAATTTGCTAACCACAAACACAAGTGACTTGGAATTCAGAGTCGTCCTTCTAAACTGTTTGCCAACCAAAGCTAGAGAAACCAGTCTTCTCAGCTATTGACACCTAACTTGGTGGTGGGGGAGCTTTCAGAAGACATAAAGAAAACATAAAACCAAACCGACGAGTTTTTCTCTCTAGTGCCCCGACTACATGAATTTAAACGTGCTACTAGATAGGCATCTAGGTCCCACACTTTTACCGTTTAAACAGATAAATATCCGCCGCTTCTACTCCAACAGTTTTTTTTCTCGCACTTTCCTGCCTGTGGAAATCCCTTCCCTTTATTTTCTACAATCTCCAAAAATTCAAATGCAACTTTAATTGCCATCTTCTATCTTCTTGAATCCCATTCATCTTTTATTCTTTCTTCAATACCCCCTGTACCCAGTCTTTTCTCTCACTGTAACCCTCTGCTTACTAGTGGCGAATCCGCCTTCGCTAGGTTGAAATTATTTTTTAAAAAAAAGAAGAAAAAAATGAAAAAAAAAAGAAGGAAAACAGTAACAAATAAGGAAAGTATGCCCAGACGTGATTGCATCAGTCAACAATAAAATTTAAAAGAAAAGATCGAAACATGGTAAAAATCAGGAGGATCTCGCCCGGGAACATGGAAAATTTATGGATCATAAAATTAAGGGCCGTGCTTATGATAACTACCTGATGAGATCAGTAAGGAAAGCACAAGAATCGATGTTGAGTTTTTTTTAAATTTATTTTTTTGTAATCATTTCACCCCAAGCAAGGCGGTATTGTCACTGGTGCGCAGAAGGTTACATGAGAAGAGAATGAGAAAAAAGAGGAACAAGATACAGGGGGAGTGTCGGGGGTAAGGATAAGAGAAAGATGGGAATCAAGGAGATAAAAGATGGCAATTGACTTTTGTTGTGGAGGAATATCCTGTCCTACCCAGGAATGGGTATGGCCCGGGTTAGAACAGACCTAGACGGGAACGAACTACAGAGAGTTAAACGAGAGTGATCGAGAGTGTTCGTGACTATACGAGAGTTTTCGTGACTATACGAGAGTCTTGGTCATTACACTGGAGTGATCGAGATTATTCGTCATTATACGAGAGAGATCGAGAGCCATTGGCCTTAGACGAGAGTTAGACGTCACTAGACGGAAGTCTTCTTCTCAAGACGGACGCATACGTCCTATACAGAGACATTGCCTCCTTGATTCATGTTGGTGTACTTGTATTTGGTTTATTGTACTGAGGTATAATAAATCTCTGTTTATATATCCTCAGTGTTAAGAGTTATTTCTTGCACTATTCTTTCTCTGTTTATCCCCTCCTGGGATACAACAACATTGTAATTAAATTTTAGCTATCAGGAAAACAAATATGCAGAAAGGAATTCCACAGGCGCGAAGCGAGAGAAAAGTAACTGATTGAGTAGTCTGAATTGAAGCATTGTGCTAGGAACTGGAGAAACCAGTGCTCTAACAAAATCCATGCACTCACTAAGATTTTTGGATTACTGCTCAAAAGAAATGGAAAATATTTTCGAAGAGAAAATCAAAACCTTGTCTTATTCAATGCAATATCGAACCGAGACAATCATCCGAGTCAAAGGCAGTAGCACATATTACTGACTCTATACTTTGAGGTCTTGTACTTTTTGCAGTAATAAAGTTATAAGAATTTCTTTGTAACTTAAAGGGACTATTCACTGTTGCTTTTCGGCAAAGCTTCCACTTGACCAGTCGGATAATATACGTCAGATCTAATGACAGTTTCCTCTGGCCAGGTTCGAATCCTAAACAGCGAAAATTATAAATGACTTGCCTCACATCACATGCAGTAAAATGGTTGGTTGGTTTGTTTTTATGGCAAATCAACCTCGGCGGGTCATTTATTGCAAACTAAATTTTATTTATTTATTGCTGGTAATACATTTTTCTTTCAACAATTTATTGTTGTTTTTTATATAAGTTTTGTTTCTAGTAATACATTTTTCTTTTCGGGTATCAAGATTCATTGGGATTTATTTTTAAGAGCAGGGTCCCCAAGTCCTACCCTGTTATTTAATCCATAGCTGGAGAGAAGGGACGGATTAATACCTTTCCCAAAGGTACCAGTGCTTAAGTGAATGCAAGGTATTCAACTGGAATTCGAACTCGGCTCACCGATTTCTCTTTCCGAGCCGATATCTACTGCACCACAACGCACATCCGTAACTATACGCTTACAGAACCTGGTATTCCCAAGCGGTCACCCATCTTAGTACTGACCAGAATCAACGTTGCTTAACTTCGGTGATCGAGCGAGATCCGGTGTATTCAACGTGATAGGCGGTAAGCCAAGTAAAATGGTTTCTTGTGGATGAATATGTTAAAACTTTTGAAGCTTATGCAGCAGAATGTTCTGATCTCAATATATATTTTTTAAATCGTTTAACCTCAAACAAAGCAGTACTGCCACTGGTGCTGCGCGGGTGGTTGTATGAGAGGAGAGCGAAAAGAAAGAAGAACAAGATACAGGGAGTGTCGGTGAAAGGATAAGAGAATGGTGGGGATCAAGGAGATAAAAGATTGCAATATAGGTTGCATATAAACTTTTGGAGATTGTAGCTATCAGGGAAGCAAGTATACAGAAAGGAGTTCCACAGGTGGGAAGTGGGAGTAAAAAAAATGCTTGAGTAGAAGTGGTGGTTACATTTATTTGACTGTTTTGACAGTAAAATAGTGGGACCTAGATGCCAATCTAGTAGCACTGTTTAACCATGTCTTCAGAAGTGTAGCCACTCTTTGCACTTGGCCAATTACAGTTTGGTGAGACTGTTTAACCTGTAGTTGGAAGTTTTTCAATTCAGAGTTTTCCTTCTGCTAGACTGGTTACCACTAAGGCTATAGGACCCAATCTATCTTATTTACTAGATTGATTCATACCTTTCCCAAGAGTATTTTGTATGTAAATGAATGTAATGAACCTGTCTGGAATTTGAACTTGGCTCTCTAATTTCTCAGTTCAAGCCACTATCAACTATGCTGCCACATCAGTCCAATTATATAGATTTAATAATTGCTTTAATTCCTCACTGGTTCCTCCACACTTTTGGCCTTGTGCTGCATCTAAGCAATATTTAGGAAATCATTTAGGCACCTCTACATGGTGTAATGATTAACAAGCTAGTCTTGCTAAAACAGTTACATTGTCACATCTAAGATAAGCTTAGAAAATTGCCATAAATTTAATTGCTGTTTTAATCATGTTAAAATTTATAAATTTTTAAGTAGGAAATTGGCAACATAGATGAATTATGAACAGGGTTTGGGATAGACAGTCAAAAGACACAATTTATTAAATGCTACAAAGAACAGAAAGTTGTGGAGAGCTGTGATCGATGACATCATGAAAGGACACAAAATAATTGTATATATTGAGCAAAGCACATGTTTATTTATTTTTGTAAAGATTCTGTAAATTGTGTAGTATAAGGTAAGGTAAGCTAAGCTTAGAAAATTGCCATAAATTTTGGAAGCTTACGCAGCAGAATGTTCAGAATTTACAGAATCTCAATATATATATATATTTTTTAAATCGTTTAACCTCAAACAAAGCAGTACTACCACTGGTGCTGCGTGGGTGGTTGCATGAGAGGGGAGCAAAAAGAAAGAACAAGATACAGGGAGTGTCGGTGAAAGGATAAGAGAAAGGTGGGGATCAAGGAGATAAAAGAGATTGTAGCTATCGGTTTAGCAAATATATGGAAGGGAGCTCCACAAGCAGGAAATGCAGGAAAAGGATCTGATGAGTAGAAGTGGTGGTTACATTTGACTGTTTTGACTGACAAAAGGTTGGGACCTAATTACCAATTTACTAGCTTGAGTAAATTCATTTAGAGGAGGTACCGGGGAGATAAGCTCGTCAGAGCAGGACCCGTGAAAATATTTGTAGAAAAGGCAGAGGGAAGCCACATCCCTTCGGTGAGATAGTGACTGAAGTAGATATGCCAAATCGGGATCGATTGCATTGCAAATTTTCCTTTGAATATTGTCGAGAACCCCGAGATGAATGGCAAGAGCACTAGACCAGATATGGCAACAGTATTCAATACACGGACGAATGGTAGATTTTTATATAAAGTTTTCTCATTCTCTTTCAATCTCTGTAACCATCTGCGTCTTAGTGTCATTATTTCCAGGCTCGGGTTTAAATGATTCAGAAGAGAGAGAGAGAGAGAGAGAGAGAGAGAGAGAGAGAGAAGATACTATTGGGAAAAGTGTGAATCCCTAAATCACTACTCATCTCTACTTTCCCAGGTCGTGATTAAGTAGCAGGGTAGACTGGGCTCTTCAACCTTGGTAGGCCACCTGTCAAACTGTTATATCGCGGGAACGATATAAATAACAAGGTAAATTCAAGTGGAAAGATTTACACAACACATAAAGGGTAAACAAATAACAGAGTTTATTGTATGGAAAAGTACAACAGAGAGTTCATAAAATGGTAAGTCAAGACGGAATGGGAGCGGAAGTCGAATCGTCTCCTATTTCCTTACTTCGATATTCTTAATCTCTTCGGTGAATCAACTGTCAGGGGTGATAGGATGTTCTATTATAACACTAAATTAAGGGCAACTTTGAACTTCTTAATCTCTTCGGTGAATCAACTGTCAGGGGTGATAGGATGTTCTATTATAACACTAAATTAAGGGCAACTTTGAACTTCTTAATCTCTTCGGTGAATCAACTGTCAGGGGTGATAGGATGTTCTATTATAACACTAAATTAAGGGCAACTTTGAACTTCTTAATCTCTTCGGTGAATCAACTGTCAGGGGTGATAGGATGTTCTATTATAACACTAAATTAAGGGCAACTTTGAACTTCTTAATCTCTTCGGTGAATCAACTGTCAGGGGTGATAGGATGTTCTATTATAACACTAAATTAAGGGCAACTTTGAACTTCTTAATCTCTTCGGTGAATCAACTGTCAGGGGTGATAGGATGTTCTATTATAACACTAAATTAAGGGCAACTTTGAACTTCTTAATCTCTTCGGATGAAATTCAACTTTGAACTTAAGGGGTGAATAGGTATGTTCTATTATAACACTAAATTAAGGGCAACTTTGAACTTCTTAATCTCTTCGGTGAATCAACTGTCAGGGGTGATAGGATGTTCTATTACAGCACTAAATTAAGGGCAACTTTGAATTCAAAACCGGTTGGGCGTGTAGCTGGCAACTCCTACTTGCTACGCAACCACAGCAGTAACGTGTAGTGTAGTGAGGCTGTGGCTCGATGCTGCTCATGGTAAATGTGTGTATGTTTGAGAGAGAGTGAAAGAGAGAGAGAGAGTGAAAGAGAGACAGAGTGAGAGAGAGTGAGAGAGAGAAGGAAAGAGAGAGGGAGAAAGACAGTGATGGAGAGAGAGAAGTACGTTAATAAGATAATTGATTTTGTTTATTTAAGCAAGCATACAACCAGTCTTGATAGATATTTGACTGTATGTAACTCTGCAATCTTGCTATTACTAACGGCAACCCAGAGCCATTATAACAAATAGCAGTCTG
This sequence comes from Ascarosepion bandense, assembly GCA_037127315.1. Classification (NCBI taxonomy): domain Eukaryota; kingdom Metazoa; phylum Mollusca; class Cephalopoda; order Sepiida; family Sepiidae; genus Ascarosepion; species Ascarosepion bandense. Next base: position 520,496 of record JBBBDQ010002222.1, read on the forward strand.
CACGACTTTCAGTGCTGCTTCTCTTACGAAGACTATAACAAATAATAGGAAGACAAAGAACACCTCTTCGATGCAGACCCCCACTTGGTTTAGTCAGCTCTGAGATCTTCAATTAAGTCTATTGTGTTCGTATTGTCTGTGTCCGTTTCGTTATGAGAAGGAAATCAAATAAAAAATTCGTCTTTTTTTTTCTTCTTCTTCTTCTTCTTTTTTTCCTTCTTTAAACTCTTTGAATCACTCAACTAAGGAGGTGCATTCGGGGGAAAAAGGAATTCTCACATCGGATTTATTCAGTGCGTTGAGAATATTGTTTTCTCTTCAGCGGATGGTTTCCTTTGCTTAACTCTCCTCACCAACCTCTGTCCCACAAACGCCATCTTTCTTTTTTTTTTATTTTTTTTTTTTACGGTGAAAATAATGTTTGTTTAACATTTCGAAAATCCATTCTTGGTTTTTGGAGTCTTCTTGTATTCCTTTATCGTATCAATTTTTTCACACCAACAAATTAGCATTTGATTTAGAATCAGGCTCATTGAATAATAATAATAATAATAATAATAATAATAATAATAAGATGAATGAAAGTGATCGATTATTATAATAATGGTAATATTTATTTATTAATAACAAACAATAATAATAATAAACGCTAATGAAAATAAAATGATAAACGCCGCCTGTCAAAGTAAACTGGTGTATTTTTATCGCTCCAAGAAAACAATGAAATCAACAAAAACTAAGAATAAAAAAATGAAATTAACAAAAAACAAAAATATAACAAATTTAACAAAAAACAAAACAATGACATTAACAACAAATAAAACAATGAAATTAGCGAAAAAATAAAACAATGAAATTAACAAAAATAAAAATAAAACAATGAATTCACCAAAAAATAAAAAAGTAACATTAAAATAAAACAATGAAATTTACAAAATAATGAAATAATGAAAAAATGTAATCAGCAAAAAGTAGAAAAATAAAAAAAAAGTTACGAAAGTGATGATGTTAAAAAAAAATAGACGAAAACGAAAAAATGAATGGATGACAGCTGAAATGATGAAAAATAGACAAAAACAACAACTGAATAATCAGTAATAATAGCAGACAAAAATAATACCAATACACGGAACAGAATATAGAACACTAGACAAAGAAATAAGGAACAAATGCAGGCAAGCTAAAAAGGAATGACTCAATGAAAAATCTTTGTCTATATTTCTGAAATGAGGTAGTATTTACATTATTCGGACTATTGTCCTCATCTTTGTTGTCATTTGTACGACGTTTAGGCCGTTGTTCGCTCCGGCCTTCTTCAGGTGCTAGGAATTTCGAACCGAACCCTTTATTACAATCACTGGGTTATGTGATCTCCATTCATTTCGAAGAGCCTCTTTTGGTAGTCATGTGTTATCTCCCTCTAACCCTGTAAGTTACTTGTTCACTGCTGTAGCCTGGTATCGAACTCATAACTCTTTGGGTCAAGTCACATGAACTAACCAACGTCTTTATCCACAGGGCCATGTGTCCTTAAGTGATTGTAATAAAGGGTTCAGTTCGGAAATTTCTAGCACCTGAAGAAGGCCGGTGCGTATAACGGCTGAAACGTCGTAAAAATGGCAACAAAGATGAGGAAAATAGTAAATACTGTTAATGAATAATGTGCAGGAATAGAAAGAATAAATATAAAAAATAATGCAGGTATGCATGAAAAATACGAGAACAGGACAAAAAAATGACATGTTCATTAATAGAATGAATAAAATTCAAGGACGGAACGCTGATATCAGAGAAAGAAAAAATACTTCCGAGATAGAGAGAATGCAAGAAATGGCACGTAAATTTTAATGCTTCCAAAACGAAGCTGCTATCAATGAACCATCATAGACAATCGCTCCTACATCTCATTAGCATGGAACATGCTTGCCTCCCAGAGAGTAAAACACTACGCCTCCTTGGTCTCACACTCTCAGCGGACCTCAAGTTGAATGACTATATCGAATCCATTGCTAAATCCATTGCTATGAAAGTCGTTTCTTTGTGCAGGGCCCGGAAGTTTTTCCCGTCTGAATCTATCTTGCACATTTATAAATCTACCATCCACCCGTGTATTGAATACTGCTGCCACATCTGGTCAGGTGCCCCTGCTATTCTCCTCGGGGTTCTTGACAAAATACAACTGAGAATCTGTAATGTGATCAATACCGACTTGGCAAACCGGCTGCAGTCACTCTCTCACTGGCGTGACGTGGCTTCCCTGTGCCTCTACTATAAATACTTTCACGGCTTCTGCTCCGATGAACTTAGATCACTGGAGCCCCTAGGTATGAATTTGCACGAGATGCTTGATTAGCTACTAGGTCCCACCTTTTTACAGTAAAACAGATAAGATGTAACCGCAATTTCTACTCCAACAGCTTCTTTCCTCGCACTTCCCGTCTGGGGAATTCCCTTCCATACACTAGCTTCCCCGACAGTTACAATCTCCAGGAGTTTAAATGTAAGGTCAATAGACACCTCCTAACACACTAACACTTCCCATTTACCCAACCCCCATCCTCGTTATCCTTACCCGTCTATCACCCTCCTTCTGACATTTCCTATATCTAACCACTCTTTCCAATCACTTTCCCCTATGTAACCCCCTGCGCAATAGTGGCAGTGGAATGCCTTGCTTGGGGTGAAATGATTAAAAAAATATATATCGGAGTCAAAAGAGAACAACCTGCAAAACCGGAACAAAGGTGAGGGTCAAAACGGAATTGCTATAGAGATGCTGGCAGCCTTAGACAATTTCGGCAAAAACAATATTACAGACATAATAAATAAAATATACATCTGTGGTGATAAATTGGGAGATCTAAATAGATAGATTTTCATAGTACTGCATAAGAAGCCAAAGGTAAACGTATGTGAACTCCATCAAGCAATGAGTCTAATGGGCCATATAATGAAACGTATCATCTAAATTTTGATTAATAAAGCACGAAGCAGAATCAATCTCAAAAACAGGACAGGAACAGTCCGTGTACGTCAAAGGCACTGGAACAATAAATGCTATATTCATACTCAGAATGTTATGAGAAAGAGCAAAACAAATGCAGAAGGACGTGTATCTATGTTTTATACATTACGATAAAGTACACCGCAAAGAGGATGTGCGTTGTGGTACAGTGGATATCGGCTCGGAACGAGAAACCGGGGAGCCGAGTTCAAATTCCAGCTGAATCCATTGTATTCACTTACGCGCAAATACCCTTGGGAAAGGTATTAATCCGTCTCTTCCTTCCAGTTATGGGTTAAATAGCAGGACAGACTGGGTTCTATAGCCTTGGTCGGCAACCAGTCTACCGCAGAAAGCAATAGCATCCTACTGTGGGATAATCTTCTGCCCAGTCAGTCATGTCTCTTTCGAGACATGATCGCCCAAGCGTGTATCACGTATGGCACCTAAACTGACTGACACCGCAAAGATCATTTGGAACTGTTCAGCAACGTTGATATATTTGGGAAGCATATTAGAATAATCAAGAACCTATACTGGCAGCAAACCGCCTGCATGAAGATAAAAAATTAGTTCAACAGATATCCAAAAATAGAAAGAGATGTAAGACAAGGGTGAGTCTTCTCACCGGAATTATTCAACCTATACAGCGAGGCTATTCTGAGAGAATTAGAAGTCCTAACTTGATTTGTTATTGGCTGTCACAGTCTCAGCAATATAAGATATGCAGATAACATCGTGTTAATAGCAGACACTGAAAGAAAACTACAAAAACGCACAAAGAAGCTAGTGAAAGAAAGCGAGAAGAAAGGAATAAACACCAGTTGCAAGCAGACAGAATGCATGATTGTTAGCAAAAGGATGAGCCAAGAGTGCGAATTGGCAATCGAAGAAATAAAACAAGTACACAACTTTAAGTATCTAAGAAGTCTGTTTACAGAGAACGGAAAGTGTGACATTGAGATCCAAAGACCTATTGGGATAGTTAAAGATACTTCCCAAAAGCTAAGTAGTGTATTAAGAAATAGAAAAACTTCCGTGATATCTGTCCCTCAGTATGGCAATGAGTGCTGGATAAACTCTTCAAAGATGAAATAGAGATATTAAGCAAAAGAAATGTGGTTCTACAGAAGGATGATGAGGATTATGTGAGCAACGACGAAGTTTTAGAGGAAATGAAGTCTTTTTATACTGCACTCGAAAATCCGCAAAAGAACATCGTGCATACCAAATATGAAGAGATGTAATAGAAACATAATTAAGTGGAAATATTAAAAGTCAAGTGGAAATATAAAATTAAATTATTAAATGAAATTCAAATAATTTGTTTTTATAATCATTTCACCCCAAGCAAGGCAGTACAGCCATTAATGCGCAGCGGGTTACATCAGAGGAAAGTGATGAGAAAGAAGAACAAGTTACAGGGGGTGTCAAAGAATCGGTAGAAGGACGGGAACACTGGTGTGAAGAAAGCTGCGTGAGAGTAGAGCGGAAAAGGAGAAGAACGTGATAGAGAGGTTGTCAGGGAAAGGATGTGAGTAAAAGAGATGGTAATTGAAATTTAAATTTTTGGAGATTGGAGCTGTCAGGGAAGCAAATATAGGGAAGGGAATTCCAAAGGCTGGAAGTGCGTGTAAAGAAGCTGTTAAAGTAGAAGATGCAGTTACAGTTGACTGATTTCACTGTAAAAGAGTGGGACCTAACTGCTAGTCTATTTTAAGAGAATACTTAAAACAAAAACTGCAATTCAAGTCATAAGAACAAACGATATGAACATTGTTGTAGGTTTCACAAGGAATTCTAAATCCAATGCAAAATAAAGAAAAAGAAGGAATGGAAAAAAATGTGCAGGAATAGAAAAATATAATTAAGAATAATATTAGACAAAATACACAAAATGGAAATCCCCAGAAAATTACAGTCTACTTTTTGGTTCTATCAATTTGGTCATCAATCAATGAAACCCTTGCACAACTTTTATGAATGCTAATTAACAAACTTGTTGAAATTTCAGATTAGATCACTTAGATCACTCAAAGTATTACATATCGTCTACAAAAAACGGGCGAAACCGCTGATCCAAAGAATTATAACATTTCTGTTCAACGCATATTAATTAATCTTGTACGTTGTGATGCAGTGGTTATCGGCTCGGAACGAGAAATCGGGTAGCCGAATTCGAATGACAGTTGAATTCCTTGCGATTCACTTACGCACAAATACCATTGGGAAAGGTATTAATCAGTCTCTTCCCTTCAGCTATGGGTTAAATAACAGAACAGGTTGGTTTCTATTGCCTTGGTTGGCAACCAGTCTACTGCAGAATGTAATGGCAACCTACTGCGGGATAATCTTCTGCCCGTCAGTCATATCTCTTTCGAGACATGATCACCCAAAGCGTGTATCACGTATGGCCCTTAACTGACTAGATCGGTGCTGAGCATTAAGTGGTTCAGTGGGTATCGCCTCGGAACGAGAAATAGAAGAACTGAGTTCGAATGACAGTTGAATTCCTTGCGACACACTTACGCACAAATACGCTTGGGAAAGGTATTAATCAATCTCTTCCCTCCAGTTATGGATTAAATAACAGGACAGATTGGATTCTATGGCCTTGGTTGGCAACCAGTCTACAGCAGAAAGTAATGGCAACCTACTGCAGGATAATTTTCTGCCCAGTCAGTCCTGTCTCTTTCGAGACATAATCACCCAAGTGCGTATCACGTATGGCACTTAACTGATTGACTGACTGACTGACTGACTGACTTTTTTCCCGATAAAGACAAAACTCTTCCCTAGAACAGAACGTATGCCGAAGAGATTCATATGGTTACAAAGATCAACTATTGATAAGTAAAATGATCCTGGAAAATTACAGGAAAAAGAGTACAGCTTAGATAGATTATCGTAAAGCTTTTGATAATGTGCCACACACTTAATCCTTACGGTTTGTGAAATGTAGTCTCCTGGTGATTTTTTGAATTTTTTAATCATTTCACTGGGTTATATTGTTCTCGTTCCATGAGTCATGCTACTTCTGGATATCTTAGTTATCTCCCTTTAACTCATCTCTCTAAGGCTTTGCTCACCACTGATGTGTCCAGGTATTAAAATCAGAACACTTAAGGACATGACCCAGTGAATAAGGCGTTGGTTAGATCCACTGACTTATCTCAAAGTGTTGTGAGTTCAATACCTAGCTTCAGCAGTGGTGAACAAATAACTAAAAGAGTTGAGTTAAAGGGAGATAACTAAGACATGTAGAAGTTGCATGGCTCATGAAACAAGAACAATATATACCCCAGTTATTGAAATAAAGAGTTCGGTTCTAAATTCCAATTACCTGAAGAAACATACAACAGCCGAAACGTCGGGAATATGACAATACAGATGAGGACAACAGTTTGAATAATGTCAATAGTGTAAGCATTATTTCATTCTGTCTGCAAAATACATTGAAACTGCTGAAGAATACTTGTAACTTTTTAAAAACATTTGACAATAATTTAAAAAATAAACTGTGTGTGTGCGTGTGTGTGTATGTGTGCGTGTGTGCGTGTGTGTGCGTGCGTGTGTGTGTATGTGTGTGTGCGTGTGCGTGTGTATGTGTGTGTGCGTGTGTGTACGTGTGTGTATGTGTGTGTGCGTGTGCGTGTGTGTGTGTGCGTGCGTGTGTGTGTATGGGTGTGAGCCTGTGCGCGTGTGTATGTATGTGTGTATGTCTGTGCGTGTGTGTGTATATGTGTGTGCGTGTGTGTGTATGTGTGTGTATGTGTGTGCGCGCGTGTGTGTGTATGTGTGCGTGTGTGTGTGTATGTGTGTGTGCGTGTGTGTGTGTATGTGTGTGAGTGTGTGTATGTGTGTGTGCGTGTGCGTGTGTGTGCGTGCTCGCGCGTGCGAACAGATATGAATACTTTACATATGACGGGATATGCCAGGTTAAGATGAATGAAAACAAAAAGGAATCTATTTAAGAAAGTAGTGAAAGATAAAAAAAAAGAAAACTGTCTTCTTTTGATGTCATGTGAGCGAAGACTATGAAAAAAAAAGAAGCAAGTTAAAATAACGTCTGGGAAGAAAAGAAACAAAGAAGTTGATCGACGAGAAAAGACGAGACTTCCATGCAGCAACGCGTCTAAAGGCGAGAATTCAAGCGAGAGATATCAATTGAATGACAGAGACGCAGGGAAGAAGTCTTCAAGAAAATTGTATGAAAAACGAAGCTGAGATAAAGAAAATGATGAAAACCAATAAACAAATGAAATCGAGTTGGCGAGAAGCACTTCTCAGCAGTCTTCCATTTTCTCTACGAAACCGGAAGTCAATATTTTCCGCGGGGCTGCAATTACGACTAAATGATGAATTCCCAGCCATTGTGTTAGTGATTATTTCGAATTAGAGTCTATGGAGGGAAAATGGCGCTTCCAATCAAGAAAATGGTCTGCCCTAGCGGTAAAGGCAAGGGTCGGGGTTTGACTTTTAAGACGACGGTCTTGAAAATATAGAGAATGGTTTAGGGGAGAATTGCCACAGAGAAACAGGAATTAAAACAAATAAGAACAAGAAAAAAAGAAAAATAAAGAAAATGACGCCAAGTAATCTTGAAGAACAAATTTCTTTCGCATCTTGAAAGGCTTTTTTTTCATATTTCTTTGCCTTTTCTTCATAAAACAATTCAATAATGTCATTGAATGGTCAGTAAATATGATCAAGTTGTTTTTCATTGATTTTTGTTATTTTATTTTATTTTTTTACTTGAGTTGCTTGTTAACGTGAAAACTATACTTCTTTTTCCCATTAAAGAGACATTTATGATGACACATTTTCAGGTTTGCAAATTCCGAGTAGCTAAATAGGCAATGACATTTTTTTCTCTGGTTACATATTTCATAAAAAAGGCCAATTTAATCCTTTTTTTAATAACGAGAATTAATTACGCACCATTAAACTCGCATAGATTTTTCCATTTAATTAAACTATTTGTAAACGTGCAGTTCGAATCAGTTTAACTAATATATTTTTTTAAACCAATGGAACTTTTAAATTATGTTTTTAATCATTTCAACCCAAGTAAGGAAACAATGCCACTAAGCCGAAGTGTTATATACCAGTGGTATCTTTGGTATATCTGGAGCCGAGGGTGGTGAAAGGATTGAAATATAACGAAGGAAAACGTGGGTAGAAAAATATGTTAACTTAATTTATTATCTGCAATAAGTATGACGGTTGTGTGTAGTGCTCAGAGGAACACGCACATACGAGGCACCTTTCTTGGAGTTCTTTTCGCGTCCGGGCTTGTATGCTCTCTACCTCTGTCTCTCTTGACTCTGGAAAACACGTCGAGCTTCACACAATGACGTCATTCCCGGGCTAGCCTAATCACCAATTATTGTCCTTGGCTAATTGCATTTTGACGTGAACATGTTATTGTCATTTTGTTCTTCAAATTTCCCCAATTTCGACATGGAAAAAACATGGACATCCAAATACACATTGCCATGGCTAAAGACGCATTTCAGAAGCTAACCAGATAACTGAAAGACAGGAACACCTCATTAGAAACAAAGAAAAAAAGTGCTGGACTGCTATGTGATATCTGTCCTTCTCAACGATCTTGTAGAATCACTTCTATATGCATGCACATACTTATAAACATATCGCCATGTACGCACGTACACACACATATACGTACATACTCTTACATTAGTACCGCACGTGAAACCTCTTCTTCCCGCGCTTCATTCAGAAATATATAAGCTGAGGTTCACACGTGTATAAACCAGATGGAAACTGCTTTTCGGAGCTAACAGTCCGAATGCCGTTAGTTCCTTTCCAATTCACATAGTGCGCTAATTGCGTTTAGCAATTAGTTACACCAAGAATATTTCTCTCTCTTACAAGCATACTTCACTACATATATAATTATGTTCAACTACTGATTAGTACGAACATCCTATTTCCTTTTTTCAGGAACTCTTTCAGTATGAACATTGATACATTTTCTTCAACACCCAAGAGAGAACTTTCTCCACTAAATCTTGCATGCACAAAATAATCAATCCTGTAAGTATGTTTAATACATTGTTATTATTCTTGTTATATTGTTCTGAGTTATTTTTCTTATTAATGTGGTGGATTGGACAACCAGTCTACTTTATAATGGTGACTCCGCTTTCAAATTACTACCACGTTGTCCAGTCCACAACAATCTCATCAAGGATGAAGGAGAGGCTTGAGGCAGCAGAAATGTGATTTTACAGAAGGATGCTGAGGATACCATCGACGAAGCACGTGCGCAACGATGAGGTGTCGGAAAGGATGGAAAAGGGATGAAAACTGATACTAAATCTCAGGAAGAGACAAATGAAGTTCTTGAAACACGTAATGAGAAAGGACGGCCTGGAGAACTTAACACTCAAGTCGGATAAATGGAAGGAGAGACAGGATAAAGCAGCGCGAGACGTACTTGTTAGGTCTGAGCAAATGGGTGACGGGGCGGGGCTTACAAGAGATACTAAGAGAAAATTTACTGAGAGCGACAAGAGATAGAGCCAAGTAGAAGTCCATAATTGCCTACGTCTTAAAGGATACGGCACATGAAAAAGAAGAAGACGCGAAACATATTTCTCGTCAGCTTTAAAATATAATTCATTGTTTTATAACCTGAAATGATTTAAAGTAAATTGTATTCAATTCTGACCGAATAATTTAATTAAATTTTTTCCATTGTTTATATTAGGTTGTCCCAAAAGTTCGTAAGCACTTGCGAAATGGGTCGGTCTAGTCCAGCACAATCGAGACAAGCTATAGGTTCAGAAAGGATACAAGACAACGTCGGTTCTAAAACAAGATCGATTCGGCAAGAAAGTCATGTTGTGCCTTTGGTGGAACTTTGAAGGAATCGCGCATTTTGAGTTGGTTCCGAAGAGTCGTGCCATCAGTGCCAAACTTTACTGTCAGCAACTTGAGCGGGTCTATCAAAAGTTGAAGCAAAAGTACCCGGCTCTAATCAACCGAAAGTGCGCTTTGATGCAGCAGGACAATGCCAAGCCACACACCGCCAGGGAGACGAAGGACAAGTTTGAAGAGCTGGACGGCGTTGAGGTTCTGCCACATCCAGCCTACAATCCTGACTGTGCTCCATCAGATTACGGCCTTTTCTGCTCAATTCAACACTTTCTGAAGGGCCACGATTCGACTCGTTTGATGAAGTCGAGGAAACGTGTCAAGAATTCTTTAATTCGATGCCGGCTGAATGGTACTTTGACCAGATTCGAAAGCTTGCAGGTCGATGGCAGAAAGTCTTAGAAAATGATGGTCTTTATTTTGAGCAATAATTTTTGTTGTTTTTGCGAGTAAAATTTCAATTTTTTGCAAGTGTTTTCTGGTAACCTTAAATTACTTGGCGAGTAAAATTTCAATTCTTTGCAAGTGTTTACAAACATTTGGGACAACCTAATATTTCGTAACTTTGAAAACTGGTGTTGTTCTCATAATTCAGCCTTTGTTTTGCACTCCAGCTTTGAGCGAAAACAGCGTGTCCTTTTACCCGCCTTCGACAGGAATAAATTCTTTTCAAGTTCGACTGTATTCCTGTTGGTCCCAAGAATATATAATAGAAAGAGGTTTACTGGAAAGAATAAAAATACTTTAGCGAAGAGAAGTAAAGTAAAAGGACAATAAAGAAACGAAATCCATGTATAAAGAAGATGGTGACTGACGTGACATTTGAATTTTTGAAGAAGGTGCCAGTGAAGCAAGAAATCGGAAAGGTGACAAATGCGAGAAAAGAAATTGTTAGAATAGATCTGTGATTTGGATCTAGCTAGTTCATTAGTCCAACGGTGAGACCTAATTGCCAATCTAGTAGAACACTTAAATTCATATAGTCTCGCCACTACGGGAAAAAAGCTCATCAGAAAAAATGCCATGAAAATAGTTGATGAAAAGCCAGAGGAAAGCCATGCCTCATCAGTGAAAAAAAAAATGAAGTTGAGATGCCAGGTCAGGACCAATTATATTACAGACCTTCTTTGAATTTTGTCAAGATTTTTTAGATATATCGCAAAAGTACCGATTTTTTTGAAAATTTACACATTTGTACTATAAGAGTGTGCGAGTGTTCTTAGCTAGGTTTTGTGTCGGGGTACCCCTGATAATCGAAAAAATAGGGTTATAGAAGGAGTGATCCGATTTTAATCAAATTTGATACACTCATAGACAAAGACATAAGAAGGCAGCATTATTCAAGGCAAAAACAAATGGTGGATTTATAAATGTGTAAGAGGCAAGCTACGGCCTGCTAGTGCTACTTTGCCTTCTCTCTCCTGGTAAAAATTTAAATTGTCCTTTCTCCTCGCTAAAGTCTTATGTTTTATTTTCTTAATAAAACATCACTTTCTTTGCTTTAAGAAAGGTGGTAATGTCACTAAGGTACCAGTTGTTTCAAATCGTGAAAGTGAATGAGAAGACTTTAGCGAGTAGAAAGGACAATTTAAATTTTTGAAGATTGTACATAGTAAGGAAACAAGGAATATGGAGAGAGTTCCACAGGTGAGAAATGCAAAAAAAAAAAAAAAAAGCAAAAAACTGTTAGAATAGAACTACCGGTTGGATCTAGCTTGTTTAACTGTCCAAGGTGAGACCTAGTTGCCAATCTAGGCAATGAAAATATTTCTAGAAATGACAGAAGGGAAGTCACATCATGTTGGTGAGAAAGTGACTGAAATCAAGATGCCTGGTCAGGATCGACCACATTACAAACCCATCTTTGAGTTTTGGCAAGAATCTCAAGATATACAGCAGAAGCACCACACCAGATGTGGCAGCGGTATTCAATGCAAAAACAAATGATAGATTATAAATATGCGAGAGGTAAACTATAGCCTTGATACGAAGCAGTTGCTCCTGAGAACAATTTTGTCTTTCTCTCCTGATAAATCTTTCTCAATAAGACATCATTTTCCTTTTCCTTCTTTTTAAGGAAGGTGAGAATGCCACTAAGACACAAGTTGTTACTGAGCGTGAAAGAGAATGAGAAGACTTTAACAAGGAGAAGAAAAGAAGAAAATTCCAGAAGACAGAATATGCCAATTGATCTTGCATTTAAATTTTGAAGATCATAGATCGTAGGGAAGCAAGGAAACAAAAAAGAGTTCAACATGCAAGAAGTGTAAGTAAAGAAACTATTAAAAAAGAACTTCTGATTACATTTAGCAATTTCAACAGTAAAATGATAAGATTTAATTGCCTATCTAGTTAGTATAATTAAATTCACGAGGTCTAAGTACCAAGAGATCATTAAAACAATTGCTATGAAAATATTTACAGAAAAGACAGAGGGAAGCCACATCATGTCGGTGTGAAAGTGACTGAACTCGGTATGCTTAGTCAGAATCGACCACATTACAAACCCATCTTTTAATTTTGGCAAGAATTTCGAGATATAAAGCAAAAGCACTAGACCAGATATGGCAGCAGTATTCAATCTAATGATACTTTTTCTACTTAGCAATCTATTAGTACACTTTAATTCATACAGTCGGTGCACCTGGGGCTGTGAATCTCATCAGAACATTTGTCACGAAAATGTTTATAGAAAAGACAGAGGGAAGTCACGTCGCGTGGGTGAGAAAATGACTGAAGTCGAGATGCCAGGTCAGGATCGATTAAATCGCCGACCTTTCTCGTAAAGAATCTCGCGATATAGACCAGGAGCACAATACGCGATATAGCAGCACTATTCAATGCACGGACGTATGTTAGACTTGCAGATGTGCAAGATGGGTCCTTGTAGTGACGTAGCTCGATCACGTGACCGGGTTCACTTATATATATAAAGAGTGAGTCGGTTGAACTGAGGGAGTTAGTAGTGTGAGATGAGGGCTACTGTTAACCTGCGTGTTACTTGTTAACTCAACCACCCATATTTGTTACTATCTACTACTGACTATTATATTGTATCTACCGAATAAGATATTATTTCATTACCTGTGTATTGTAAACCACCTCGACGATACAACATTCCTGTATTTCCGTTACATTTAAAAAAAAGATCATAAAATTCCAGTCACTATGATGTTATTTTCTATTACGTTTAATTTTTTTTTTATCATCTCATCCCGAGCAAGGCGGTAACGCCACTGATGTGCAGGGGGGCTACGTAATAGGGAAAAGATTGGAAAAGAGAAAGCCGGAAACCACATCCTAAACAGGGAAAAAGGGATGAGCCTCTTAACCTGTTCAATAGACGTGGTTGGAGTTGTGAACCGGGTGATAGATAGATCTATCACCCTAACTGAAAAAAAAAAGAAAACCAAAGTGAGAAGATTGAAAAGAGAAAGCTGAAAACTACATCCCTAAACAGGAACAAGGATGAGCCTAACCTGTTCAATAGACGTGGTTGAGTTAGAATCAAGGATAGATAGATCTATCTACTCCAACTGAAAAAAAAAAAAGAAACTAAAGTGAGAAGATTGGAAAAGAGAAAGCTGGAAACTACATCCTCAACAGGCAAAATGATGAGCCTCTTAACCTGTTCAATAGACGTGGTTAAGAGTTGTGAATCAAGGATAGATGTAGATCTATCTACTCCAACTGAAAAAAAAAAAAAAGAAACCACAAAGCAGAAGATTGGAAAAGAGAAAGCCGGAAACCACATCCTAAACAGGCAAAAGGATGAGCTCTAACCTGTTCATAGATGGTTGGAGTTAGAATCGGGCGATAGATAGATCATCTACTCCAACTGAAAAAAAAAAAAAAAAGAAACCAAAGTGAGAAGATTGAAAAGAGAAAGTTGAAATCACATCCTAAACATAAGCAAAGGATGAGCCTTTAACCTGTCTAATAGACGTGGTTGAGTTAGAATCGGGGCGATAGATAGATCTATCTACTCCAACTGAAAAAAAAAAAAAGAAAACCAAAGTGAGAAGATTGAAAAGAGAGCTGAAAACTACATCCTAAACAGGCAAAAAGGATGAGTCCTTAACCTGTTCAATAGACGTGGTTGAGTTGTGAATCGGGATGGATAGATAGACCATCTACCCAACTGAAAAAAGAAAAAACCAAAGTGAGAAGATTGAAAAAGAGAGCTGAAACCACATCCTAAATAGGCAAGTGATGAGCCTTCAACCTGTTCAATAGACGGTTGAGTTGTGAATCAAGAGCAGATAGATCTATCTACTCCAACTGAAAAAAAGAAACCAAAGTGAGAAGATTGGAAAAGAGAAAGCTGAAACTACATCCTAAACAGGGCAAAAGGGATGAGCCTAACTCGTTCAATAGACGAAGCTTGAGTTAGAACTGGGCGATAGGGATAGACCCATTTTACCCAACTGAAAAAAGGAAAAAGAAACCAAAGTGAGAAGATTGAAAAGAGAAAGCCGGAAACTACATCCTAAACAGGGCAAAGGGATGAGCCTCTTAACCTGTTCAATAGACGTGGTTGGAGTTGTGAATCGGGCGATAGAGGATCTATATCTACTCCAACTGAAAAAAAAAAAAGAAACCAAAGTGAGAAGATTGAAAAGAGGAGCTGGAGAACTGAGCATCCTCAAACAGGGCAAAGGATGAGCCTCTAACCTGTTCAATAGACGTGGTTGAGTTAGAATCGGGCGATAGATGATCTATCTACTCCAACTGAAAGAAACCAAAGGAGAAGATTGGAAAAGAGAAGTTTTGAAACTACATCCCAAACAGGGCAAGCGCGAGCCTAACCTGTTCAATAGACGTATTGAGTTAGAATCGGGCGATAGATAGATCTATCTACCTAAACGAAAAAAAAGAAACCAAAGTGAGAAGATTGAAAAAGAGGAAAGCCGGAAACTGGCATCCTAAACAGGCAAAGGGATGAGCCAACCTGTTCAATAGACGTAGTTGAGTTAGAACCGGGTGATAGATAGATCTATCTACTCCAACTGAAAAAAAAGGAAAAAAAGAAACCAAAGTGAGAAGATTGGAAAAGAGAAAGCCGGAAACCACATCCTAAACAGGGCAAAAGGGATGAGCCTCTTAACCTGTTCAATAGACGTGGTTGGAGTTGTGAATCGGGCGATAGATAGATCTATCTACTCCAACTGAAAAAAAAAAAAAAGAAACCAAAGTGAGAAGATTGGAAAAGAGAAAGCCGGAAACCACATCCTAAACAGGGCAAAAGGGATGAGCCTCTTAACCTGTTCAATAGACGTAGTTGGAGTTGTGAACCGGGCGATAGATAGATCTATCTACTCCAACTGAAAAAAAAAGGAAAAAAAAGAAACCAAAGTGAGAAGATTGGAAAAGAGAAAGCCGGAAACCACATCCTAAACAGGGAACAAGGGATGAGCCTCTTAACCTGTTCAATAGACGTGGTTGGAGTTGTGAACCGGGCGATAGATAGATCTATCTACTCCAACTGAAAAAAAAGGAAAAAAAAGAAACCAAAGTGAGAAGATTGGAAAAGAGAAAGCCGGAAACCACATCCTAAACAGGGAACAAGGGATGAGCCTCTTAACCTGTTCAATAGACGTGGTTGGAGTTGTGAACCGGGCGATAGATAGATCTATCTACTCCAATTGAAAAAAAAACAAACAAGGTGAGAAGATTGGAAAAGAGAAAGCCGGAAACCACATCCTAAACAGGAAACAAGGGATGAGCCTCTTAACCTGTTCAATAGACGTGGGTGGAGTGTGAACCGGGTGATAGATAGATCTATCTACTCCAATTGAAAAAAAAACCAAGTGAGAAGATTGGAAAAGAGAAAGCCGGAAACCACATCTTAAACAGGGAACAAGGGATGAGCCTCTTAACCTGTTTAATAGACGTGGGTGGAGTGTGAACTGGGCGATAGATAGATCTATCTACTCCAAATACAATAGTAATACAAGGCTCGTGTGCACTCCAGGTAGAGAATTGCTATCAAAACATTAATGTAGAATCTGGTATGTGATATAAATAAGAGTGGAAGTGGTAGTAAGTAATAGTTACTCGATTCGCCATATTCGCTTGCCTCGCCAATAGTCGCTATGCCATTCACTTATCATTTTACTGGATTTGCGGTTAGTAATTTTTTACAATATTCGCAGTCTACATGATAATAACGTCATTATTAGAAATGAAAATAATGATATTGAACCAAAGCCGATAAGTAATTCAAACCAGTAATACGGAGTGTCAGAGAAAATCAATAGTGTCAAAATTGCAATATGAGCTCTGGTAAAAAAAATACTAGAGAAAACCATTAATATCAAAAATTACAATATGAACTCTGGTAAAAAGGATTACTGAATATTAGTTTTATAAGTCCTTAAGGACACATGTCTCAATGGATATAGTTGGTTTGTTCCTGTGACTTAACCCAAAGAGTTGTGAGTTTAATACTAGGCTACAATAACTACTATTGTAGCCTATTAACAATTAAGCCTATTGACAATTAACTTACAGAGCTAGAGGAAGATAACTCATGACTACCAAAAGAGAACAACTACGCAAGGAATGAAGACCATATACCCCAGTGATTGTAATAAAGGATTCAGTTCAAAATTCTTAGCACCTGAAAAAGGCCGAAGCGTACAACGGCCGTAACGTCGTACAAATCCCAACAAAGACGAGGAAATTAGCTCAAATAATGTAAATACTGTAAAGTAATTCAAAGTTAGCCGAAGAGTAAACCATTTGTTGGAGTTCACAAGAATTGCACAGAAATAAATTCGGACGAAATAAAATACATATTTAAAATCGAACCAGAGACTTTTTCATGCTAATCTTTACCCAATATAAGCTACGAGAAGCGCATAAGGTACGTCGCTATTATTATAAGTATGACAAAAGATTTCTCTGATGTAAACTTATTTATAAATGGAAATTTGTCTCTGTGTGTGTGTGTGTGTGTGTGTGTGTGTGTGTGTGTGTGTGTGTGTGAGCGTGTGTCCGTTACATATAGACTCCGAAACGGCTAAACCGATTTTCTTGAAAATTTACACAGTTGTACTATAAGCGTCTGCGAGTGTTCTTGGCTAAGTTTTGTGTCGAGGTACCCACGATAAATATCGAAAATCGATAATCGAAAAAATCGGGTTATAGAAGGAGTGGTCCGATTTTAATCAAATTTGATACACTCATAGACAAAGACATAAGAAACGATATTCAGAAGTTTCAAGGTTGCAGTTCTTACAATAGTGCAGAAAATCGATAATATATATATATATATATATATATATATATATATATATATATATATAAGGTAAGATTTTGTGTGCCTGTCTGGTTATCTGCCTGTATATCTGTATTTTTTTCAGCCCTTTTATTTTAATTTTTGCGTTTTGCTTCGGGTTTGACTCTAGGTAGGTATAATTGTAGTTCTTAGACTCAGAGGAATTATTTAGCTTTCAAAATTTAGTTTACGACGAAAAAACTTGATATCGATACCAAGAAATCAAAATTTGACTTACATCCATTCATTTTTCTTTCAGTCTACGGTTTCGCTTTAACTGGAAACAACTACTGGTTTTTAGTCTTTCATACCAACGTCCAAAGAGTCTGAGCTCCAGGACCATGGTTTAATTTTAAAGCTTTCATTACACCCGAGCTACGCCGGGCTATACTGCTAGTATTTTTATAAAGTTTGTATAACGCTCATAGCTGCTTGCTAGTAAGACTCTATCTTGTGTACAATAATGGTATGTCCCTCTCCTCTTAGATACGATGGAGTAAAGAGTAAAGTAGAGTGATCATAACGATCCATGCTCTCTCTTGTTCAACTCTTTTCATCCGAGCGGAGAGTGACCCAAACGAGGCTTCGCCGAAAGATAGAGTCTCGTTTGGAATGTATAAACAAGTGCCCAAAACAGCCTTTAGCGGGGTCTACACGATATTTTTGGATGAACTTTTTCTTCTATGTACCATGTCTCTTCAGGACGTAGGTGATCATGGTTCTCCACCTCTCCCTATCCCTTGTGGCTCTTAGTATGTTTGCTCCTGTTACACCTCGTAACCCCCGTTCCGTCATCCACCTGATCAAACCCTGCAAATATGTTATCCGCTGCCTCCCTCTGTCTCTTTTTCCTTCTATCTGGCCTGTCAGTATTAGGTTCTCCAAGCTCTCCTTCCTTATTGCATGTCCCAGGAACTTCAGTTTTCTCTTCTTGATTCTCACTATTAATTTCCTTTTTGTTGCCATTCTTTCCAACACCTCATATCAGTCCACGATATTCTCAGCATCCTTCTGTAGAACCACATTTCCGCTGCTTCAAGTTTTGTCCTCATTTTCGATGATATTGTCCAGCATTCACTGTCGTATTGAAGAACTGACATCACATAGCGATCTAGTACTCTTTTCTTTGTTTCTAGTGAAATTTTCCTGTGTGTTAGTACTTTACTCAGTTTCTGGAACGCGTCCTTTGCCATTTAAGGGCTCAGAATCCTCATTTTAATTGACACTGTGTTGCATTAGCCTTGGTAGGAAAGTGGTAAATACCAAGAGTAGGGTGATCATGCCGTTCCATAGAGTCTCATCTGGGGTGAATAGACAAAAGAGTCCGACCTGGCCTTAAGCAGGGTCCACGGGATATTCTTGGCTGAGCTTAAGAGCTCGGAATCTCCATATTAATTGGCTTTGTGTCACATCCGCTTTGGGCATCTGCCCTAGTGGGGACGTGGTAAATACAAAAAATAGAGTGGTTATACTTGATCTCACTTGGTCGACTATCTGCTTTCGGGCGGATTGGAACCCAAACGGGCATCCGCCGAAGGTTTGATTCTCGTCTGAAATGAATAGACAAGAGTCAGATCCGGCCTTAAGAAGGATCTACGTGATATTTTTGGCTGAGCTGAAGAGCTCAAAATCCCCACTTCAATTGACCTTCTGCCGCATCCGCCTTGGGCATGTGCCTTAGTGGGGAGGTGGTTAATACAAAAAGTACAGTGATTAAACAGTGATCAATACTTTCTATTGGTCAAATCTCTGCTTCCGAGGAGAGATGAACTCAGATGAGATTCTGTCGAAGTGTAGAGTCTCGTCTCGGGTGAACAGACAAGAGCCCGACCCGGTCTTAATCAGGGTTTACGGGATGTTTTTGGCTAAACTTAAGGGCTCGGAACCCACACATTAATTGACTTTGTGTCACATCCACTTTGGGCATCCGCTCTAGTGGGGTGGTAATAAATGCAAAGAGGAGATTGACTATACTGACTAACAGTTCACTAGCAGCATATCTACTTTACGCAGGGTGCGAGTCTTGTATTTGTTGATATACTACTTTTCCCAACCTCTATTTGGGCAATTACTCACGCAGTAAACCTTTTAAGTTTACAACATTGTAAGAAAAAGTGATGGGAGCATAAAGTTAAGTAAAAAAGGTTTAATCACATGGGAACAAGGATTGAGGATACAGTAGTTCAGGTCGACAAGAGTACGACTGAAAACGCTACGCCTTTCCAATTTCTGCTACTGTTCTACTCATAGCAAATAAATCCAGGTTTCAACAATGAGTATAAAGGTGATTAGTCTTTCTACATGACTGATATAAATGTAAGGGAAAGTGGTAGGAGGTGGAGCTTTACGGGGATAAAAAAGTAGGTAACGAATGACTCTTAACTTGAAAAGATTACAGAATCTATGCTAGTGTCTGTTGCATAATATAGCAGTTCTTGGTAAAAAAATCATTTGTATTCAGCTTTATTATTACATAAAGGATATTGTTATGATGCCCTCCTACGAAGAATGGACTCTTCCTCTTGTTATATATGATTACCTGTGTGACTTTCGAATAGCAGTTAAGAAGCAGTTAACGGTAGTTAAGTACGACAGCTAGTACGCAGTTAAGCCAGCTACTGGTCAGGCAATAATCAGCGTAATAATACCATTCGGACTTACTTATTTCTATTTATTTATTACTAACAATTCCTTTGCATATATGTTCTTGTTATACTAATACACTGTTTTGATAATACCTTCTGTTTTCCGTGTCTTAGTTCTGACCAAACCAGTCACTACAACTTTGCAGTGAAGTTTCGTCACAACAATTCGGCAACAAATTGGCGACGAAGATCCCCAACAAATATAAAGAAAATAGAGGTGTTTCGACTACAATAATAGCAGGGCGTGTTCAAATTGTAAAGCTCTTCTGAACACAGAAATAAAGGGTGGCTTGCGACTTTGCGTCTGTGGGCAAAGAGGTTGCAGAGTAGGAAACAAGTCATTCCTTCCACAAGACTGTGTTCATGATTTTGAATTCTATCAAGACTGCACAGTGAAGATTATGCATCTCTATCTCAGATAATGTAGTAATATTATTGTCAGGCCAATTACGAATGAAAGTCTTATGATATTACGTCAACAAATATGAATAGTATTTAGCGCCAAACTCAGAAAAGGAAGAAAACACGTACTTTTTAAAACGTGGTTAAAATGTTCATAATGATCTTGTACACAAATGTTGTCATCAACAATAGATAGATAGATAGATAGATAGATAGATACTGAACTGATCAACAATAAAAAAATAGATAGATAGATAATGAACTGATAGATAATAAACAACATAGATAGATAGATAGATAGATAGATAGATAGATAGATACTGAACTGATCAACAATAAAAAAATAGATAGATAGATAATGAACTGATAGATAATAAACAACATAGATAGATAGATAGATAGATAGATAGATAGATAGATAGATAGATACTGAACTGATCAACAATAAAAAAATAGATAGATAGATAATGAACTGATAGATAATAAACAACATAGATAGATAGATAGATAGATAGATAGATAGATAGATAGATAGATAGATAGATAGATAGATAGATAGATAACAAAAGTAATTAATATATTGTACATAATCAAGCAGAAAAGTAAAAAAGAACAACAAAACATATTTTGTATCATTTCACTCCATAAAGGCAAAAAAGCCGCTAAGACGCAAGGTATTACTGAAATCGGAAGAGCCAGATGAAAATCAATATTAAGGCCAGAGGAAATAAATTAACATGATTTAAGGAGACAAAAAATAACGATTTAAAGTTTTTGAAGATGAAAGTTGACTGGAAAGCAAGATGGTCGGAAGATCACCCCCCCCGAAGAAAAACGCCTACAAGCATAAGATTGACATAAGATTTATGATTACATCAAGTAGTTTCATTTCTAAAAACAAATGAGCTAGCTGACAATTTAGTACAGCTGTAAGGCTCAGTGCTTTCAATGGTAATTTGTTTCCTCTTTGTCAAATAATGTCCGGCCGATGCGATGAACTCATCTGACCTCTGCATACACCTGCAATGTTTATAATTCAATATTTTAGCTTCGTTCATATTGCAACCGAATAAACAATTTTATTATCTGTTAGGCTTATTTTTCTCTCTGCTCATACTGGAACAATTAATCTGCACAATTAATAATACAACTTATAATAGTTTCTTTCGATCCGTCGTGCTAAGATAGTGTTATATTTTTCCGCATGCCAAAATAGTGTTACAGGGAATATTTCTGAAATTTATAAAAATTCTTCTGATAAAAGAAATTGAAAATAAAATGCTCCGTAAGTTTTATGTTTCAGCTATATTAATGTATGTCAACTGCGTTTATTGAAATGCCGGGTTTGAATATATACACTACCGGCCATAATTATTAGGCCACTCCAGTTTTTAAAAAGATTATGTATTTAATACTATTTTTAGTATTTATTGCCAAGTGGATAATTCTAAATGAAAATAGAATGGTTCTTTTGTTATTAATCTTTGCTTCTTTGCCTTGCAAAATTTTACAAGGCAAAGAAGCAAAGATGAACTCATCCGAATCACCCTTACTTATTCACGATTTTTTACGATCAGTCATGTCATGCCGTCATGTTCGCTGAAACAATTCACGGAATATTTCTTTTTTTTTTTTCCATATCCACATAGAACGAATTTTCAGTTACTTCTTCTAGCCGTTTTATACATTTGGCCCTATTACGCCCTTTGATTCCAATTTGGCCCAGAAATTGGTACAGAGTGCCTGCAACGAAACCCCTTGCACCAAATTCCAATTCATAATATTTACTTAAAAACATTACTGAGTATTACTCGTTCATTTTACTTTTCGTCAGACTTTATATTAGAACCCCTTCTCGTGCTATGACTGACTTGAAACCATCTGATAAACATTTGTAGTACCTCCTTACTAGAGGTCAGAAATAATACTACCTAAACATATTAACTTTGTCTTCTTCTCCCTCCTCTTCTCCAGGTGCTTCCACCTTGGTCACGAACTACTTCCCAGAAATCCTTTCTCACTCCCTCTCTTTCTCTCACTCTCTGGCCCATCCCTACTGACCAACAACTAGTAGCAGTTCAGTTGTTTTAGTTCCTCAAAAGATTTCACACCAGCCACATGTGCTACTACCGCCAGCGGACACTTTAGCCAGCCACACGAGGGACTCACACAATGTAGACGAAGTTAAATAAAGTTTGTTTTAACAGGTTAATATTTGTATTTCTTAATTATTATCCAAAACGTACTAGGTACAAATATTACACATTCATGAACGTTCTCATTTACGAATCTTGATAAATCAATGACATCCACGCCTCTGTATATATAAACACGTGTAGCATAATAAATCTTACATTGCCTTGATAAAGTCCCTCAAAGGATGAAACGTCTCGGCTGAGTACAGTTTTCCTCTTATCACTTTTAATCCACATACACTACCGGCCATAATTATTAGGCCATCCCAGTGTTTTAAAAAATGATGTATTTCATACTATTTTTAGTATTTATTGCCAAGTAGGTAATTTTAAATGAAAATAGAATTGTTCTTTGTTACTACTGCACAATAACATGTGCATCAAATGAACTGTTCTGATGTCCAGTTTTTCTGCTCTCTTTCCCATGCTAGTCTCTTCTTCTTATTGGCTTGTCAAAGCAAATGCTTCCTGGCTGCCATGTAAAATTTTGCAAAGTAATAATAACAAAAAACAAAACAAAAAACATTCTATTTGCATTTAGAATTATCCACTTGGCAATAAATATTAAAAATAGCATGAAATACATCACTTTAAAAAAAACAAAAAACTAGGGTTGCCTAATAATTTTGGTCGATAGTGCAAGTGTGCGAAAGTTTTAATTTTCAGAAATATACTGTAAATTTAGTACACCAAGTCCATCGCTAATCGTAAGTGACAATAATAATTTTACATATTTCACACGCCGGAGAGGAAAAGGATGTACTGGCAGAATAGTGGGAGTAAGGAAGCATTAACTTGATCTCCATAATAAGTATTCACCAGAAGAAAAAATTTCTCTACTGACTTTATTCTATTTATTTTTCTGTGGACTAGGTTCAAAAACTTGGAAAGTTCCTTGTCTTCACGCCAGTAAAAAAAAAAGTGCTTTTCTAATATGGTAATTTGTTGTATCCCGGGAGAGGATAAACAGAGAAAGAATAGTGCAAGAAATAACTCTTAACACAGAGAATATATAAATAGAGATTTATTATACCTCAGTACAATAAACCAAATAAAAGTACACCAACGAACAGTTAACACGAATAACAATTAAGAAGGCAATCTCTCTGTATAGGAAAGCTTCCGTCTAGTGACGTCTAACTCTCGTCTAAGGCCGATGGCTGTCGACTCTCGTATAATGACGAATAATCTTGATCACTCCCGTGTAATGACGAAGACTCTCGTATAGCCACGAACACACTAGATCTCTGTCGAGTGCTCTCTCTGTAGTTCGTTCTCATCTAGGTCTTTTATGACCCGGGCCATACCCATTCCTAGGTAGGACAGGATATTCCTCCACAACATAATGGTAAATCAGATATTTTTTATAAGGAAACTGTTGGTATATATTAACCGAGTAGCAAGTCCTGCTTTTGCTAAAAATCTATAAAATCTTTTCTGAAAACATTTTTTAAGGAAATACGTTTTCCAAGGCCAGTACTTGTTATCGATCCTTCCAGTATTGATGTAGATTTCCTTCAATAATTTCTTTTTTTTAAAGTGCTGTCGAATGATAACATCATCATGTCATGAGTTACATGTGCTATACATTTCAGTTGTTGCTGCTGTTGGTAGTCCTCAAATGATGTGATTTCTTTTATTCGTACTCTTCTTTGTTTGGATTGCTTTACGTCAATCAAATGCGGTTTAATGTTCTCTTCTTCTTCTTCTATATGCCTTATCCTTTCAGGACGTTGGCGATCATGGCCTTCCACGTCTCCCTATCCCTGGTGGCACTTAGCACGCTTTCTCCTGTTACGCCACGCAACCCCCGTTCTACCATCCACCTGCTCAGGCCAGTCAAGTATGTTACTCGCTGTTTTCCTCTGTCTCTTTTCCCCTCTATTCTGGCCTGTTAGTATCAGGTTCTCCAAGCCCTCCTTTCTCACTGCATGTCCCATGAACTCCACTTGTCTCTTCCTAGTGCTCAATATTAATTTCCTTTACGTTTCCATTCTTTCTAAAACCTCATCATTGCTCACATGCTCGGTTCATGATATCCGCAGCATCCTTCTGTAGAACAACATTTCAGCTGCTTCAAGTTTTTTCTTCATTTTTGCTGATATTGTCCAACATTCACTGCCATATGGAAGAACTGACATAACATAGCGATCTAGTACTCTTTTCTTTGTTTCTAGTGAAAGTTTTCTGTAGCTTAATACTTTACTCAGCATCTGGAAAGCGTGCTTCGCCATGCAAATTCGCCTTCGGATCTCTGTGTCGCACTTGCTGTTTTCTGTTAGAACACTTCCCAGGTATTTAAAGTAAAGCCCCCCAAAAATTGAAAAGAGAAAGACTGTCTATGAATTTGTTGGTAAAATGTGATTGCATAATGAATACAAATGTTCAGATATTTTTAACTTTAGCATTAAATTGTAAAAATTAGAGCTTAGATAGATAGATAGATCAGATAAATAGATAGAAAATAAATTAGTACATAGATAGATAGATAGATAGATAGATAGATAGATAGATAGATAGAAAATGAATTAGTAGATAGATAGATAGACAGATAGATAGATAGATAGATAGATAGATAGATAGATAGATAGATAGATAGATAGATAGAAAATGAATTAGTAGATAGATAGATAGATAGATAATGAATTAGTACATAGCTAGCTAGCTATATAGATAGATAATGAATCAGTACATAGATATATATATATATATAGAGAGAGAGAGAGATAATGAATTAATACAGCTAGATAGATAGATAATGAATCAGTAGATAGATAGATAGATAGATAGATAGTGAATTAGTACATAGATAGATAATGAATCAGTAGATAGATAGATAGATAGATAGATAGATAGATAGATAGATAGATAGATAATGAATCAGTACATAGATAGATAGATAGATAGATAGATAGATAGATAGATAGATAGATAATGAATTAGTACATAGCTAGCTAGCTATATAGATATATAATGAATCAGTACATAGATAGATAGAGAGAGAGAGAGAGAGAGAGAGAGAGATAATGAATTAATACAGCTAGATAGATAGATAATGAATCAGTAGATAGATAGATAGATAGATAGATAGATAGATAGATAGGTAGATAGATAGATAGATAGATAGATAGATAGATAGATAGATAGATAGATAGATCACCACCTGGTTTAAAAAAAAGAATTCACGATAAATATTCCTAAGACATTCATTACCAAAATCACAAAGACTACCATTTCAGAATGAGATTTGAAGAACGCGAACTAAGTGAATGAATGTCCCTGGCAAAATGTCCAAAGAATATTGGCTAATCCTAATGGGTTAAGATTATACTGATCGAGGAAGCATTCTCTTGGGAATCGGTTACACCAATCAGCCGCTCGTGGGAAGAATTTGCTCGGGTGGACCTTAAATTTCACCACTGGAATCAGAATGGTTTGCTTACAACTACTTATATAGCTATGATGTGCACAATTGTTCCTGGTTTCCTGCAAAACTCAAGCATAGGATGTGCGTTGTAGTGCAGTGGATACGGACTTGGAACGACAAATCGGGGAGCTGAGTTCGAATTCAAGTTGAATTCATGGCATTCACTTACGCACAAATACCCTTGGGAAAGGTATTAAGCCGTGTCTTCCCTCCAGTTATAGGTTACATAATAGAGCAGATTGGGTTCTATAGCCTTGGCTGGCAACCACTCTACCACAAATAGCATTGGCAACCTACTGCAGGATAAACTTCTTTTCAGTCTGTCATGTCTCTTTCGAGACATGATCACCCAAAGCATATATCACGTATGGCAATTAACTGACTGATTCCTGCAAAACTCAGGCACACTTGTATCCCAAGTTGAGGAGGTCTATTAATGGTGATTTTGCAAGCGCTGCTTAGATGTGGCACAAGGTTGAAAGTATGGGGCACCCAGTGAGAATGGTACTCACTAATCAATTTTAATTGTTCTAGCAAGACAAACTTGCTAACCATTACACCATGTCGATCTATTAATGATCCCCTTCGGAGAGGGAGATTTCTCTGCAATCCCGTAACAACGAAGAAGTCCTGTGTTAAGCTTTAACCCACTTTCTAACCAAATTTACAACCTGTTGCACTTAGTCGCCATTAGATTCTTATTATTTTTTAATTTTTTTAAGCGCTCCTAAAATTATATTTGTAATGGGAAAACGAAGGTTCTTTGTCCGTTTAGCTTCCTACAAATTTTTGAATATGGAAAACCTTTCCCATTATTTTTTTTTTTTTAAAGTTGAGGAGCGAGAAGAATCAATCACAACAGGAAACGGAATTTACAATCCACTTCCACGTGGAAAGTTTTTATCATAACTTATTGCATGCGAACAGAAAATATGAGAACAAAATCTACTGGAAATAAGGACAAAAAAAATGCTTCGTGCATTTGATTGGCGCCAAAACAAAAAAAAAAAAAAAAAAAAAAGAACAGTTGCCGGCATCTTTTGTTGTTCTGTTCAACTTGTTCAAGCAAAAAAAAAAAAATGGAACGCGTGACAAGACACGAACAAGAAGGATGTCAAGGGAAGAGAAGGCAATCGAAAAAAAAAAAAAAAAGCTTTCATTTTTGAAAGGATATTTTTACGGGAATTTCTTTTCATTTTATATAAATTTACTGAAAAGAAATGTTTAGAAAGTACATTTGAAAAGCTATAGTGCATTTCGGAAAAGCCACCCGTGGTCAGTTAATGAAGCTCATTCATTATTATCATACGAAATCAGAGAATAGATAGATAGATAGATAGATAGATAGATAGATAGATAGATAGATAGATAGATAGATGATGGGAATAGGATAGATAGATAGATAGATAGATAGATAGATAGATAGATAGATAGATAATGAAGACTTCGAAATAGATAGATAGATAGATAGATAGATAGATAGATAGATATGAAGAGACTGAGATAGATAGATAGATAGATAGATAGATAGATAGATAGATAGATAGATAGATAGATAGATAGATAGATGTTTGCAAATCCAAATATAAATAAAATATATCTTTAAATACTATGTAAATAAAAACAAAAAATTTCTCTTTAGCAAAGGATTTCATCCCTTGAGAGAGTTAGAGGAGAGATTTTTTATTTCAAAACATAGTTCCGTTTATAAATACTAGTTACAATCTCTACTTTTACCTTACTAAAGTCTCTCAGGATACTGGTTGAGTTATATATTTTTGAATAGAATAAAGAAGATATATATATATATATATATATATATATATATATATATATATACACACTTTCATGGTGAAGTTAGCCAAGATGCCAGGTCAGGACGGCTAACATTCCATATCCTTTTTTGTATTTTATCAACTAAACTATTAATACACAGAAGCACCAGACCAGATGTGGTAGCCATAATTAATTCATGGGTGAATGATAGACTTATAACTGTGTAAAATAGATTATGGTAAGAAAAATTGTCCAAATATATATATATATATATATAGATAGATAGATAGATAGATAGATAGATAGATAGATAGATAGATAGATAGAAAATATTGATATATTTTTATATCTGTGATTCGATTATAAATTGCCAAGAGGAGTTGCAGTGCAGGATTAAAAATTAGCAGTGGTGTAGCTTAGGAATGACACACGTCGATACCCGTTTAGTATTGGCCTAGTCGCCGTGGATAGCGGTATGGTTTTTGAAAGATCCGAAACCCCTAATTGACCCTCCAGTAAAACATAACTGATAATGAGTGCCAAAGCATCAAACAAATGGGGATTGATTGTCAAAAGGTTATATTGAATCAATTACGAGGTTTGCTGCTACGAAAGTCAGTTCAGTTTTGTGTTAGACAATTTTTCTTGCCATAATCTATTTTACACAGTTATAAGTCTATCATTCACCCATGAATTAATTATGGCTACCACATCTGGTCTGGTGCTTCTTAGTTTCTTGATAAAATACAAAAAAAGGATATGGAATGTTAGCCGTCCTGACCTGGCATCTTGGCTAACTTCACCATGAAAGTATATATATATATATATATATATATATATATATATATATATATATATAAGTTATAGTTTAGAACATGTACAAATTATAATTTACTACAAAAGTGTACATTTTGTTCCGACACCGAAAAAACAATGTCTCATCAGGTGGTTATTAAAAACAAAGTCTCATCAGGTGGTTATTAATCATATAAACTACCTGATGAGACATTGTTTTTTCGATGTCGAAACAAAATGTACACTTTTGTAGTAAATTATAATTTGTACATGTTCTAAACTATAACTTATAACAAATAAATACATGTTCTAAACTATAACTTATAATAAATACGCATAGCTCTATTTCTATATTGCGCACTGTTTTAAATTAATGTTTTCAACGTTGTTAATACTTTCTTCGTGCCTTATTCACTTGGAATAAGTCTTTAAAGCCGAAATTACGCTGCTTCATTCTGGCTGCAAACATCAGCTTAGCCTCTTTAAGTATCTTCTTGCATTCATTGCGATCCGAGGCAAAAAGGCGCCTGTTATGGTCCAACGCGTGACTCCGCTAAAGCCGAAAGAATTGATTTCGGTGAGCGATGGCAGCCGAGCAGGCAGGAGAGAACCAGGAGAGGGTGAGTGGGATTTAAGTCTTAATTAACTGGCAGGGATGAAAGCATCGATGCCAGCCTTAACCCAAGGGACGTCACATAGGAAATCGTGGAACGAGTCCCAAATCAGCTCTTTGGTAGCAGTAAGATATTCTGCTGGTCTTATGTTCTTGGATGGAGTAGGAGTGGAAGGAGATGCTAACAGAAACTAGCGCATGGTCAGAAGTTCCGAGAGAGCAGAGTTGCTTGACATTGTTTGTATTTGGAGAAATAGCAGGTGGAAAGAGATCGGTATTCCTCATCTCATCCAAAATATCTCCAAATACAAACTATCTACCATTGAAACTGAGGCTTTAAGCCTAAAATTTGCCACAGGCCTAAAAAATACGATAAAATCACCACCTTAATTAAAAACCCTAACTTCAACCACCCGGATTATACCTCAATCATCATACTGTCTCTCGGATTTTTAAATCATTCGTCTTTAGTAAACCTTTGAAGAAGCTTATTATAAGTGAAACATGTTAGATTAAAGACACCTTTTCCTACTTGTTCTTTACTTATTCTCTTCTTGAACGGAATTGAGCAATAGACTCAGTTTAAAGTGCCCCCCCCACCACATATGCACCCGAGTGAGGATACAATTTGTTCTTTCGATATTTTTCCTTTGGGGATGCCTCAAGCGACAAGGATTAACCCTCTACTCCCTTCATTAGGAGTAATTATGTTGCAATAACAGCGAAGTGCGTTATCGGCTTGGAACGAGAAAATCGGAGTTCGAATTCCAGTTGAATTATTTGCATTCACTTATACACAAATACCTTTGAAAAAGTTATTAATCCATCTCTTCCCCCTTCAGCTGTACGTTGAACAGCAAGATTGATTGGGTTCTATAGCCTTGGTCAGCGACCACTCTACCGCAGAAAGTAATAGCAACCTACTGCGGAAGAACCTTCTGCCTAGTCAGTCATGGATCAAAAGAGACATGATCGCCCAAGCGTGTATCACTGATGGCACTTAACTGATTGACTGAAGAATAATTATGTTCCCTTTCTGTAACTGCGATCGGCAATGGTTTGTTTTCCCTCAATACACAAAACCTGGATATCACTCATAAATATTATCGTCTTGTAGCACACAAACAAATGCATAGCAATTATAAATATATATATATATATATATATATATATATATATATATATATATATATTATCCATTTGTAAATATGTTACTACGTGACCTAGGTTTCTATCATGTGTTGTCTTCAGGCGATTTGCAATAAATTATTATACCGTTTTTTAAGAACACTCACGTAACGAGATTTTTTTTGAACGCACACGTTTTTAAACAGTATATATATATATATATATATATATATTATGGAGGAACGTTAAACTTTGAAAAAACAGTAGCCACTCACGCATCTACGCATCGCTCATTCAGTAATGCATTTGAATACTCTAGGCAACTGCCGTGTGTTTTCATTGAATAAAACACGATAAATACCGCCTCTACATAGCTCAGAAGTAGAATCGCCGATTGATGTCAATTCGGTCGGGTTTCAATCCTGGCTATAAGCAATCGGATGTCTAACCGTACTGATGAGCTGCAAAACAGATCTGTCTGCAGACCACTATATATATATATATATATATATATTCGTCATCCACATACAAAAGCTGTTCCACTGTAATCAGAAATCATCAGTATCGTTAGACATCCAGTTGATTCTGTCCGGGATCGAAACTCGATCAATTTGGTGTCGCTAAACCCTAGGCTCATGGAATCAGTCAAGGGAAATTTTAGCGTGATATATATATTCGGTGTATACACATGCCAGTCACCGAGAGAACTCAATTCATCATCGAAGAGTTATGCACATATTTCTACCGGCCTGATTGTTTACAAGAAATTTTCTTATGAAAAACAAAAAACGAAATGCTAATAAAAGACCGACAACAATTTTGAAAAATTACTAAGAAATTTTTTTAAAACCTCGTATATACGCTAATGCACCGCTGGAAAATCCAAGAGATTGTCAGCTATGACGATGGTATCTGTTAACGATAATATACGAGAATATACGAGTGTTATATATCGACAAACAACAAACACGCATATATATAAAAATATAAAGTTATATTTTTATTAATGACGATGGACCGTGTAGAATAGGGAATAGAGAATTGAGAGAGCGCGCTTCTAATGGGTTGACGGGAGTGTAGTCTTATCTGTTGTGTCTCTCTTCACCGGCCGATCTCTGTTGCTCCTCTACTGGCGAATCCGTGTGCCGAGGTCTTTTTATAATCTTCCAGAACCGGGACTTTTTCTTCCGGTTTTGCCTCGCCCACGCACGCCCACGTAATTCTCAGAGGCACCTGTTCTGTTTGCCTCTGTAGTTATTTCCGCTGCTGCCGGAAATAAGGTCAAACGACATCCGTTCCTTTCAACGACCGGAAACACCCTCGCTTGCATCAGCCTTCCTCGGGTGGGGCCAGATTGTTATATTACACGAGAAGCTTTATGCAGATGATTACTATCTTGTGGTTCCGAAAGAATGAAGATAATATGCAATGTAATGGACGTTTTCACTACTGCTTTCACTGCTCTGGGACATACAATAAATCTTTAAAAAAAAGAACTGTCGTGATGTAATAATCTGCTCCAGGAAAGTTATACATAGAGCCAAATATCTTTGTACACAATAAATGTACCTCGGGTTAACTCTCACACCAGAACTGAACACTATCTTTTGAGATAGTTCAAAACTCGAGTTTTCATTGCCAGGCTGTTGTTGTATCAAGTAGTATATTATTTTGATGAGCTTAACGAATCAGGGTTGTTCATGCTTTCAATTTAATCATACGTCATCGTAAAAAGAAAATCAGTTTATCTATAGTACCGGTTTTATCAGCTTATTGCAGATTTTAACTTTTGATTATAGTCAAGTGGAATGGCTATATAGGATCCATAGCTAAATCCGCTACTAAGAAAGTCGGTTCTCTGTGTAGGGCCAGGTAGTTTTGTTTTCCGCCTGAAACAGTTCTGCACATATACAAATCTACCATCCGCCCGTGCATTGAATATTGCTACCATATCTGGTCGGGTGTCCTTGACAAAATCCAACGGAGAATCTGTAATGTGATCAATCCCGACATGGCAGCTCAGATACAGTCGCTTTCTCACCGATGCAGTGTGGCTGCCCTGTGTCTCTTCTACAAATACTTTCACGGCTTCTGCTCTGATGAACTTAGCTCACTGGTGCCCTCTATACATAAATTTACTCGAGCCAAAAGATTAGCAACTAGGTTCCACCCTTTTGCTGTAAAACCAGTAAATTGTAAACGCAAATTCTACTTCACAGCTTCTTTTCTCGCACTTCCCGCCTGTGGAATTCCCTTCCATTTACTTGCTTTCCCGACAGCTATAATCTCCAAGAATTTAAATGTAAAGTCAATAGTCATCTTCTATCTCACTAACCTGCATCCTCTCTCTCATGCTCCCTTCTCCATCCACTCCACCCTCATTAGTGTTCTCATCTTTCTCTTACCCACTTTCTGGCACCCCCTATAACCTGTCACTCTTTCTCATAACTTTTCTCCTATGCAACCCCCTGCAAAACAGTGGCAATAAAATGCCTTGCTTGGGGTGATATGATTATAAAAAAAAAAGAACAGAAAAACATCAATTTGTAGAACGTGAAATTAGTAACTGTGTAAATATTCAATATTCATGGTAAAAAAGAAATCAATTTATCTATAGTACCGGTTTTATCAGCTTATTGCAGAATTTTAATCTTTGATTATAGTGAAGTGGAATGAGTATATAGAATCCATAGCTAAGTCCGCTACTAAGAAAGTCGGTTCTCTGTGTAGGGCCAGGTAGTTTTGTTTTCCGCCTGAAACAATTCTGCACATATACAAATCTACCATTTTGACAAAATCCAAGAGAGAATCTGTAATATGATAGGCTCCTACTTGGCAGTTCAGATACAGTCACTTTCTCACCGGCGCAATGTGACTTCCCTGTATCTCTTCTACAAATACTTTCACGGCTTCTGCTCTGACAAACTTAGCTCTCTGGTGCCCTCTATATATAAATTTTCTCGAGCCAAAAGATTAGCAACTAGGTTCCACCCTTTTACTGTAAAACCAATAAATTGTAAACGCAAATTTTACTCTACCAGCTTCTTTTCTCGCACTTCCCGCCTCTGGAATTCCCTTCCATTTACTTGCTTCCCTGACAGCTACAATCCCCAAGAATTTAAATGTACAGTCATCTCCTATCTCACTAACCTGCATCCTCTCTCTTATGCTCCCTTCTCCGTCTATGCCACTCTCATCAGTATTCTCATCCTTCTCTTACTCTCTTCCTGACACCAACTGTAACCTGTCACTCTTTCTCAAAACTTTCCTCCTATGAAACCCCCTGCACAACGGTGGCAGTAAAATGCCTTGCTTGAGGCGACACGATTATAAAAATAAAAAAAAATAAGCGTAGTTAATTACTTTGTCTTGGCAACACTCTAACGAGAACATGCACACTGAGCAGCGAAATCGTTTGGAGAATTCAAACGGTCGGTCAAGCATTCAATCAGCTGGAAAAGCGTCAATAGAAACAGCGAAGAATTTGGTAAGTGACGAGGAAGGTGTACCTTGATTTTGTCTTTACGTCGTTATTGTACGCATGTTAAACGAAGGTTATTTCTCTCGATTGCTTGAAGCCTCGTCATCAATGCTTGCGTCGAATACTTGCTGCAGCTCACAGCATGAAGGCGATGAGCCAACGAGAGCAACCTTGTCCCTCCAGCACACACGGTTCCTTTTCACAGGCTGCCTAATCTGCCGCGGAGGTTGTTACCAGTTTGTTGATTATGGGTTGAACTGGTATATGATTCTGGTAGGGTGATCACCAGGTCATCGCAGAACGGAACCCAGACAGCGAACACGGAGCTAAGCGATGGTGCAGAGGATGTTCTAAGATCAAAACTGCCCACCTACTTCGATAGTTCTAAAGGTGCAAAACTAGAAGTAATGCAACCCTCGCATTCAACGACTTTCTGTTGTTATAATGCCCACCACAGTATTCAAACTGAAAGTATGAATCTTAAAATGCCACCAAATAAAACAGTCATTCAGTTAAGTGCCATACGTGAAACACGCTTGGGAGATCATGTCTCGAAAGAGACATGACTGACTGGGCAGAAGATTATCCCGCAGTAGGTTACCATTACTTTCTGCGATAGACTGGTTGCCAGCCAAGGCTATAGAACTAAAATAAGTCCTGTTATTTAATACATAACTGGAGGGAAGAGATGGATTAATACCTTTCCCAAGGGTATTTGCGCGTAAGTAAATGCAATTAATTCAACTGGAATTCGAACTCGGCTCCCCGTTTTCTTTTTCCGAGTCGATATCCGCTGCACCACAATGCACATAAGTTTATCAAATGATCAGTTACAAAAACTGACAATAAGAGAGACTGAAATAAAAACGAAAAAAAAAAACGGCTTTATAGTGATTGATGATTATTCGTCACACATCGATCGAGTTAAAAAAACACCCAACAAAAGCTACACGAAGACATTTGCAATGCAATCAGAAAGATGGCAACATGATTATAAAACAAAATCTTTACTTCGCCATATCGCAGGAAACTTCAATATAAAAATGGCGAAAAAAAAAGCTCGTATTTCAGAAATATCCGAAATAAAAACGAACAAATGTCAGTTAATTTTCTAACATGCACAGTTTGTACAAATATCCGCCAAGGTACATAAGAACGCGGTTTGACTAAACCCGAGGCCACAACAGATCCGTTGAACAAGCAATCGACCCTACGTTGTGATTTGTCGTGAGGGAGGAATGTTTTTTTAAGAAGGCACATTACAACAAGGGTGTGACCAAATCCCGGAGTCACGACACATCCGTTGAACAATCAATCGACCATACGTTGTGATTTTTTGTTTGTTTTGTTTTGTTTGTTTGTTTGTTGTTTTTTGTTTTTGTTTTCGTTTTTCGTTTGTTTTTTTTTTGTTTTTGTTTTTTTTGTTTTCTTTTTGTTTTTGTCTTTTGTTTTTTATTTTTGTAGGTATGGTTGTTTTTAAGAAGGTGTATAAGTTAACAACTCGGGTGTAACTAAACCCCGGGGTTACAAAAGAGCCGTTGAATAAGCAATCGACCCCACGCAGTGATTTGTTTTATTCTTTTCTATTTTTTTCTGTGGGTGATTGTTTTTTAAGAAGGCACATAACAACTCGGGTGTAACCAAACTCCGAGTCTACGACAGGTAAGATAAAAAAAAAAACAATCGTCTCTACGCTGTGACTTTTCAACTTTTTTTTTGCGGGGTGGGGGGGCAGTATTTTTGTTTTGTGGGGGGATTTTTGTGAAGGTACATAACAACACTGCTGTAACCAAACGCCCAGCTCATGACAGATTTGCGAAACAAACAATCGACCCCACTCAATGATTTGGTTTTTTGTTTTTTTTTGTTTTTTTGTTTTTTGCGGAAGAGGGAGATTTCTTTTATAGATGACTTGTCAGTGTTGGCCGAGACAGCCAGAGACGGATTACGCTCACAAAGGGATAAAGTTACGGAAAGATTCACTCGGACACCCCAAAGATAGCAGATAGTCACTCTTTGATAATAATAAAAAAAGCTACTTTTACTGGTTCGACAACACTTCCGAAAGGCGTTGATGCGTGCGACACCGAAGTTCGACTGACGCTCTGGACAACTCGGCTGTACCTTCTGTACAGATTGCTGGTCCCTTCCCGATCGAGGACTCAAACCCCGACTGCTGCGGCGAAAGAGCGTAATGCTAACTTTGAAAGCTTTCTTTTATATAAGTAGTCATACTGCCTAAACACTGGGACATCTGATCTTGGTTCTACGTACCGATTTAAAAATTTAAAAGAATAGGGTTAATTTCTGTTGCTAATATTGCCATTTAACCAATTCTAGTTCAGTTAAGTCAGTCAATCAATTGCCATACGCGATACACGCTTGGCGATCATGTCTTGAAAGAGACATGACTGACTAAGCAGATGTTTTTTCCCGTAGTAGGTTGTAATTTCTTTCTGCGGTAGACTGGTTACCAACCAAGGTTATAGGACCCAATTTGTTCTGCTATTCAATTCTTTTATCGCTCCCTCCTTCTCTCTAACGCTTCCTATCGACTTTTTTCTATATATATATACATTTCTTTCCTTTCTTTCCTGTGAAAGATTGCTCGAATTCCCCCCTCTTTCTCTCTCTCACGTTCTCTCTCTCTCTCTCTCTCACGCTTTCCATCGCTTTTCTCTAAATATATATATATTCTGATCTACATTAATGATCTCCCCGACGCCATTAGATCCCAAGTTGGCATGTATGCCGATGACACAACAATCTACTCTCGCATCGATCAAAAACCAGGTGTGGGCGACAAAGTGAACCTCGCTGCCGTACTTGAAAAGGACCTCCAATCCGTAGTGGTCTGGGGTAGGAAATGGCTAGTAAATTTCAAAGCCTCTAAAACGAAGCTGTTATCAACTAACCACCATAGGCAATCGCATCTACCTGCCATTAGCATGGGACAGGCTAGCCTCCCTGAGAGTAAAATACTACGCCTCCTTGGCCTTACACTTTCGGCGGACCTCAAATGGAATGACTATATCGAATCCATTGCCAAATCTGCTGCTATGAAAGTCGGTTCTCTGTGCAGGGCCCGGAAGTTATTCCCACCTGAATCTATTCTGCACATATACAAATCTACCATCCGCCCGTGTATTGAATATTGCTGCCATATCTGGTCGGGTGCCCCCTGCTGCTCTCCTTGGGCTTCTTGACAAAATACAAAGGAGGATCTGTAACGTGGTTGATACTGACTTGGCAGACCGGCTGAAACCACTCTCTCACCGGCATGATGTGGCTTCCCTGTGCCTTTTCTACAAGTAATTTCATGTCTTCTGCTCCGATGAGCTTAGATCACTGGTGCCGCCTAAGCACGAATTTACACGAGATATTAGATTAGCAACTAGGTCCCACCCTTTTACAGTTAAACAAATAAGATGTAACCATAAATTCTACTCCAACAGCTTTTTTTCTCGCGCTTCCCGCCTGTGGAACTCCCTTCCACAAGTCTGTTTTCCCGACAGCTACAATCTCCAGGTGTTTAAATGTAGGGTCAATAGACACCTCCTATCACACTAACTCCCAACTATTCTCACAACACTCTCATTTACCCAACCCTCATTCTAGGTATCCTTACCCGCCTATCACCCACCCTCTGACATTTCCTATATTTAATCATCCTTTCTCCACTCTACGTAGCCCCCTGCGCAGTAGTGGCAGTGACATGCCTTGCTCGGGGTGAAACGCTTATAAAAAAAAAAATCTAATTTTTTTCCTGTGAAAGATTGCTCGAATTCCCCCCCACTCCTCTCTCTCTCTCTCTCTCTCTCTCTCTCTAAAGCTTTCCATCGCTTTTTCTGTTTATATATATATACTTTCGCTCTTTCGAGGTGGTGTAATGGTTAGCAAACTTGTCTCGCTAGAATTATTACAACTGATTAGTGAGTTCGATCCTCACTAGGTGTCCCAGACTTTCGGCCTTGTGCCTTATCCAAGCCGCGCTAAGGAACTCACCTCGCTTTCTATCAATTTTTCTCTCTCTGTATGCTCTGTCTGTCTGTCTGTCTCTCTCTCTCTCTCTCTCTCCATATCGTTGAACAATGAAATAACCGTGAAATTGTGTTGAGTGAGGTCCCTTTCTCTTTGTTTTTTTTTTTCTTTAAACATTTAAAAAAAACTTTACTGCCAATCCAAAATGCAAATTTTCCCATATTTTGATTTATTACATATTGCGAAACGCTGAATGGGCTCTGTTTTCAGGATCTAAGGGCGATGTGCCACAAAATTTCCTCCGAGCAAGAACAACCCATCAATCATATTTGACAGACGGAGCAAAGAACTGAGTCCATTTGGAAATCAAAACGATTACTTCTAGTTTCTATGGCTGCAAATAATATTATATCACCATAAAAATCATTCAACGATAATTCAGAAATATAGAATTCAATATGCAAGAAGCCGAGATGGAACAAACCAGACTTGTTGGAGCCGCCCCAATCCCCGGTGCGATCGTACGCACCTTCGGTAGCACCTTGGAGTTTCCGGTTAGTTCATTATCGACCGGAAGTGTTTCCATGGAGACAAATCACAAACATTACATTTATTTATGGTTGATAAGGTCGAATAGTAAAGTGCTTATCCTGCAACTGACCGAGTTATTCACTGCCTAAATTTGCACTCATTGCCCTTAAGGATGAGCAAGTGATTGTTACTTGACCCCTAAAAAAAATGCGTGATGAGGAGGGGTGTACCCGTGGGGCAAAAGGTAATTATTCATTCAAAATGGCGTAGGGAGATTTCGATGGGCGACAAATGCAGTTCTGATTTATAAAGGAGAAAATTATTCATATCAAATACTTTTTTTTTTATTCATTGATATCAAGCAAAGTCTTGGTACTTGGCTACTTTAATTTTACTCTAACTGTTTCTTCTTCTTCTTCTTCTTCTTCTTCTTCTTCTTCTTCTTCTTCTTCTTCTTTATCTCATTTCTCTCCCTCACTGCTTGTTTTGTTTTCTATTTCTACTCTCTCTATCTCATTTCTGTCTATACATGTTCTCTATCGTTTACCTCTTTCTGTCTTTATGCCCCCTCTCTATTTCTTCCTTTATCTCTTTTCTCTCTCGTCTATACCTTTTACCTCTTTCTTCTCTCTAGGACTTGTCCTCTCTCGAGGACTTTTCACTCAATATCTTTTCTCTCTCTTTCTCTTGTCTCCATCTTTTTTCTCTCATTTTTTCTCTCGGCTCTCTTTCTACATCTATCATCTCTGTTTTTCTCTCCTTTTAATCTCTCTCTCTCTATATATATATACATATATATATATATATATATATATATGTGTGTGTGTGTGTGTGTGTGTGTGTGTGTGTGTGTGTGTGTATCTTTCTCTCGTTTAGCAACTTTTCATTCCCCAGCTCTGTTTGTTCTCACTCTTTCACTTTTCTCTCACTCGCTCACTCCCTCTATCTCTCTAATGCTTCCGTCGATTTTGCTATATATATGTATATATATATATATTTCATTTGTAAATGAGTAATTACGCCATCACTGGCTGAAAACGTTATAACTTCTTCTAATTTTGAAAATTGCCCTTTCAAAAAAACCCTGATACGTGAACGTTCTTTAAAGAAAAACGGTAAGATAATTTATTGCAAATCGCCTGAAGATACCATATGGTAGAAATCTAGATCGCGTAATAATTCGTTTACAAACTAAAAATATTCAAAAGTTCTACAATATAATTGCATTGAACACTTTTAATACAACTGTGACTGGCCTAATTTAATTATGACCAAAAACTAAGTAATTAAATAATATATATATATATATAAATCGGTCGGGTTTCAATCCTGGCTGAAATCGATCGGATTTCTAATCGTACTGAAGAGCTATCATACTGCGAAACAGGACTGTCTGCGGATGACTATATATATATATATATATCTTTTTTCTCTTGTCTCTCTTTCTTTCTCTCACACTCCCCCCACCCCCATTTTCTCTCACTCTCTTTCGATCTACTACATCTTTCTTTCTTTTCAGCTCTGTTTTTCTTGCCTTCTCACCACCATTTCGATGTTTAATCTTTTTTTTTTTTTTTTTTTTTTTCCTTATTAATATTTCATAACTGCCCGTCTGGACATTTCCATAACATAATAGAAACATGAAAACAAGGACAATTAACACAATAACACCTGACTCTAATACTAATATATTATCTAATATACTCTCTCTCTCTCTCTTTCTCTCTCTCTCACTCTCTCTCTCTCTCTCTCTCTTTCTCTCTCTCTAGCTTTGATTTAAAATTCGATATCGGCACCAGATTTCGCTACCAGCTTCTCGACCCGCCCATTAAACGCGTCAACTGATTTCACCAGGAACTTTTGTGGTATGTATGACATAATGTCTTGTATTCAGCCTTCAACTTCTTCCAAAGTCTTAGTTTGGCATAGCAAAACCAACCACCCCTCCAGAAAACGTCATAGAGTGTTAAGTCCGGACTCCTGGAATAAGTTACCTCGGCGTGGTGTAAGGTTAGCAAACTTGTCCTGCTGGGACCGATTACAACTTTATAGTTAGTTCGATCCTCACTGGTTACACCATTCTTTCGGCCTTGTGCCACACTTAAGCAGGGTTTAGAAAATCAACATACATAGAATAGAGAAATGCTTTTCATTCCCATATATATATATATATATATATATATATAGGAGAAACTACTAAAAAGTTGTAAGTTTAAAAATGTATTTTTTGACAGTATTTGTTTATTTCTATTATTATATTTGATATTTCAGACCGGCCTCGGCCCTTCATCAGAAACAAATGATTTTAAAATTTAAATTAGAAACGTATTTCGCGAGAGCGTTGGTGGGTAGATTGTTTACATCACGTGACGCAGAAAGCGACAGATCTTTTTTAAATATTTGTAAACGTAAACCTATCTTTAATAATACTTATGAATTTTGTTTTAGAGAAAATTTTTTTAATTGTATCTAAAAAAATGTTTAGCTATTGAAATATTTATAAAGATTCAAAACACCTAAGTCCCTATTTAACCCTAGCTTGTGTGTATTTAATTTTAAAATCCAGTATTTTTCTTTCTTTCTGCGTGAGTGTGTAGAACTAAAATCGGAGTCTATTAGTAAACATTTGCAATTTTCTAAACTGTGAACCGGTTGATTGAAGTGAACTGCTATGGAGGAATATTGGTTGTTCTGGCGTATGCTACGTTTGTGATTATTGAAACGAAATCTAAAGCTATTACCAGATTCACCAATATATCCACTATTTGGACATATTGAACAGAAGAGAAAATATATAATGTTTGGGCTGTCACAGGTGAGGCGTGGTGGATGCAATTTGATTTTGGTGTTGGGTAGAGAGAATATTGCGTCGTTTACTAAATGTTTACAAATTAAACACTGGGGTTTCTGACATTTGAAATTCCCTGATAAGTTTGTATTTTTTAGATATTTGGTAGAAGTGAGGATAGCTGATAGGTTGGGTGTTTGATTCATTGCATTTATGGGTGGTTTATCGAAAATGTCTTTGATTTTTTTTGTTTAATTGGAGGTTCTTGTAATCATTTTTTAAATTTTTGATAAGTATGTTGGAATATTGATTGTGGTTAAAAACCATGGGAATTCGGTTGTTGTTTTTTCTTTTCTTATATGTGAGAAGTGGGTTACGATTTATGTGGATGGTTTAATTTAGTGCTTCTTTTATTATTTTTATTGGGTATTTGCATTTTAGAAATTGCTTTGTTAGGTTGTTAATGTTGTTTAGAAAATCTGGATGGTCTGAGCATATGCGTTTGATTCTTAGAAATGAGCTGTATACGATAGATTTTTTTAATTTAAGGGGATGACAACTGTTAAAGTGTAGGAATTTATGTTGGTTTGTGGGTTTGTTGTATAGACTGGTGGAAAGAGTATGTTTTTAATGTTATCATGACGTCTAAGAAAGGGACGGATGTGTATGAGTACTCCATGGTAAATTTAATTGTATTGTGGAAGTTGTTGCAGAAAGTAAAAAAGTTTTTTTTTTAATTTTCTAATCCATGAGTGCATAATAAGAAAATGTCATCAATGTATCTAAAATAATGTAATGGTTTATATTGTGAATTGTCTAGTATCTTTCTTTCTAGAATGTGCATAAAGATATTGGCATAACTAGGTGCCATTTTCGTGCCCATTGCTGTGCCACTAATCTGTAAATAGTGTTTGTTGTTGAATTTCAAATTATTATGTGTTAAAATGAAATTTATTAATTGGCATATATCTGTAATTTGGTTGTTAGGTAGTTTGCTTTTACTAAGGAACTCATGGCAAGCTGATACTCCTTCAACATGTGGAATGTTCGTGTACAGAGACGTAACATCCATCGTTACTAGGATATTATCATCGTGGACTAAGTTAATGTTTAGTAATTTGTTGAGAAAGTCAGTCGTGTCTCTAATATAACTAGGTATGTCAGGCAATAAAGGTTTTAAGATATTGCCTATGTACCCAGATATAAGTTCTGTGAGGGTACCAATGCCTGATATTATGGGTCTGTCAGGTGGTGTGGTTTTAAGGGCTTTTGAAATTTTATAGAACTCTTCAATATTTGATTGTTTAGTATGATTGTGGGTTGGAT
Source organism: Ascarosepion bandense (assembly GCA_037127315.1). Lineage (NCBI taxonomy): Eukaryota > Metazoa > Mollusca > Cephalopoda > Sepiida > Sepiidae > Ascarosepion > Ascarosepion bandense. Next base: position 562,776 of record JBBBDQ010002222.1, read on the forward strand.
GAAGAGGTGTTAGGGTGTTTTTCTGAAATGATTTGGGGAGTTTATGTAGTTTTAGGATAGTGTAGAATGTTGCTGTTTTGGGGTTCTCAGGAATAAGAGATTTTATTTTATTTTTTATGTTGTGATTCAGGTTCTGAATGAGAAGTGATAATTCTGTTTTGTAAGTGCTAGTCGGATCTAGAGGTAAGGGTACATAGAACCTGTTATTTTGAAGTTGTGATTCTGTTTCTTTAATATAGTTGTTAGTGTCTAAGATGGTTATAGCTCCGCCCTTATCGGCTGGTACGATAATTATGTCTCGGTTGTTTTTAAGTGTATAGATGGCTTGGTGTTCTACTTTGGATAAGTTGTGTTTTTTTCTTTGGTGTCCTTTGTTTTTTAAGAAGTTATCCATGTGTTGTCTGGCTTTGTTGGCATATTGATCCAAGTGTTGGTTACGTCCGCTTGGTGGAGTCCATAGGGTATAATTTTTCGTAAGAGGAAGCTTGGAGCATGATTGGTTAGCGCTGTTGTCATAAGAAGTGGATTTGTTGTCTGAGAAATATTCTTTTAGTTTCAGTCTACGAAGGTATTTTTCCATATCGTAGCAAAGGTTTAGAGGGTTTAGTGGCTGTGAGGGGCAGAATATATATATATATATATATATATATATATATATTGTCATCCGCAGACAGATCTGCCTCGCTGTGTCACAGCCCATCAGTACGGTTAGATTCCGATTGCTACACAACCCAAGCTCGAAACCCTACCGATCCGGCGTCAGTCGGCGACTCTACACCTGGGCCACGACGCATCGCTCATTCAGTAAAATGAATTAAATCACTCTGGCTATTGGGCGCGTATAATGATAATATACACGCTAAAAAGTCTGCCTTCTTCTACCGAACGCCCATAGCCCAGAGGTAGAATCGCCGACTGACGACAATTCGGTCGGGTTTCAGTCCTGGGTTAAAATCAATCGGAGTCTAACCATACTGATGAGCTGTGATACATCGAAACAGATGTCTGCGGATGACTATATATATATTATGGAAATTAACGAAGATTAACGAAATGGTCTTTAAACAACCGACAATGTGAAATGATTTGTTTGAACATTATTTTTGATCGATACTCGGATTTAAGTAGATATTCTGTTTATAATCAAACAGTATTATATATTTATTTCTACCGGCCTGATTATTTACGATAAATTTTTGTTACGAAAATGCGTGTCATTCGATAGGATTCGAACCTGCGACCCCTACCCACATATCAATTGATGACTTCCCCTATAGAACCATCTCAACAGATAAAGTTTAATCGAACCTAATACGTAATACTATAGGCTGTTCCAATAATTTGGAGGGATTTTCAATGTGAAATTAATTTTAAGCGTTTAATGATTTTTTTCAATTTCTTTCAGATTTAATAACTTTAATCTTTGGTAGTTTTAACCTTGGAAAGATTAACAATCGAACAATTGTGTTAAAGTCATCGAAGCCTATTACGAAAATAGACGTTCAAACAGAAATACATTTGACTTTATTAAATGAGAAGTTCCCAGGTTGCATCATTCAATTGGAGTAGATAAACTAAACTATCGCCCGGTTCACACTCCACTCACATCTATTGAACAGGTGTAGAGGATCATCCCTTGTTCCCTGTTTAGGATGTGGGTTCCGGCTTTTTCTTTTCCAATCTTTTCACTTTCCTTCTTTTTTTTTCAATTGGAGTAGATAGACTAAACTGTCGCCCGGTTCACACTCCACCCACATCTATTGAACAGGTGTAGAGGCTCATCCCTTGTTCCCTGTTTAGGATGTGGGTTCCGGCTTTCTCTTTTCCAATCTTTTCACTCTTACGTAGCCCCCTGCACATCAGTGGCGTTACCGCCTTGCTCGGGGTGATATGATTAAAAAAAATCTTCCGAAAAATGATTTCAAATGGTCACCATGATAGTGCGACTTGGCGCCTTTAGATTTCTGCAATGAACGGATCAAACCAGTACCATAGCTAAAGTACTGTATGAGTAGCTGAAAAATGATTTCCTTTTTATGATAATGAATAATTAAATTGAGTACATGACTAACTCTGATTTGTTAAGCTCGTCAAAACAACATACTTCTTGATACAGCCTATGCTTTACCGATTTTATCTAGTACAGGGATTGCCGAACTTTTTAGGATCACGACCCACTATTCATGTTGACCCGCTCAAATTTACTGGGCAAAAATATTTTAACTTTTAATTATCGATACCTATAGATTTTTTGTTTATTTTGTCGATATCTTTTGTAAGTAAATATCTAACTTTTGGACACAGAATTTTAACTTTTGATTGAAACACCAGAAGCGTAGGTCATATCTACAATCTGCATATAATCAAATGATACCTAGAGATATAAAAATAAGTCATGGATATCTTTATTTTTCTTATAATCATTTCGCCCCAAGCAAGGCATTTTATTGCCACTGGTTTTCAGGGGGCTACATAGGAGGAAAGTTATGATAGAGTGACAGGTTATAAGGGGTATCAGAAAGTGGGTAAGAGAAGGATGAGAATACTGATGAGAGTAGAGTGGATGGAGAAAGGAGCATGAGAGAGAGAATGCAGGTTAGTGAGATAGAAGATGATTATTGATTTTACATTTAAATTCTTGGAGATTATAGCTGTCTGGAAAACAAGTAAATGGAAGGGAATTCCAGAGGCGGGAAGTGCGAGAAAAGAAGCCCGTAGAGTAAAATTTGCGTTTACAATTTATTGGTTTTACAGTAAAAGGGTGGAACCTAGTTGCTAATCTTTTGGCTCGAGTAAATTTATGTATAGAGGGCACCAGTGAGCTAAGTTCATCAGAACAGAAGCCGTGAAAGTATTTGTAGAAGAGACACAGGGAAGTCACATTGCGTCGGTGAGAAAGTGACTGTATCCGAACTGCCAAGTAGGAGCCTATCACATTACAGATTCTCTCTTGGATTTTGTCAAAATGGTAGATTTGTATATGTGCAGAATTGTTTCAGGCGGAAAAAAAGACATCCAGGCCCTACACAGAGAACCGACTTTCTTAGCAACGGATTTAGCTATGGATTCTATATAATCATTCCACTTGACTATAATCAAAGGTTAAAATTCTGCAATGAGCTGATAAAACCGGTACTATAGCTAAATTGATTTCCTTTTTACCATGACAGATGATTAAATTGAGAGCAGGTCCAACCCTGATTCATTAAACTCATCAAACTAATATACTACTTGATACAACAACAGCCTGGCAATGAAAGCTCGAGTCTTGAACTATGTCAAAAGATAGTGTTTAATCGAAGTTAATTCTAGTATAACTTTTTACGACCTACGAACACTCCTCTTCCGACCCACATTGGATCGCAACCCCTAGTTTGGGAAACGCTGTTTAGGCTATTGTCTTGTTTGCTAACATAGTAAATGTGAGTTCAATCTCTGAGCAAGACTGTGTGTATTTGAACAGAGGGCGAGCTATAACTGAGCAGCACTAAAAATAAAACTTGGACAATATATTCTTAGACAGGGACAGAGGAACGAGAACAGTCTAATTCTGTAAATTAAATAAAGGGTTCTCTTCGGAATTCCGTAGAGGTTATTCAGATCAATGCATTCAAGATGAAGGCTGGAGAGCACAACGGCCGATATGTTGTAATCGGAGTGCGCCGATGTGTGTGTTTATTCAACGGCAGGCTCGGCGTTCATCGCGCCCGGGTCCGTGTCGGTTTTCTCAAGCACTTCTTAGAAAGACGAGTGGCAGACGGAGCGAAAACAGGTTTGTGCTGCCCTTAGCTGTCCGGAGCCGCACGTGCGCTACACTGGACCGAAAGAGAGAACACTCCCTTGCCTGAGCCTCGAGGATGATCCCTGGAACGACGTAATCGAGTTTGGACCAAGATGAGTATAATAATCCCAATGTAAATAGTTTAAAAAAGAAATTTTAGGGAAGAAGGACTCATTAAACGAGAGCCGTATCATATAATATTTACTACATAAAACATTTCCAGTATTTACATTATTCGGACTATTGTCCTCATCTTTGTTGCCATTTGTATGACGTCTCGGTTGTTGTACGCTCCGGCCTTCTTTAGGTGCTAAGAATTTCGAACTGAAATTACAATCACTTGGGTATATTAACTCCATTCCTTGCGTAAAGCCTCCACTGGTAGTCATGAGTTATCTCCCTATAACCCTGTAAGTTACTTGTTCACCACTGATGTAGCCTGGTATTGAACTCACAATTCTTTGGGTCGAGTCACAGGAACTAACCAACGTCTATATCAACTGGGCCATGTAAATACTATAAATACTACCTCATCTCAGAAATCAATGTAAAATTTCTTCTGTGGAAAACCTTAGTAATGTAAATATTTATGTGGGTAGTACTAAGAACTCTTTGAAAAAACGATTTTATCAACACGCGTCTTCCTTTAATAATAATAATTACAGAAATAGAACATCCCTATCAAAATATTATTAGTAATTAAAGGAAACAAAGAATTGGAGTCAAGTGGATAAGAGGTGGGAATTGACATTACATTTAAATTCCTGGAAGTTGTAGCCGACAGGAAAGCAAGTATATGGAAGAGAGTTCCACGGGCGGGAAGCGCGAGAAAAGAAGCTGATAGAGTAGTGCCAAAATGTTTGTCCAAGGCTGAGGAATACTCCAAAACTGTATATTGTCTCGGAGAACAGTTTGAGCAGCTGCGTTGATAAAATTTAAGCACTTTTGTAACGCAATAAAATTTAATTGCTAATATAATAATTGTATTAGTAAATATAATTGTATATGTAATCTCTACCCCTGTGACACGCTCAGGGGAGAAAACCTGGGAGGAAACAGCTAATAACCCTCTCAAATATTTTGACGGCAGGGGAGCACTCGCAATCTAACTTTGACAGTGTATCAAAAATATTATTGTTTATGACTTTGGGGAAAAAAATTATGGTTCGCAAGTAACCTGAGAGTTTGGGTTGTCTTATTGTTTGTTCACTCAAGAGAAAAAAATGTACAAGATTCTGATATATATTTGACGAATACAGGCTTATCACTAATACAAAATAGTTACATACCCTTGAATATATCATTCTTTTATACACTGGAACCCCGGTTACGGCCGTTCGTGATCCGAAATGATCTTAAACTAAAACTATTTTTTCGATAGGAATCATTATAAAATAAATCAATCAGCTCCTGGGCCCCCAGATGATAACTTATTCAAAATTTCCCCGGAGAAGATTCAATTTAATATTAAGCTCAAACTTTCTAAAAAGGAAAATAACGAGAAGGCTTGAGTAATGTTTCTCCAGTATTGCTGATAAATCGTTTATAAAAACGATCACTGTTAGTTTTCTTTAGAGCCATGACTAAGGACTAATGAAGAGAAAAAGATTCTTACGCAAAAATTGGAAATAAAAAGTATATTACAACACACGAACGTATACAACATGGCGGTCGACTCAGAAATATTTCCTTTCGAAAACTGAAATTTTGCTCGATAGCCGAGGCATATTCATCTCGAATTTTCTGTTCGAAAACAAATTTGTTCGACATGTGATACGTTCGAGAACCGAGGTTGCTCTGTATATTTGAATACTGGTTTATCGTACATACTAATCTTGATCTAAGCTTACGGCATATCATGTTGAATACACCGGTTCTCGTTCGATCAACGAAGTTAAGCAACGTTGAGCCTGGTCACTAAGATGGGTGTCCGCTTGGGAATACCAGGTGCTGTAAGCGTTCAGTGACGGTGCAGTGGATATCGGCTTGGAAAGAGAAATCGGTGAGCCGAGTTCGAATTCCAGTTGAGTACTCTGCATTCACTTAAGCACTGATACCCTTGGGAAAGGTATTAAGCCGTCCCTTCCCTCCAACCTGTTATTGGTTAAATAACAGGATGAAGCTGGAGGCACCCCATCTAGTGTTGGTGTCACAATAAAACACCCTTGGTAGCCAGGTAGCTCTGGCGAAGCATCAAGTATTCATGCTATTTGACAAGATATGAATTTCGCTACAAAACTCCGCCGGGGTTCCAAATGCACAGGGAATACTGGAGGGGTGTAGTGAGTTCTATCTCGGTCAATGGCCGCAAGTCAACGACGACGACGAATCTTGATCTTGTCACTGAAAACTAAATATGTATTCTAATATACAAGGTGTCCACAAAATTTTTAGACAATTACAAAATGTCATCACGAAAAACTTACATGTGGCAACTAAATTTTTATTGTACATTAATGTTATTTCTAAAGGACTCTGTTCTCTCTCTCTCTCTCTCTCTAATAGTCGTCTCTACTTTACTTTTTACATCCCTAAACTTCCCGTTCGCTCTCTCTCTCCCTCTTCTTATTTCTCTCTTTTCTAAAACTATCTCTCTTTCTCTCTCGCTTTCTTTGTTATTCTTCCCTACCACTATTTGCTACTCTCTCACTTTTGCTCCTCTCTCTGTTCCTTTAACTCTCTCTCTCTCTAAGACTCGTTTCTACATTATCTTTTAATTTCCCATTACCCTCTCTCTCTATCTATATATATATATATATATATATATATATATATATCTGTTATTTCTCTCTTTTCCAAAACTTTCTCACTTTCTCGCTTTCTCTTTTATTTTTCCCTACCACTATTTGTTACTCTCACTTTTGCTCCTCTCTGTTTCTTTCTTTCTTTCTTTCTCTCTCTCTCTCTCTCTCTCTCTCTTTCTCTAACACTCGTTTCTACTCTGTCTCTTAGATCCCTAAACTTTTCTGTCTCTTACTCCTATCTCTATCTTTCTAAAACACTTTCTCATTCTCTTTCTCTCTCTCTCCCTTTTTCATTTCTCCTCTCTCTTTCGTCTATCCCTCTTTCTCTCCCTCTTTATCTCTCTCTCTCTCTCTCTTTCTCTTTCTGTCTACGTCAATCTCAATCTAAAACTGTCTTTTCCTATATTCCTTTCCAGCTTTCATGGCGGGTGAGTTAATCTTTCTCTTCTCACCATTTTATTTCTCCACACTACTTCCAGACTATGTTTTTGACAGTTTCTCCACTAAAACTCCCGAGGTCTCCATCCCTCCGAGTCCCGCCGCATTTATCCCGCCATCCACATGGTCGCCATATTGATTGGGTCGCGTGAAAGTGACAGTCAACGCCAATAAAGTGGAACGCTCGTTCGTCGCCTATTTACTCCAGATTTAGTCAAGCGCAACGAATGATGGCTTAGAGAGCGGGGCTTGGCGGTGCCCCGAGGGTAACAAATGACGTGATGTATGAATACTGAGAGCCCGAAGCCATGGTCAGGCTAGTTACTGAAGTAAAAATTGTGTCTGTGAGGAAATATTTTCCCGGATGTAAAATTAGCCATGTTGTCGGTGTAAAGGAAATTTTATTTTATTTTTTTATTAATAAAATAATTTTGGTCTTTATTTCTTGGCCAGTGACGTTTGTTGGGAGTTTTTTGACATGATCTCGTCCCTCATAGAATAGAATTAGGCATCAAGGAAGAAAGTAAAAAGTGTTTGTTGTTTTTATTTTTTTTAAATAAAAAAAGAAGATAATGAAGCTATAAAAAAAGTGAAAAAATAAGGAAGAAATAAAAAATGAATAAAAGATAAGGAAAGAAACAATGAAGAATCAGAAGAAAAAGAAAAGAGGGAAAAACATTAGAGAATAAAAAGGGTGAATTATAACATGTATGGAAATACGGAAACGAAAGAAAGACGAGAAGGTAAAAAAATGGAGTGTTTTACTTGAGATGGTATATCGAAAAAAAGTTTTCAAAGAACATACGGGGATTTCAAACTATTGAAAAAACTTTTTTATGATAGGTTAAAAAGATAAATCTTGTTGAGATAAGCAAAGAAAGGAAGAAAGAAAAAAAGACAGTAAGGAATGTTGGACAGGAGTGGAAAGAAAGAAAGAAAGAAAGAAAGAAAGAAAGAAAGAAAGAAAGAAAGAAATTAATAGCGTGAAAGAAAAGTAGAAAAAGAGAGAAAACGAAAATGAGAGATTGAAAAAGAAAACGATAGAGAAAAATTGAAATAGTGAGAAGGAAAGAGAAAGAGAACGAGAGAAAAATAGAGACGGAAAAAGAGACAAAGACTGAGTAGAAAGAGAGAGAGGGGGTTAAAATATGGAGAAAGAAAGTAGAAAGTTGAAAAAAGAAGAAAAATAGACCAGGGAAATGGGAGAAAATAGGAGCAAAAAGAGGAGAAAATAGAAAAATAGAAACTGGGGGGACAGAAAGAGGAGTATTGAAAGATAAAGATGACTGATAAAAGAGAGAAAAAAGAGTGACAGAGATAAAAAGAAAGAAAGAAAGAAAGAAAGAGAGAAAGAAGGAAAGAAGGAAGAAAAAAGAAAAAGAAAGAAGGAAGGAAAAAGAAAGAAAAAGAGAAAAAGAAAGAAAAGAGAAAGAAAGAAAAAGGTAAGAAAAATAGAGCTAAAGGAAAATAGATAAATAGAAAGAAAAAAAGAAAAAAGAAAGAAAGAAGGAAAAAGAGAAAGAAAAAGGTAAGAAAAATAGAGCTAAAGGAAAATAAATGAATAGAAAGAAAGAAAAAGAAAAAAGAAAGAGAAAGAAAGAAAGAAAAAGAAAGAAAGAAAGAAAGAAAGAAAAAGGAAGAAAAAGAGAAAGAAAAAGCTAAGAAAAATAGAGCTAAAGGAAAATAGAAAGAAAGAAAGAAAGAAAGATAAAGAAAGGAAAAGAGAAAGAAAAAGGTAAGAAAAATAGAGCTAAAGGAAAATAAATAGAAAGAAAGATAAAAAGAAAGAAAGAAAGAAAGAAAGAAAGATAAAGAAAGGAAAAGAAAAAGAAAAAGCTAAGAAAAATATATTAATAGAAAGAAAGAAAGAAAGAAAAAGAAAAAGAAAAAGCTAAGAAAAATAGAGCTAAAGGAAAATAGATAAATAGAAAGAAAGAAAGAAAGAAAGAAGGAAAAAGAAAGAAAAAGAGAAAGAAAAAGTCAAGAAAAATAGAGCTAAAGAAAAATGAATAAATAGAAAGAAAAAAGAAAGAAAAGAAAGAAAAATGGAAAGAAAAGGAAAGAGAAAAAGGTTAGTGTGAAGGATAAAGACGGAAAACAGAGAGAAAAACAAAGAAAGGAGAAAAAGATAGGAAAAATATAGAAAAAAAAACAGTGTGTATAAAAAGGAGATAAAAACATAGCTAAAGAAAGAGGCGAAAATAAATAAAGATAGAAATTAAGACAAAAGCAGAAATAAAAAGAAGTGGAAAGAGAAAAATAAAGAGAAGCGAAAGAAAAATAGAGCTGAAAAAGAAATTGAGAAAAAGAAAGAAAGAAAAAAGAGTGTGTGAGGATGAGAGAGAGAGAGGGGGGAATGAAAGAAAGAGAAAAGAGTGTGTGAGGATGAGAGAAAGAGAGGGGGGAATGAAAGAAAGAGAAAAGAGTGTGTGAGGATGATATAGAGACGGGGAATGAAAGAAAGAGAAAAGAGTGTGTGAGGATGAGAGAGAGAGAGGGGGAATGAAAGAAAGAGAAAAGAGTGTGTGAGGATGAGAGAGAGACGGGGAATGAAAGAAAGAGAAAAGAGTGTGTGAGGATGAGAGAGAGACGGGGAATGAAAGAAAGAGAAAAGAGTGTGAGGAGGATGAGAGAGAGAGGGGGAATGAAAGAAAGAGAAAAGAGTGTGTGAGGATGAGAGAGAGACGGGGAATGAAAGAAAGAGAAAAGAGTGTGTGAGGATGAGAGAGAGAGGGGGAATGAAAGAAAAAGAAAAGAGTGTGTGAGGATGAGAGAGAGACGGGGAATGAAAGAAAGAGAAAAGAGTGTGTGAGGATGAGAGAGAGACGGGGAATGAAAGAAAGAGAAAAGAGTGTGTGAGGATGAGAGAGAGAGGGGGAATGAAAGAAAGATAAAAGAGTGTGTGAGGATGAGAGAGAGACGGGGAATGAAAGAAAGAGAAAAGAGTGTGTGAGGATAGAGAGAGAGGGGGGGAATGAAAGAAAGAGAAAAGAGTGTGTGAGGATGAGAGAGAGGGGGAATGAAAGAAAGAGAAAAGAGTGTGTGAGGATGAGAGAGAGACGGGGAATGAAAGAAAGAGAAAAGAGTGTGTGAGGATGAGAGAGAGGGGGGAATGAAAGAAAGAGAAAAGAGTGTGTGAAGATGAGAGAGAGAGGGGGAATGAAAGAAAGAGAAAAGAGTGTGTGAGGATGAGAGAGAGACAGGGGGAATGAAAGAAAGAGAAAAGAGTGTGTGAGGATGAGGGAGAGGGGGGAATGAAAGAAAGAAAACAGAGTGTGTGAGGATGAGAGAGAGAGGGGGAATGAAAGAAAGAGAAAAGAGTGAACGCAAACACAAGTCTGAAACATTGAAATGTTAATTATCTCACAAAATTAGCCTCGTTTCTATTTTCTTACGTTTGTGGTGCAGTGGATATCGGCTAGGAACGAGAAATCGGGGAGCCGAGTTCGAAATCCAGTTGAATCCATTGCATTCACTTACGCACAAATACCCTTGTGAAAGGTATTAATCCGTCTCTTCCCTCCAGTTATGGGTTAAATAACAGGACAGATTGGGTTCTATAGCCTTGTTTCGCAACCAGTATACCTCAGAAAGCAATGGCAACCTACTGCGGGATAATCTTCTGTCCAGTCAGTCATGTCTCTTTCGAGACATGATCGCCCAAGCGTGTATCATGTATGACACTTAACTGACTTACTGACTGCGACGAAAGGTCTAATAAGCTGCACTACCTCACGGAATATGTCTCTGCACAAGTTTTGGAGTATTTCGCAGACGCACTTTCCTACGAAGAGGCTTTAACAACCCTGGACAGGATCTACATGGAAAAGAGAAATGAAATGGTCTCTAGACACTTACTGGCTACGAGGCGTTGTCTGTCCTCAGATTCAATTGACGTGTCATACCTTATTAAAACTAAGTAACAGAACAACGCGGTGATTGTTGTGGTGCAATGAATATCGACTCGGAACGACAAATCGGAGAGCCGAGTTCGAATACCTGCTGAATTCGTTGCATTCACTTACGCACAAATACCCTGAGGAAAGGCATTAATCTGTCTCTTCCCTTCAGGACAGATTGGGTTCTATAACCTTTGCTGGCAACCAGTTTACCGCAGAAAGCAATGGCAACTTACTGCGGGATAATCTTCTGCCCAGTCAGTCATGTCTCTTTTGAGACATGATCGCCCAATATCCAATGCACCACAACGCACATCACATTCGTCGCAGTAGGTACTTAAAAGTGAATGAAATTCTTTCTCTAGTGACTATATTTTAGTTCGGCGTCAGATGCGTTGTCACTTGGGTCACTGCTGCCCCCTCCACAATAATTTACTCGTGCAACAAGACAGGCAACAAAATCCCACCCTTTTACAGTTAAATCAATCAAATGCAGGTGACAATTCTACTCCACCAGCTTCTTTTTTCACACTTCCCACCTGTGGAACTCCTTTCCATATACTTGCTTTCCTGGCGGCTACAACCTCCAGGAATTTAAATGCAATGTCAATTCCCATCTCTTATCCACTTGACTCCAGTCCTTTCCTCGTCCTTTCTACATCACCCCGTGTATCTTGTTTTGCTCGTGGAACTCTCTTCCGTATACTTACTTTCCTGGCGGCTACAACCACCAGGAATTTAAATGCAATGTCAATTCCCATCTCTTACACACTTGACTCCAGTTCCTTTTACATCACCCCGTGTATCCTGTTCTTTTCCTTTCCCTCTACTTTCGCAAATGTCTTCACTTCTGTGTTCACACTCTTTTCTTGCCCTTTCTCTGTTACCCGCTGTAACTGATGTGTCTTTCTCTTCACTCTCCTCCTGCCTAAAACTTTAATCCTCTTATGTAGCCCCCTGCTCATCAGTGGCGGTAATGTCTTGCTTGAGGTGAAATCATTTAAAAAATATGTTTCTTTGGACAGAATAGATTAGCAATTATCAAAATGCTTAACAACGAGAAATAAAAATATGGTAGAATCGTTAGATATATTGGTTAAAATGTGAGCTTCAATTAATTCGGTATTTATCCAAGCCTCCCCGCAAACGCAGGATGTGACACAAGGCGGGGTTCTTACCGTGGGACATTTTGTACACTCTGGCAAAAATTCCCCGTAGACACCGTATACGCAGAAACGAACTCGTGTCTGCTTCTCCCCGAAGGGCATAGTTGACATTTGGGTTGAGTTCCGCTCTGTCTGAAGACACAGACACTACCGAGAGCAGAAGTGCAGTTCATCCGCCTGACGGCAGATACTATACTTTGATCATTACTAAAAGTTCAAAAGTGATGGCGTCTGTTTATTTATTTTTGAAATGCTAAAAATAGGGCACAAGTCCGAAAGTGGGCATGGGGAAGACTGGTTTTCATTTGTCTTAAATAACTTAGCTGGCCACAATCGCTGACCTAAGCAAACTATAGAATATTCGTTGCACCAAAACATCACATTCATACATACCCTTCTTACTACACACGCTATAATACCTCAAAGGCTCCATGAAATTTTCAAAGTATCATATGCACAATTTGCTGTGAGGAGGGAGGAAAACAACTTTAAAAATTAAAAATCCCGATTAATATTTATAAAATGAATAATGCTACTCACAAGAAACTAAAAATATAGTTTTAGCAATAAAAAAAAACCACAATCCTTAATTCTGATAGAAGTATCAGTTGACTGGACAGAAGTGATGGCGACTGTGATATAGACAGATATTGAAGGTGAATATGGCAACAAAGATGCTATAAACAGTCCGAACAACTGAAATAGCATAAATAATTACAATACATCATGAGAGATATAGACATATACTAGCAGTATAGCCCGGTGTTGCTCGGGTGTAATGAAAGCTTTAAAACTAACCCATGGACCTGAAGCTCAGACTCTTTGGACGTTGGCACGAAAGACTAAAAAGCAATAGTTGTTTCCAGTTAAAGCAAAACCGTAGACTGAAAGAAAAATGAATGGATGCAAGTCAAATTTTGATTCCCTGCTATCAATACCAAATGAGTTTTTTCGACGTAAACTGAATTTTGAAGGCTAAATAAGTCCTCTGAGTAAATAGTATCATGGCTGAGACTAAAAACTACAATTATACCTACTTAGAGTCAAACCCGAAGCAAAAACTAAAATAAAAGGGCTCAAAAAATACTGACATACAGACAAATAAACAGACACACATACAGAAACATCTTGCCTTTTATATATATATATATATATTATCGATTTTCTGCACTAATGTAAGAGCTGCAACCTTGAAACTTCTGAATATCGTTTCTTATGTCTTTGTCTATGAGTGTATCAAATTTGATTAAAATCGGACCGCGCCTTCTATAACACGATTTTTTCGATTTTCGATATTTATCGGGGGTACCTCGACACAAAACCTAGCTAAGAACACTCACAGATGCTTATAGTACAACTGTGTAAATTTTCAAGAAAATTAGTTCAGCCGTTTTGGAGTCTATAGGTAACGGACACACACACACACACACACACACATAGACAAAGTTCCATTTATAAATAAGTTTAGATTATTGTTGTAGAAGTCGCCATGAGCTTATTCACTCATTAGCTGAAAAATTAAAATTAATAAAAAAATTTCAAATAGAAAACTGAAATTTTCACTTGTCTAAATAGATTTTTTTGTAGATTCAAACAGATGGACGTAAACATTGTTAATTTATGCTAATTTGTAAGCTTAAAAAAATGCTACACCTGAAGAAAATAACCAGTGATACGCGTGCCATCGTTCCTGTACATTTTCAGCAACTCATTAGCTTTGTGGAAAAATGACAGTTAAATGAAGAAGACGTAACAACTTCAAAAGACAGGCGTTAATTAGAAATTCTCACCGCCATTCTTTCGTTCAGGTGTTCACTGGCGTTTTCTGTTCTAATTGCTTTTGCCTGTAGCGCCCTACACGTATGATTAACACCTGGTTATTGATGTTTCTCTTGGAGACAGTCAATCACCGTTACCATTCATGGGTCATTTGTTCAGGACAGGGGTGATGATGGTTATCCATCCTGTCCCAGTCTTCTTCTATTTTCAGTCCATGGTATTCTCAGCACCCTTCCTTAGAACTATATTTCTTATTGAAGGATGTGCCTTGTGGTGCAATGGATATTGGCTCGAAACGAGAAATAGGAGAGCCGAGTTCGAATTCCAGTTAAATTCGTTAAATTCCCATACGCGCAAATATCCTTGGGAAAGGTATAAATCCGTGGCTCCTCCCGCCATCTATGGGTTAAATAGCACGACAGATTGGGTTCTATAACCTTGGTTGGTAAACAGTTTAACGTAGAAAGAAATGGCAAACTACAGCGGGAAAATCTTCTGTCAAGTCTTTTTCGAGACATGATCGCCGAAATGTGTATCACTTAACTAACTTATTTCTGTTGAATTTCTTCTTCATCTTTGAGGAGATTCTCTAGCATTCACTCCAAATAAGGGGATTGATAGGACGTTCAGCACTTTTTTCTGTTTCTTAATACTTTGCTAAGATTTTGAAAGACATTTTTCGCTATGTCAATGTGTCGGATTTTAGTGTCGCACTTTTCGCCCCCAACAAACTGATGCAGTTTTCCCTCCTTGTACACGATGAAAACGATCATTATCGATGAGGTATTGACAGAACATAACGGTTATACAAATTAATGAAGGGAGAGACAAAAACGAGTATAATAGGAATCATATATATATATATATATATATTAAATATAAGAGACAATGAATATCTATCATCTTTAATCATGAGCCGTTCTAAACATCGTATTTTGGCTTTAATTTCAGGTGAAAATTAAGAAAAAGATTCTCCAACATTACAAATTTACGAACTGCGTTTGCTATTTGGTAACTGTTATCGTTGGTTAGCAAGGTTTTATGTCAACATAAGATAAAATCATCTTTGATGGTGGGTGTTTTTATTTTAACGTCCCTGAAGATGGCTCATGTGAGCCGAAAGCCTAGAACCAACTTAATAAAAAAAAATCCAAATTTTGGAGAATTTTGTCTTTAATTTCACCTGAAATTAAAGCCAAAATACGATATTTAGAACAACTCATGATTAAACACAATAGTCATTCATTATCTCTTATATTTAACAATATATGTTTAGAAAATTATCTGCTGCCTCGATACACTAAATTTAATATATATATATATATATATATATATATATATATATATATATATATATAAAGTGACACCAAATCGGTCGAGTTTCGATCCCGTCTGGAAATAAGTACATGTGTCTAGCCACACTGATGAGCTGTGATGCAACAAAACAGCCTTGTATCTGGATGACTAATATATTATGCTCTCATCACGATTGAGCTCTCTTGAGTGAGAAATTTTTAAAAAAGTTAAGATTTCTGCGATTTACGTTTTACTTTTTTAGTAATGAATTGAGTTCTCTTGGTGACTGACGAGTGCATGCATTTATATACCATTTTAATAAAATTACAATATATATATACGCATCGTTCATTCAGTAATGAATTTGAACACTCTCGGCTACTGGAGTGTGTTTACATTGTATATAACAATCTAAAGTCCTCCTTCCTCTTCCTCTAGCTCAGAGGTAGAATCGTCGACTGATGTCAATTAGGTCGGGTTTCAATCCTGGCTAGAAGCAATCGGCTTTCTAACTGATGAGTCGTAATACAGCGAAATGGATCTGTCTGCGGATGACTATATATATATATATATATATATATCATAGCTGACCACTCATATTCGAGGGTAGCTTATCCTCATTCAAGACGCCTGCTCAGGTACACTTGTGTTTGTTCAACTCCGACAGAGCCTACCTGTGGTTTATACTGAAATTATGCTGAGTGAACCTTAGTTACAGTTTCTAGGAAATAGCGCGTTATCTATCATGAACAACAGTCTGAACAAAGCCAGGACGCTCAAACTTTCAGTCATGATGACTTGTGATTTCAAGCTAGCCGAACCATCGACGGCTCCTCAAAGACAGTTGATAAACCAAATTTCACTTACAAAGCTTGATATGGTTTTCAGGAACTTTCCAAAAGTGTTGCATACTAGAATTGCCTCCTTCATACCGATAATATCAAGAAATCACTTTCCTGATAAACCGACCATGATGAGATTTGAACTCAGGCTTTCTGGTTAGAAAGCGAACGTTCTAGCCACTCGGCTATATATATTTGTTTAAATGTCGGTTATTTATCAATTAAGAAACTTTCCGTAAAAATTCGTAAATATATATGAAAAGATACATAGATATATATTAGATACCTCCACCAATTCGCTGTAAAACATCATAGCATGATGTTAAAATACCCCAAGTTTAATAAAAACAAAGATTTATCGTCAAAATATATCATTTGTTATTAAGAGGAAAGATCAAAGTAATTTTAATCCTTTCTAACGCGTTCGAAATAGTAGTATCCTTAGTACTTTGTAAGTTAAACTCCACAGCGGATTGTAATCCAATGAGAAGTCAATGTTAAAATTTTATAATGAATATAATTGAATACCCATTCTATTTTTGTGAAAAATTTTGGTCGGAATATCGGTCTGTAAAAGCTCTGCGAAATAAGCTATTACTAATGGATTTATAAAGGCATCCAATTTATTTTCATTATATATATATATGTATTGACTAGAAGTATAGCTCGATTTTCTGCACTACTGTAAGAACTGCAAACCTTGAAACTTCTGAATATCTTTTCTTATGTCTTTGTCTATGAGTGTATCAAATTTGATTAAAATCAGACCACTCCTTCTATAACCCGATTTTTTCGATTATCGATTTTCGATATTCATCGGGGGTACCTCGACACAAAACCTACCTAAGAACACTCGCAGACGCTTATAGTACAACAGTGTAAATTTTCAAGAAAATCGGTTCAGCCGTTTCGGAGTCTATACGGAACGGATACACATACACAGACAAAGTTCCATTTATAAATAAGTTTAGATAGATAGATAGATAGATAGATAGATAGATAGATAGATAGATAGATTACTTCAAGGTTATCAGTATTTTATGCAAACATTATATTTGAAAATTTGTTTTGTTTCATTTTTTATCATTTTTTATTATTTTTATTATTTTGATTTTATTATTGATTTATTTTTTCTGATTTTGTTTTTATTATTTATTTTTATTTTTATTCCTTATGTATATTTTATTTTATTATTATTATTACATTTTATTTTTTTCTTGTTTGTTTCTATTATTTTTTAAATATTTTACAGTATGTTTCACTTTTTAAAATGTCCGGGAGCCACTCAAGGTAGGGTTTACATAAGGAATTATTCAGTGCGAGTAGCAGGGGAAGAAAACGATTAACTCTAGACTCAAACAGATTAACATTGTAGTGATGGGGAAACATTCTCTTGGGAGTCGGTTTAACAGAGCAGTGGTTTGAGTAGAACTTTATTCTCACCAATGGAACAAGGGAGAAAATGCACGTGGTTTACAACAGCGTAAGTGGCATGGCATGTCCTTGCCGTGAAGATTTAAACTTGCTGAACCATAGAATGTAGTTAATCCGAGCACTTTCCGTAGAAGTAGTGATAGAGCACCCAGAGGCTTGCCATATCTTTTTTTTTTTTTTTTTTTTTTTTTTTAAATCATATCACCCCAAGCAAGGCGAAAACGCCACTGATACGCAGGGGGCTACGTAAGAGTGAAAAGATTGGAAAAGAGAAAAGCCGGAAACCACATCCTAAACAGGAAACAAGGGATGAGCCTCTTCACCTGTTCAATAGACGTGGGTGGAGTGTAAACCAGGCGATAGTTTAGTCTGTCTACTCCAATCGAAAAAAAAAAAGAAAAAAGAGTTTGAAGATTGGAAAAGAGAAAAGCCGGAAACCACATCCTAAACAGGAAACAAGGGATGAGCCTCTTCACCTGTTCAATAGACGTGGGTGGAGTGTGAACCAGGCGATAGATAGATCTATCTACTCCAATTAATACTCCAATATCTTGCCTGTGAAAGAGAGTTTGGAGGGTGGAGAATAATTCCTCACCTACAAAGGTTATACAAGATACTTCTTAATTTTCAGTTTTTGTCTTGCTTTTATTAAATACCATATTTATTTTTTATTTTCATTTTCCATTTTGAGCATTTCTATACTTTATTTCAAAAAAGGATTTTTTTTAGCTGTAAGCATATATTTTCAAAAATATATTTTTTTTTTTAATCACATCACCCCAAGCAAGGCGGTAAGGCCACTGGTGTGCAGTGGGGCTACGTAAGAGTGAATAGATTGAAAAGAGAAAGCCGGAAACCACGTCCTAAACAGGGAACAAGGGATGTGCCTCTACACCTGTTCAATAGACGTGGGTGGAGTGTGAACCGGGCGATAGTTCAGTCTATCTACTCCAATTAAAAAAAAATAAACAAAAAAGAAAATGAAAAGAATGGAAAAAAGAAAGCCGGAAACCATATCCTAAACAGGGAACAAGGGATGAGCCTCTACACCTGTTCAATCGACGTGGGTGGAGTGTGAACCGGGCGATAGTTCAGTTTATCTACTCCAATTAAAAAAAAAAATAAACAAAAAAGAAAATGAAAAGAATGGAGAAAAGAAAGCCGGAAAACATATCCTAAACAGGGAACAAGGAATGAGCCTCTACACCTGTTCAATAGACGTGGGTGGAGTGTGAACCGGGCGATAGTTCAGTCTATCTACTCCAATTAAAAAAATATATGCAAAAAAGAAAATGAAAAGAATGGAAAAAAGAAAGCCGGAAACCATATCCTAAACAGGGAACAAGGGATGCGCCTCTTCACCTATTCAATAGACGTGGGTGGAGTGTGAACTGAGCGATAAATCAGTCTATCTACTCCAATTGCAACTAGAAAATATTTTTATTTAATTTTCCTGTTTCAAAAATTCCTATATTGATACACTTTCTCACTAAGTATTAAAATGAAGCACAAATGAGAAACCTATGCGCAAAAAAAAAAAATCCCTAAAAAACATTAAATGTAATGGAGGGAAATTTAAAAGCTACACAATATCTTTATAGGTGTAACAATTAGAAAGTGAAATTGGGGGCGGGGGGTTAACTTACTAATTATCACACATATGTAATGATAACGAATTTAACAATGATAAAATCTTAAATCCCACTAAAACTGTAAAAGTTTTGAATGTTAGAAGCAGACTCCCTAAAATCTTGCAGATTAAACAATAGGTTGATTACACGTGAAGTGAACGCTGAATTTTAATAGCAGAGTTATTCCCCTTATTTATCTGTAGATAATGGTCAAATACAGGGTGTGATAAATAAACTGTCGTATAAATTACTCAGAATTTGTCTATGAGGTTGTATTTACACTATTTACATTATTCGGACTATTGTCCTCATCTTTGTTGCCATTTGTACGACATTTCGGCCGTTGTACGCTCTGGTCTATATCCACTTAAGGACACATGGGACAGTGGATATAGAAGTTTGTACGTTCTAGTGACTTGACTCAAAGAGTTGTGAGTTCAAAACCAGTCTACAGTGCTAGTGAACAAGTAACTTAGAGGGCTAGAGGAAGATAACTCCTGTCTACCAAAAGAGCATGGCGCAAGAAATGAGAATAATGTACCCCAGTGGTTGTAATAAAATGTTAGGCACGAAATTCCTAGCACCTAAAGAAGGCCGGAGCGTACAACGACCGAAACGTCGTACAAATGGCAACAAAGACGAAGACAATACTCCGAATAATGTAAATAGTGTAAATTACTTAGAAATGAAAATAACACTGACATCTCATTTTAAAAGACATATTTACCAAAATTACAGAAAGATATCTTGAAATACTATCGAGAAAATTTATTCAATAATATCGGCATTGGCTTCAACAACGGTCTCCAGGCGACTTCGGAATCTCTTGCAACTCTTCTGGACAGTTTTCTTGCTTATGTTCGTAAATCCTTGCTTTCAGTTCATCTTTAGTTTTACAAGGAGTTTTGTTGGTCTCTTGCTCAACTGCACTCCACACATAATGATCACTGGAGTTGCAGTCTAGGGAGTTAGGTAACCAGATGTAAGGGATAATGTAGTCGCAGAAATTGTTTGGCAGCCATGATGTTTCTCTTGATTGTGTAACATGGAGCAGAATTTTGTTAGCAAACATAGGGTCTTCCAGTAGCCACTTTCTTGACCCAGAGCAGTACTACCTCCCCAGGGCACTAGATGTAGGTCTTCGCACTGAGACTGAGGCCATCACCAACAAATTCGGGAACTCTTATCTTATAATGATCATGTGTTTTTCGTGGTGCCGTGCCATCTTAATCACCATTAGACTCATCCAACGCGTTCTGTATCCTCTGCACTGTCCCCAGATTGACACCCAAACACACTGAAATGTTCTTATTGGAGCTTTTCGCGTTAATCCCAAGCAATACAGGATGCCGTTTCCAAATATTCTGAAGGAAGGAATCTTATCAAGGTGCTCTTTTTCTCACAAACGGTTACCAAGTGTACTGTGCAATCAACCAAATCAAGAACAAGTAAGGCGCAACCACTAAATTAAAATTAAAAAAGGCCACAATTTACTCATCGCACCCTGCATTTTTCTATGTATAACAATTAAGTTTACATCCAAGAAAAAGACTAATTTTCAGTGAGTATTAACTCATTATTCTTAAATTAGTGACCTGCAAAGTTGTCAAAGAAACACTCATTCTTCACGTCTGCAAATTGTTAGCCAATTTGGACAGATATCCCAGCCTTTACTTATTACGTACTAGCAGTATAGCCCGGCGTTGCACGGGTGTGATGAAAGCTTTAAAACTAATTCATGGTCCTGGAGCTCAGACTCAGCCTAAAGAATATTTGAAATAATAAAATAATTGCGACAATTTACCAATCGCACCTAATATATATATATATATATATATATATATATATATATATATATACTAGCAGTATAGCCTGGCGTTGCTCGGGTGTAATGAAAGCTTTAAAACTAATCCATGGTCCTGGAGCTCAGATTCTTTGGATGTTGGCACGTAAGACTAAAAAGCAATAGTTGTTTCCAGTTAAAGCGAAACCGTAGACTGAAAGAAAAATGAATGGATGTAAGTCAAATTTTGATTTCCTGGTATCGATATCAAATCAGTTTTTTTCGTCGTAAACTGAGTTTTGAAGGCTAAATAATTCTTCTGAGTAAATGGTATCATGGCTGAGACTAAGAACTACAATTATACAATTATACCTACTTAGAGTCAAACCCGAAGCAAAAACTAAAATAAAAGATCTATCTATCGCCCGGTTCACACTCCACCCTCGTCTATTGAACAGGTTAAGAGGCTCATCCCTTGTTTCCTGTTTAGGATGTGGTTTCCGGCTTTTCTCTTTTCAAATCTTCTCACTTTGGTTTCTTTTTTTTTTCAATTGGAGTAGATAGATCTATCTATCGCCCGGTTCACACTCCACCTTCGTTTATTGAAGAGGTTAATAGGCTCATCCCTTGTTCCCTGTTTAGGATGTGGTTTCCAGCTTTTCTCTTTTCCAATCTTCTCACTTTGGTTTCTTTTTTTTTTCAATTGGAGTAGATAGATCTATCTATCGCCCGGTTCGCACTCCACCCTCGTCTATTGAACAGGTTAAGAGGCTCATCCCTTGTTCCCTGTTTAGGATGTGGTTTCCGGCTTTTCTCTTTTCCAATCTTCTCACTATTACGTAGCCCCCTGTGCATCAGTGGCGTTACCGCCTTGCTCGGGATGATTCGATTAAAAAAAATGCAGAGAACATGAGACAATCATGTGAGCAACGACGAGGGTTTGGAAAGAATTGAAACAAAAAAGTTAATTTTACTTAAAATCAGAAAGAGGCTTGTAATTATTTCGAAATTTTTCTTCTCATCTTGGTTGATGTAGGTGTTATAATAGACACAACATTTCGATCGAGTACCCTCTGGTCTTCATCAGGTGTTCATAGATTGGCTGATATGGAATATCTCGTTGATTATTGCGAAATATCCTGTGAAATCTTTTTTTGTTCTTTTATGTTGGAATTTGGTACTCTCACTGCCAAGTCTAAGGATCGAACTTATTGAAAATTACTCATCTCAGAAATAAATGCAAATTATGACAAGTGGCGTGAACCTACTAACATAATCCAGTTGTCAAAATCCATCTGACACAGAATATAAAAGGCTCCAAAAATACACCACTAAAGTCTCTTCGGGACAGTGACATAATGCATATAGTAGTTGGTTATACATGTGTTAGTATAAACTAGTGGTCATGAGTTCGATCCTTGGACTTAGAAGACATGAAAGAACAGTAATTGATTTCACAGGGTATTTCGCAAAAATCAACGAGATATTTCACACTGACGCCTGATGAAGACCAGAGGTTACTATTATACTTGCCTATTATAACACAAGATAAAAACAAAAAAGTTCGATATAATTACAAGATTATTGAAAATAAACCCAAATTATCAGAAAGAGGCAGTTGAAATTTCTGGGGCACATTAGGAAGAAGGAAGGTTTAGAGAATCTGATACTCACAGGGTAGACAGAGAGAAAGTGGAATAGGGAAAGCAGTTCGTAACATACTTGATGCACTTGAGCAAATGGATGGTAGATTTGGGAGAAATAACAAAAAGAACAAACATATTAAGAGCTACAAGGAACAGGAAGACGTGGAGGTCCATGATCGTCTATTTCCTGAATGGACACGGTGCATAAAAGAAGGATAGATATGAGTCTAGAAATCACAATTTTAATTAAGAGAGGTCAGTGCACTTCATGGTTCGATTCTGGAAGACATTGTTGATTTCTTTGTTCAATCGGAGTAACAAATGACAAAAGAAAGAATAATTAGAACAAAAAAAATATATAAGTCTGTTGTTTTCGTGCGAAACATCCGCTTTCAATCAAAAGTCCAACATTGTTTTGGATGGACAATAATAAAATGGTGCACAATTGTTGTTATTGTTTCCGTCTGCGTCCTTGGCAGCCATCTTTGATCAAGTTTTGTTTTTCACGACATTTACTCATTGATTAATGTATTTTCTTTTCTTTCTGTCTTTCTTTCGTTCTTTCCGTTTTCATTTTTCTCGTGTATATTTACCTTCATTTCTTTTCTCTTCTTTCTCTTCCTCTTATTTTTCTTTTTAATTCTTCTTCTTCTTTCTTTCTCTTGTATTTGCCTTGATATATTCATACATTTTTCCTTCTATTCTTCAATTTTTCTTTTTTTTTAATTATTTCTTTCTTTTGTATTTTTCATTCGTGCATTTAATTTCAGCCATTCTTATTACTTCTCCTTTCTCTTCCTCTTTTCTTTCTCTTTTTAATCAATAACGTTTTCTTCATTTTTTTCTTTCGTGCATACATTCTTTTTCAGTTCTGCTTTCACTTTATCTTTTTTCATTCTTTCCTTTTTCTTTGTTTCTTTCTTTTTTTTACTTTTTACTTTGTGTGCACTGAACTTCAACCATTCTTTTGTCTCTTCCTATTTTCTTTTTCTTTAATCTTCTTTAGTTAATTCCTTTTTCTTTTTTTCTCTCCTTCTTTCTTCCCCCTTTTTTTTTCTTGCTTACGTCTTTTCTTTCTTGTATTCTTTTTAACTTTCTTCTCTTTTTTTTCTTTTTTAATTCTTTCCTTTTTTTGTGCATTTACCATCATATATTTATATTTTTACCTACACTTCTTCATGCTTTTCTTTTACTTTTTTCTTCCTTTCTTTTTTCCTGTTTTTTTTTCTTTTATATGGCTTCTTTTGTCTTTTCCTTTTTCTCTTTAATTCCTTTCTTTTTTAATTCCTTTCTTTTTAAATCCTTTCCTTTTCTCAGCTTCTTTCCTTTTCTTTTACTTTTTCTTATTCCTTTTTTCTTTCAGCCATTATGACTTTTCTTTTTATTTTGTATTTCCTTTTTATTTTTCATTTTTATTTTTTAATTCATTCCTTTTATCTTTTTTCTTCTTTCTTTCTTTCTTTCTTTCTTTCTTTCGTGCATTCTTTTTCTATTTTTCTTTCTCTCTCGCTTTTTCTTCTTTTTTAATTCTTTTCCTTTTTCTGCTTTTCTTTTTTATTTTAAGTTCAACAATTCTTATTTCTTTTCGTTTTTCCTTTTTTATCTTTTAATCCATTCTTCCTTTCATTTTTCTTTCTTTCGTGTGCATTTGCCTTCATTCTTTTTTTATTCTTTCTCTCCTCGTTCTATTTTTTTTTTCTTTCATTTTGTGCATTCTCATTTCTTTACCTTTCTCTTCCTTTTTCGTTTCGTTTTCTTTCACTTTTTTCAAATCGAAATAAAGTTAAATAAATGCCGCTAAGACGCAAAGAGGTTACGGGGTGCAAAAAGAAATGAGAAGG
Organism: Ascarosepion bandense; assembly: GCA_037127315.1. NCBI lineage: Eukaryota > Metazoa > Mollusca > Cephalopoda > Sepiida > Sepiidae > Ascarosepion > Ascarosepion bandense. The sequence goes on from JBBBDQ010002222.1 coordinate 587,056, forward strand.
CTTTAGTGACAAAAAAGAATGGTGTCAAGATCTCAGCAATTTACAGATGAGCCGGCGAGATGTAGCCGTAAGTGCTATGCTAAGACTTTCTTTTCTTTTCTCGTACGTCTCGTTTCTGGAATTCTCTTCCAGCTCCATGCTATGCGGTCAGCATTAATCTTCAAAAATTTAAATTCAATGTCAATCGCCATCTATTGTCTTTCTGATTTCTCCTCCTTTGTTCTCACTCCTGAGTAATGTTTCTGTTTTCTAATTTTTCCACACCCAGCAACGCTTTGTGTCTTATTGACTTTACTGCCTTCATTGGAGGGAACACGATTATATATATATATATATATATATATATATATATATATATATATATATATATAATCTAAACTTACTTCTAAATGGAACTTGTGTGTGTGTCTGTGTGTGTATGTCCGTTACCTATAGACTCCAAAACGGCTGAACCGATTTTCTTGAAAATTTATACAGTTGTACGATAAGTGTCTGCGAGTGTTCTTAGCTAGGTTTTGTGTCGAGGTCCCCCCGATAAATATCGAAAATCGGTAATAGAAAAGATCGGGTTATAGAAGGAGTGGTCCGGATTTAATCAAATTTGATACACTCATCGACAAAGACATAAGAAACGATATTCAAAAGTTTCAAGGTTGCAGTTCTTACAATAATGCAGAAAATCGATAATATATATATATATATATATATATATAAAAGGCAAGATGTTTGTGTGTGTGTCTGTTTATTTGCCTGTATGTCTGTATTTTTTTCAGCCCTTTAACTTTGGTTTTTGCTTCGAGTTTGGCTAGTAGGTATAATCGTAGTTCTTAGTCTCAGCCATGATACCATTTACTCAGAGGACTTATTTAGCCTTCAAAATTCAGTTTACGACGAAAAAAACTTATTTGATATCGATACCAGGAAATCAAAATTTGACTTACATCCATTCATTTTAGTCTTTCGTGCCAAAAGTCCAAAGAGTCTGAGCTCCAGGACTATGGATTAGTTTTAAAGCTTTCATTACACCCGAGCAACGCCGGGCTATACTGCTAGTAAATAAATAATGGAGTCGGCCGTAATCAATCGAGCCAGTGCAAACAATTCTTTCCTTTAGCTGCAGAGTATGTGCTTCGGCAGGGTTACATATAGTTTTGAATTCGGAGTTTATCTTCTCAAAAACCGGTTGCTGTCCAAGATTATAGAACCCATACTAATTATCCATTAATACTAATTATCTGGTAAATGGCGAGAAGAGTTAGATTCATGCCTTTCCCAAGGGTAGTAGCACGTATTAATGAAATAATTTATAATTATAAATTATATAATTTATAATTATTGCTTAGGGATGAGCCTCTTCACCTGTTCAATAGACGTGGGTGGAGTGTGAACCGGGCGATAGTTTAGTCTATCTACTCCAATTGAAAGAAAAAATAAGAAAAAAAGAAAAGAGTGAAAAGATTGGAAAAGAGAAAGCCGGAAACCGCATCCTAAACAGGAAACAAGGGATGAGCCTCTTCACCTGTTCAGTTGACGTGGGTGGAGTGTGAACCGGGCGATAGTTTAGTTTATCTACTCCAATTGAGAAAAAAAAAAAGAATGGATTGCCAACTAAATTTTATTTATTTATTGCTGGTAATACCTTTTTCTTTCAACAATTTACTGTCGTTTTTATATTAATTTTTGTGTCTAGTAATACATTTTTCTTTTCGAGTATCAAGATTAATTGGAATTTGTTTATTAAAGGCAGGCTCCCCAAGTCCTACCCTTGTTGTTTAACCCATAACTGGAGGGAAGGGACAGATTAATATCTTTCCCAAGGGAAAGATATTAATCTTTAATATTAATCTTTTGATATTAATCTTTCCCTTGGTGCTTAAGTGAATGCAGGGTATTCAACTGGAATTCGAACTCGGCTCACCGATTTCTTTTTCCGAGCCGATATCCACTGCACCACAACGCACATCCGTCATTAAACGCTTATAGCACCTGGCATTCCCAAGCGGTCACCCATCTAAGTACTGACCAGGCTCAACGTTGCTTAACTTCGTTGATCGAGCGAGAACCGATGTATTCAACGTGATAGGCCGTAAGCCTCTTTCTGTCGGATTACCGTTTCTGTTTTTTTTTTTTTCTTCGCCACAGTCTATCTTCCTCGTTCACCTGTTATCTCTCCCCTTAGTTTTATTTTATCTTACACATACACACACACATACGCATACATACATACGCACACACACACACACACACACACACACACACACACACACACACACACACTTGTATTTAAGCCGATCTAAAACCACTCAACCAATTATATCCCAAGCCTCCATTTTATCCTAATCCTAAGTAATATCCTTTGCTCAGAAGAAACCGTTTTCCTATTTCGCTGTCCAAATGATTTGATTGCAATGCAATTGGATCAGACATTTCTTTGCGTATCTCTCTTCACTTTCTATTTGTTTCCTTTTCCACCCACTCTTTCCTATTGTCGTTTTTTCTTTCTTTCTTTCTTTCTTTCTTTCTTTCTTGCTTTCTTTCTTTCTTTCTAGATTATATCCCGCTTTTCGTTTTCATTTTTACTTTGTCCAACTTCCTTTGCAATTTTACTTCTCCTTTCCAATTTTATTCTTTTTTGTTTTGTTTGTTTGTTTGTTTGTTTCTTTCTTTCTTTCTTTCTTTCCCCTTTTTCGTTTACATTTTTATTTCCTTCTTCCCACTTTTCTTTATTTATTTCAAAATTTTGTCCTTCATATTTGGCAATTTTACTTTTTCCTTTCAATTTTATTCTTTTTCTTTCCTTCCTTCCTTCCTTCCTTCCTTCCTTCCTTCCTTCCTTCCTTCCTTCCTTCCTTCCTTCCTCTCCCTTTTCGTTTTAATTTTTTTTTTCCATTTTTTTCTTTTTTATTTCAAAATTTCGTACTTCTTCCTTTGCAATTTTGCTTTTTCCTTCCAACTTCATTGTTTGTTTTTCTTCCTTTCTTCTTTTTTGTCTGCTTCTTTGTTTCTTTGTTTCTTCTTTTCTTTTTTCTTTTCTCTTCTTTCTTTCTTTTTCTTTTTCTTTTTCGTTTTCATTTTTATTTCTACCTTCCCATCTTTTTTTCCTTATTTCAAAATATCCTCCTTCTAACATTGCAATTTTTTATTACCCCAATTTCATTGTTTTCTTTCTTTCTTTCTTTCTTTCTTTCTTTCTTTCCCCTTTATAGTTTTCATATTTACTTTTTCCTTCACATTTTTCTTTCCTTTTTGCTTTTCCCCCAATATCCTTTAACCATTTTTCGTTGATAAATATTTCTTGCTATACTTTCCCATTTCTTTCTTTCTTTCTTTCTTTCTTTCTTTGGCAGTCTTTTTCGTATTTCCTTCTTTATAGCTATTTTCTGTTGTTTTCATTTTTTTTTAACAATTCTTCATTTTTCTTTCTTTTTTTGTCTTTTTCTTTTTTTTTTCTTTCTTTTTTCCGGCTTCTATTCTCTCTTTTTTATTTCTCATATTTTCTTTCTTATTTATTTATTTATTTATTTACAATTCTTCATTTTTTTCTATCTTTCTTTTTCACTTGTCTTGCCTGACACATGCCCACTGTCCCTAGGGCATATGTAAACAAACCGTCTGCCAGAACCTATCTCTGCCACACTTCCATTGAATAGACACGGACGATTCCCCACGGGAAAAGATGTCGACGTTTTGCAGAAAGCCATAGACATTGATGGCTTTTGCGATTACATGTTATTGGACAACGCTATCGACTGGCGGCCAGTGACAAATAAAACAGCAAAGCATCCGGAATGGAGGAGGGTCTTTGGATGGGGGAAGTGGTGGCACAACTTTGGCCGGGGTGGGTGTCAGTTGATTGAGGCTGAAAGGCCCAGGCTGGGAGGAGAAAGAATCGCCTGCTTCAGGCGTACCAGCTTGGCATGTCCAACCCAACACCAAATAAATTTAACGCTAATAAACAATCTCAACACAGAGAAGGAAACGAATAATAACAATAATCACAACAATCAGAAGATGCAGAGAAGGACGGTTAAACAATATCAAAATCTCAACAATGACAATATGATCTCAGCCTTTCCCACTCATCAATTATATTATATCTTAATGGTATTATCATTAATATAAGCACCAACACTGATTCGCTAAAAAATTAGCATACCACGATGAAAAAATACCCCAAACTTAATAAAAACAAAGTTTTACCATGAAAATCTTTATTATTATTAAGAGGAAAGAACAAATTATTTTTTGATCATTAAGTTATATTTTTGATCATTAAATCATATTTTTGATTCCTTTTAGAACGTCTGAAATTCTAGTTATTGTGTGTGTGTGTGTGTGTGTGTGTGTGTGTGTGTGTGGAGTGGACTGAAGAAAGATTATTATAGGAAATTTCAGCGTTTTATTGTTCTTTTGTTTTGGCGCGCGCTCGTGTGTGTGTGTGTGTGTGTGTGTGTGTGTGTGTGTGTGTGTGTGTGTTGAAAAACATTTATTGGAAATTTTTTGCTTCTTGTTTAGGATTGGGTTTTCTCTTCCCTAAGGTTTTTCATTCTTTTTCACTCCCAGTAGCCTTTGCGTCTTAGTGTCATTATTGCCTTGCGAAGGGTGAATTGATTGGGGCGGGGAAGAGAAAATTACATATTTTTCAAATGTACAGACATATTTTTGTAAAATGTTAGCAATCGATGTAATTAATTTAGGTAACAGAAACGCGATGCCTAAGGTCATGTAAGTACCTCCATTTTCTCACAGAAAAAAAAAATATGATAGCATGTTGAAAAAAGACCCAAAACTTAAAAAAACAATATTTTATTGTCAAAATCTTTATTCTTATTAAGAGAAAAGACCAAATTATTTAATTATTTTTATGGTTAAATTATATATTCGATATTGCATTCACTTACGCGCAAATACCCTTGGGAAAGCTATTAATCCGTCTCTTCCTTCTAGTTATGGGTTAAATAGCAGGACAGATTGGGTTTTATAGCCTTGGTCATCAACCAGTCTACAGCAGAAAGCAATGGCAACCTACTGCGGGATAATCTTCTGCCCAGTCAGTCATGTCTCTTTCGAGACATGATCATAAGTGTGTATCACGTATGGCACTTAACTGACTGACTGATATATTCAATCCTTTTTAGAACGTGTGAAATTCTGGTTAATTTTTTTGTTATGTCAGGTGGTGGGTGGCGAAAGGTTGGTGTAGAAAATTTTAACATCTTTTCTGTGATAAAAAACATTTAATTGGAAATTCTTGCAAAAATCAAATAATTGACGGATTTAATAAAAATTTCAAAACTTATTCACAAATGAATTGTTATAAAATCTCGATAAAACATTTTTTTAAATTTTGTTACCCACCACTTTTTTAACTTTATGGTCTTTCGAGAAATTAAATTTTGTAGAGTTTACTGCTTAAAGTTTAAAAGCACAACTTTTCGGAGAATTTCTAGGAACCTTCAATAATTCACTAAAAAACTGCATAGAATTAAGAAAAAAGGCACTATACTTATTAAAAAAAAAAGAAAATAATGGCAACCTACTGCGGAATAATGTTCTGCCCAGTCAACCATGTCTCTTTTGAGACATGATCGCCCAACACGTGTATCACGTATGGCACTTAACTGACTGACTTAATAAAACAAATATTTCTCGTCAAAATATTTGTTATTATTAGAAGGAAAAATCAAAATAAATTTTAATTATTTTTAAAGGTTTTAATCCATTCTAACACATTTGAAATTTTGTTAATTTTTTTTTTGTTTTTTGTTATGTTTTTATTTATTTATTTTATTATTATTATTTTTTTTTTTTTTTTTTTTTTTTGTCATCGGATAACCAGATTTTGTATTTTTTTCCGTGAAAAACACATTAATTTAGAAATTCTTGCAAAAATCAAATAATTGTCGGATTTTAATGGAGCTTTCAAGACAAGTGAATGAAATTATTTTTGTAAGCTTTATTTTTTTATAAAACCTTAGTAATTCTTTTTTTTTTTTTACTTTTGTTACCCACCTCTACATAAATTGATGAAATTTCACGAAATTAAATTTTGTATAGAAAATTTGATTTATGAGTTAAATGCAAGACTCCTTGGGAAATGTAAATCATCAATTTTTTATTCAATTGGCTGTTTTTTCAAAAATCTGCTCTCAATAATAAAATAAAAAATGTAATAAAACTATAGCATTATTTAATGAGATAAGCATTTAATTGATAATATATATATATATATATATATATATATATATATATATATCAGCATGCAGTGTGGGTATAGAAGAATCCAAAGGAATATCCTGTACATACAGTGGTAGGATAACTCTCTAAGAGAGCTCTAAACATATATGCATATAAATACATATAGAGCAAATATAAGAAAAATTAAGACAGACACGTTATTTCTATTCGTTTTTTTAGGTCTTTATGAATCTCATTCGTGTAAAATCCTTTGTAAAATAAAAACGGAAGCTGATGATGGTTCGCCTGAAATAGGCCTAAACTTCCGATTCACCATGAAATAACGTGTCTGCCTTAATTTTTCTTATATTTGCTCTATATGTATTTATATGCATATATGTTTAGAGCTCTCTTAGAGAGTTATCCTACCACTGTATGTACAGGATATTCCTTTGGATTCTTCTATACCCACACTGCATGCTGATATATATATATATATATATATATATATATATATATATATATATATATATATTAAAAACGGAAAATAGTGGTAGTTCCAACGAGAGAAATTGACATAAACGAAAAACTGTGAGAAGCCTTGAAAGTTTTGTTTAAAGTGTAGATTTATTATTAATATTACTTGCTTTTTGTATGATATATTAAGTGTTCATAATGGTATTTGTGTCGCTACGAGTGTTTCGAGTCTAAAGTTGACTCTCTTCAGGCGAATAAACTTGTGACTTCACATATCGAGATCCGTTTGTTTTTCTGTTGGCGAAGGTATCGTGTATAAATAGATGTCAAGTGGTTGGCAGGTCAGAGAGTTCATATGCATACGTGCGTGCGTGTTATTTTTTTTTTTTTTTTTACACTCGCACGTTAAGATTCTCCTGTCACCTTCGTTGACCCTAATTTTTTTTTTTTCACTGACTTACGCAATTTGATTTCGTCTTTATAACTCAAAATTGTTTTCAGAGGTTTTGATTCATTTTTACTCTACAGGTCATTTAGTTCTTTGTTGTTTTGGGGATACTATTTGAATTTATTGTGTGTGTGTGTGTGTGTGTGTGTTTTTTTTTTGTTTTTTTTTTTCGAGTTTGAATTTCGTGTGACTGTCTGTGTATATTGAGTTTTTCATGTTGTTTTGTTGAGGGAAGGCTTGTATTTTTTATAAATATTTCTTTCTGTATCATGTGTGTCATAATCTGCATTTTGGTAGATGAGCATTACTGCATTCATGTAAATGTTGCGAGACGTACAATTTCCTGTTATTAGCTAGTTTAATGTTACTTCTGTGCAGGGCTACTCTTTTATCAAAGCTTTGTGAGCGTCGGACCTAGGATAGAACCCTGGGGGACACCAGCGTTCGTGCTGTAAGATGTTGAGGCATGCCCATTTAAGACAACTTTCATTATGCGGTTAATAAGAAAGATTGGATCAGATCAAGCAAGCGTCCAGTGATGTCATAACCCAGTAGCTTGCGCAGAAGGCCAGCGTGTCAAACCCTAACAAATGCCTTGGAGATATCCAAGGCAGCAGCACGAGCCTCGCCGAACTTATCGAGGGCCTGGTGTATGTACTCCGTGATAGTCGTTAGCATATTGGGCGTAGACCGGGCAAAGCGGAAGCCGCATTGCCTGTCTGAGATTAGTTTATAAGCAGTAAGATGTTGAACTATTTCAGCATTGATAATAGCCTCGAACACTTTTCCGAAAATTGGTAGGAGGCTGATAGGGCGTTAATTAAAATGGGTCCGAGCTACTCGATTATCATGTTATCTCTTATTTTAATTTCTCAACTTACTGTTTTATCTACGAGGGTAAATCAACGATTAACCACACTATTGCCATAATATATTTTCAGACAAGAGTGCTAAAAATGTTTTTCTCTCGTAGATGAAATAACAGTAAAAATACGTAAGTGTTTTAACAGTATATAAACCAGTCAGTCACTTAAGTGCCATACGTGATACACATTCGAGACATGACTGACCGGATAGAAGATTTTGCCGCAGTAGATTGCCATAACTTTCTGCGCTAGTCTCGTTGCCAACCAAGGCTGTAGAACCCAATCTGCCCTGTTATTTAACCCATTGCTGGAAGGAGATTAGATGAATTAATACCTCTCAAAAGGGTAGTTGCGCGTAATTTAAATCGTGTGACGAACGCCTCATTTACAATGTACAAAAATATGCTGAATGTACTTTGAAATATTTGTATCTTCTTTTATTTGCTTTGTCCCCATTTGGCGATCATGGCTCTCTAAAATATCTTGTCTTCTGAAAACGAAGCTGCTATCTTTTAACCACCACAGACAATCGCTCCTACCCGCCCCCCATTAGCATGGATCAGTCTAGTCTCTCTGAAAGTAAAACGCTGCGCCTCCTCGGGTTAACTCTCACAACAGACCTCAAGTGGAATGACTACATAGAATCCATAGCTAAATCCACTGCTAAGAAAGTCGGTTCTCTATAGGAGCAGGAAGTTTTTTCCCGTCTGAAACAATCCTGCACATATGCAAATCTACCATCCGCCCGTGCATTGAATACTGCTGCCATATCTGGTCGGGTGCTCCTGCTATCCACCTAGGTGTCCTTGACAAAATCCAACGGAGAATCTGTAATGTGATCGATCCCAACTTGGCAGCTCGGATACAGTCACTTTCTCACCGGCGAAATGTGGCTTCCCTGTGTCTCTTCTACAAATACTTTCATGGCTTCTGCTCTGATGAACTTAGCTCGCTGGTACTCCCCATACATGAATTTGCTCGAGCCACAAGATTAGCAACTAGATCACACTCTTCCACTGTGAAACCAATATATTTTAAATCCAAATTCTATTCCATCGGTTTCTTCTCTCGCACTTGACGCCAGCAGAATTCACTTCCGTTTACTTACTTTCCCGACAGCTACAATCTTCAAGAATTTAAATGTAAAGTCAATAGTCATCTCCTATCTCACTAACTTGCATCCTCTCTGTCTCTCTCTGTCTCTCTCTCTCTCTCTCTCTCTCTCTCATGCTCCTTTCTTCGTCCACCATCAATATTCTCATCCTTCTTGTACCCTCTTCCTGGCACCCTCTATAACCTGTCACTCTTTCTCATAACTTACCTCCTATGAAACCTCCTGCTCAATAGTGGCAGTAAAATGCTTTGCTTGGGGCGACACGATTATAAAAAAAGCTCTTAATAATTATTGTCTTTTACGTTATCTCTTATTCTGCCAGAATTCTGTTGCAGAAAGCAATGGCAACCTACTGCAGGATAACTTCTGCCCAGTCTGTCATGTCTCTTTCGAGACATGATCGCCCAAGCGTGTATCACGTATGGCACTTAACTGACTGACTGATATTGAATGGGTAAGCATTCACTTACGCGCAAATACCCTTGGGAAAGGTATTAATCCATCTCTTCCTTCCAGTTATGGGTTAAATAACATGACAGATTGGGTTCTATAGCCTTGGCTGGCAACCAGTCTACAGCAGAAAGCAATGGCAATCTACTGCGGGATAATCTTCTGCCCAGTCAATCATGTCTCTTTCTAGACATGATCGCCCAAGCGTGTATCACGTATGGCACCTAACTGACTGACTGACTTTACTTCTGCCATCCATTTGCTCAAACTCTCCAAGTAGGTTATGTGTTGTTTTTCTGTTTCTCTCTTGTCTTCAATCTGTCCCGTGAGTATGAAAATTTCCAAGCCTTCTTTTATCATTATCTGCCCTTGAAATTGCAACTGTCTCTCTCTGAAGCAAACTATAAGCGCCATTTTTGTTTTCATTGTCTCTAGAACTTCGTTGTTGCTGGCATGTTGACCGCAGAAAGCAATGGCAACCTACTGCGGGATAATCGTCTGCCCAGTTATTCATGTCTCTTTCGAGATATGATCGCCCAAGCTTGTATTACGTATGGCACTTAACTGACTGATGAAGTCATTAATCCAGATTACAGAGACGCAAATGAGGCGAGAAACATATCCTACCCCAACTACATGGACCTCAATGACTTGATCAGAGATCTTGGTCTCACAAAGTCCAATGCTGAGTTTCTGCTGTTGAAGCCCAAGAATTTGTTGGAAAAAAGTGTGCAAGTCGCAGCTCAGAGAAAGCGTCACTAATGTTTTTCAAGCTTCCCCCCCCCCGTAACCTGTTTAGTCTGCACTTGGGCCGCTAAAAGGAACTGAACTGCTGCGCTTACGGTTCCTCTATTTATGATGCAATCTATATTGTTATAATTTTCAAGAAATTCTAGAAACTTTTACAAATTTCTAGAAGATTTTCTTTAGCAAAATCTATCGGGAATGTAACGAAAAATAGGCTGGTTTCAACACATTAATTTTCAGATCACGAAATCAAAAAAGCCACAAGGAATAAGGACATGTGGAAGCTATGATCGCCTACGTCCTGGATGAACACTGTACATAGAAAAAAGAAAATAAAAGATAAAAAGTCAAAATTTTGTAATGATTTAGTGATGCAAGTTTTACTAATTAATCCATAGCTGAGGGGTAAAGGGATGGAGTCATACCTTTCTCAAGGTAGTTGCGTGTAAGTGAATGTAATGAACCCAACTGGATTTGAAACAGTTTCTTTGTTTTAACAATTCCGAAAAATTATCAATTACGCCACCCGAATATACAAGCTTGCAGCATCTGGTAATCCAACGTGGTCACTCATCTAGGTAGAGACCAGACTCGACATAAGTTAACTTCTCTCCTCGTACGAGAAGCAGTGCACTTCAATTTAGCATATAGCACGTTTGTTAATCAACAGTCGCTGTTAACAGACAAAAAAATGCATTAGATAATCTATTTGTCTATACTTCTGAGATGAGGTAGTATTTATATTATTTACATTGTTCAGACTATTGTCCATATTTTTATTGCGATGTTTACGACGTTTCGGCTGTTGTACGCACCGACCTTCCTCAGGTGCTAGGAATTTCGAACTGAACCCTTTTTTATTAGTCTATATTTCTGAGATGAGGTAGTATTTACAGTTTTTACATTATTTGGACTATTGTCTTCATCTTTGTTGCCATTTGTACGACGTTTCGGTTGCTTTACGCCCCGGCCTTCTTCAGGTGCTAGGAATTTCGAACCGAACCCTTTATTGCAATCACTGAAGTATATGAACTCCATTCCTTTGTGTATCTTCTGGAAGTCATGAGTTATCTCCCTCTAACCCTGTACGTTACTTGTTCACTACTGCTGTAGCCTGGTCTTGAACTAACAACTCTTTGGGTCAAGTCACAGGACCTAGCCAACGTCTATATCCACTTATCCATGTGTTCTTAAGAAGAGGCACTTCTGGTAGCCATGTAGTTATCGCCTTTTGAGATTAACCCTCTAAGTTATTTGCTCACCCCTGCTGTCGTCTAATATTGAACTCACAAGATCAAGTCACTGGAACTAACCAACGTCTATATCCACTGGACCATGTGTCCTTTACACATGGCTACCGGAAGTTGCTTCGCACATGGAAGGAGAATGATATACCCCAGTGATCGAAATAAAGGGTTCGGTTGAAAATTCTTAGCACCTGAAGAAGGCCGATACATACAACGTCCGAAACATCATAAATATGGCAATAAAATCGAGGACAATAGTCAGGGCAAAGTAAGTAATTTATGTTTAAGCGCCCGGAAAGCATGAAAATATTCTGAACTGGTTAAAAATAAACATTTAACATTTAAACAATCATTTTCTTTTGCTTTTCTAGACCCCCACCCGCCATCAGTAGCGGTCTTGGGTATGAACTTAAACTGCATCCGGAAGCAAGGCCTCTGATTGGGAGATTGTGAGAAGCATGGAACCATCTCTTAATTGCTGTTGTTCCCAGGTCCACCCTGACCCAGAGTGGTAGCACCTGTTATGGTCCCAGCTATGGGTAAATAGTTAACCCCCAAACTGGGGTCAAAATGCTATGAAAGTATTTACCAACAAAACCGTTTTTGAATGAAAATATTACCAACAAAACATTTTCGAATAAAAAATGTTACCAACAAAACCTTTTTTGAATGAAAATTATTACCAACAAAGCAGTTTTTAATGAAAAATATTACCAAAAAAACTTTTTTGAATGAAAAATGTTACCAACAAAACCTTTTTTGAATGAAAAATGTTACCAACAAAACCTTTTTTGAATGAAAAATGTTACCATCAAAACCTTTTTTAAATGAAAAATGTTACCAACAAAACCTTTTTTGAATGAAAAATATTACCAACAAAGCGGTTTTTTAATGAAAAATATTACCAAAAAAAATTTTTTGAATGAAAAATGTTACCAACAAAACCTTTTTTGAATGAAAAATGTTACCAACAAAACGTTTTTGGATGAAAAATGTTACCATCAAAACCTTTTTTGAATGAAAAATGTTACCATCAAAACCTTTTTTGAATGAAAAATGTTACCATCAAAATCTTTTTTGAATGAAAAATATTACCAAAAAAACTTTTTTGAATGAAAAATGTTACCATCAAAACCTTTTTTGAATGAAAAATGTTACCATCATAACCTTTCTTGAATGAAAAATATTACCAACAAAACCTTTTTGAATGAAAAATATAACCAAAAAAACATTTTTTGAATGAAAAATGTTACCATCAAAACCTTTTTTGAATGAAAAATGTTACCATCAAAACCTTTTTTGAATGAAAAATATAAACAAACAAAAACAATAAAACAAATAAACTAAATAAAACAAATCAAAACGATTTACAGCATTAAATGACCTAATGAAGGTTGATATGCTGGTTAAATGAACCAACCAACCAACCAACCAACCAACCAACCAACCAACCAACCATCAGAATCTCTGACTCGGTATCCGCCAAAACGGTCTTTAAAATCATGTGCGTTTTTGACTTTCAGACGAGCGCAAACAATTGTCACTCCTACGCAAAATCTGTATAAAAAAACAAATATGAACAATTGAAACAGTTAAGACTTTGCACATCAGAGAAATCTCAGTATACTGCAGACAGCATACCGTGCTTCATTTTTATTTCCATATTTTCCACGGCTTCCAAGTCTAGTAAAATATAAACTATCAAACAAATGTTTGCATTATGTTTTTCATCGACTAGAGGGACCTTTAACGTATCACAGCGCATCGAAGTTTTTTGTTTTTTTTTAATCATATCACCACAAGCAAAGCGATAACGCCACTAATGCGCAGGGGGCTACGTAAGGGTAAAAAGAATGGAAAAGAGAAAGCCAGAAACCACATCCTAAACAGGAAACAAGGGATGAGCCTCTTCACCTGTTCAATAGACGTGGGTGGAGTGTGAACCGGACGATAGTTTAGTCTATCTACTCTAATTGAAAAAAAAATACAGAATGAAAAGATTGGAAAAGGGAAAACCGGAAACCGCATCCTAAACAGGAAACAAGGGATAAGCCTCTTCATCTGTTCAATAGATGTGGGTGGAGTGTGAACCGGGCAATAGTTTAGTCTGTCTACTCCAAATGAAAAAAAAATAAAATAAAAGAGAGTGAAAAGATTGGAAAAAACGAGAAAACCGGAAACCGCATCCTAAACAGGAAACAAGGGATGAGCCTCTTCACCTGTTCAATAGATATGGGTGGAGTGTGAAACGGGCGATAGTTTAGTCCATCCGCTCCAATTGAAAAAAAGAGAAAACGTTGTTGAATTGCTAAGTTTTAACTTAGACAAGATTCCAAACAATGAAATTTCTAAGAAAACAAAATCAATCCTTCAATTAAGCATAAAAAGTTTTAAAATCAAGCAAAAAAGATAATGGCTCACCCAGAACAGAATTCAACAATATTAAAGACATTTTAACTCCAAGCCGAAAACAAAGTTACTGAACTTTGAAAAAATATTTCTAACTTTTCATCACTCACTTTTTCTCTACTCCTTCATCATATAAAAATCGATTGACGAAATAAGACAATTTAAAAATGAAAAGCAACATTTTGTTTTTCATAGCAATTTTACAGTTCGTTAAAAAGAATGTTTTGACCCTAAACAGAATTAATTTCTGTTGATACATTTTTATATTTAAATCTTCTAAATTTGGGTCCGTTACACTCACTTAACAGCAAATGCCCTTGAGAAAGGCATGAATCTGTCTCTTCTTTCCTCAGCTTGAATTGCAGAAAAGAGTGGGGTTCTTTAGCTTTGGCTGGCAACCTGTCTACCGCAGAAAGAAAATCCTTATTTCCGTGCAAATGTATATGCTGAATTTAAATCAATAATTATTTATTGGTGAAACCTACCTTTTTTAAAGTTAACGACCAGAAAAAAAATCGAACTTCTTGTCGCTGTTTATCTCACCCTGTAATCACGTCTCAAAAATGTTATTCACTGCAGAATGACTTCACGCCTAGTTTGCCGATTTTTAGAACTTTTTACTTCCTTTTTGCTATTACTACGCGGAAATTGAGTTCCGAAACCAAACAAATCGCGGAGTAATTGCTCAAAGGAAGTAAATAGGCCTAAATAAGTATCCTACGCCTCAAGTCATTCAACGGTGAATCAAATATGAGAACGGTGGTAAGAGGTGAGATATAGTCCGATTTTTTTTCTGTGGGGCTTGTGTGATTCAATGACTCAGATAGCGATGCCGTCAGAAGTTCTAACCTCCTGGTAGAGATTCCCTTGACAGCATGATTAAAAACGAGGAGCCAGAATAAGCGCTCAACCTCCCCCTATAAAGCCTTAAATCTGGAACAAGTTGATGTTGATTACAACAGACCTCAACGGTCGAACCAGCGGATGAAATGGACTACGCATGACGGACATGCTACAGAAGGTGCCACTCAAAACTAGGGTGTTCAATAACTTGGACCGATTTTAAATGTGAATTAAGTTTAAGCATCTAATGATTTTTTTCAATTTATTTCAGATTTAACAACTTCAGTCATTGACAATTTCAACCATGGAAAAATTAACAATTAAACAACGTGTTAAAGTTATCGAAGTCAAATACGAAAATGAACGTTCAAACAAGAGAAGTTCCAAGGTCGCATCATCTCTTGAAACAGTAATGTCAATTGACCACCACGATCGTCAGTCTTGACGCCTTTAGATTTCTTCCTTTGGGGTTATCTCACAAGTAAGGTCTATGCCAACTAATTGGAGTAGATAGACTAAACTATCGCCCGGTTCACACTCCACCCACGTCTATTGAACAGGTGAAGAGGCTCATCCCTTGTTCCCTGTTTAGGATGTGGTTTCCGGCTTTCTCTTTTCCAATCTTTTCACTCCTTTTTCTTTTTCTCTCTTTTTTTTTTCAGTTGGAGTAAATAGGCTAAACTTTCGCCCGGTTCACACTCCACCCACGTCTATTGAACAGGTGAAGAGGCTCATCCTTTGTTCCCTGTTTAGAATGTTGTTTCCGGTTTTCTCTTTTCCAATCTTTTTACTCTTACGTAGCCCCCCTGCACATCAGTGGCGTTACCGCCTTGCGCGGGGTGATATGATAAAAGAAAAAAAACCAACAACAATTCAACAGTTGAAGGATGAGATAATAAGGCGTATTGGTGAGATCGAGGAGCAACCATGCAGAGACGTCATCAGAAATTTTGACCATCAAGTGAAGGTGTGCCGCCGAAGCCATGGCGGACATGTGGGCGATATTATTTTTTTACACAAAAATGCCATGACTCAAATAACATCATCCAATAGTGAAATTTACTACGAACCAGAACTGTTGCAAGAAATAGAATCTTCCAACAGCCACTCTCTTGACCCAGGTCAGCACTACCTCCTCAAAGCATTTAATGTAGACCCCCGTGTTGAGTCTAAGGCCCTGTGGGTAGATGAATTGAAGCCTTGACAGATTAACAATCAGACAACGTGTTATAATTATCGAAGTCTGTTACGAAAATGGACATTCAAACAAGAGAGTTTCCCAGGTCGCATCATCTCTCAAAACAGTGATGTCAATTTGCCATCACGATCGTCCGACTTGACGCCTTTAGATTTCACCCTTTGGGGTAATCTCACAAGTAAAGTCTATGTCAACAAGCTAAAAACAATTCAACAGCTGAATGATGAAACAATAAGGTGTATTAGTGAGATCGAGGAGCAACTATCCAGGGACTTCATCAAAAATTTTGATCTTAGAGTGGTAGATGTGTGCCACCAAGGCATTTGGTATTATTTTTCACACATAATTGCCAGGACACAACTAACATGATCTAATTGTGAAATCCTTAAACAAATTCATGCCATCGGCACATTCTTCTACGCTGATTTTCTTAAGCAATTAAAAAAGTAATTAAATTCTTAGATACGGGATTTTAAAATTTTTTTTAATCATTTCACCCCAAAGCAAGGCACTAGTGGGCAGTGGGTTAAAATGAGAGAAAATTCTGAGTACTGGGAATATTGAATAAAGGATAAAAGATGAACTGTATAAAAAAAATAGAGGATGGCAGTTTACGTTGCATTTAAAATTTTGGAGATGGTAGCTATCAGGGAAGCAAGTAAACGGAAGGGATTTCCACAGGGAGGAAGTGCAAGAAAAGAAACAGTCGCTTACACTTAACTATTTCAACGGTAAACGGGTGGGACCTAGGTGGCAATTCAGTCAGTCAATTAGTTAAGTGCCATTTGAGATAAACGCTTGAGCGATCATGTCTCGAAAGAGACATGACTGACTGGGCAGAAGATTTTCCCGTAGTAGGTTGCAATTACTTTCTGCTGTAGACTGGTTGCCAGCCAAGGCTATAGAACCAAATCCGTATTGTTATTTAACCTATAGATGGAGAGATGGGGCAGATTAATATATTTCCTAAGGCTATTTGCGCATAAGTGAATGCAAGGAATTCAACTGGAATTTGAACTCGGCTCTCCGACTTCTCGCTCCGAGCCGATAGCCACTGCACCACAACGCCAATATTGTAGCATACTAAAGTTCACATTGCCGGGGTAGCAGTTGAAGAAACTTTGTCAAATCAGTTGCCATGAAAATACTTGTAGAAAAGACAGAGAGAAGCCACATCATTGCGGTGAGAAAGTGACTGAAGTTGAGATGCCAGGTCAGGACCGATTAGTTTCAGATTCTTCTTTGGATTTTGTCGAGAAGATCGAGATGAATAACAGGCGCACCTGACCAGATAGGTTAACAGTATTCAATGCACGGACGAATGGTAGATTTATAAATGGATTCTGACGAGAAAAAACTCTGGCCCCACACAGAAATCCAACCTTTTTAGCAGAAGATGCTGCTAGAGATCCGATATATTCATTACAGTTCAAATCATTTGTAGAATTGAGGCTAATGAGGCGCAGGGTATTGCTCTCAGGAAGACTTTGATCAACCATGCTGATGGCCGGCTAGCTGGGAAGTTTCCCTATTGTGGTTAAAGCAGAGAAACTTTGTTTTGTCGAGGCATTGACTGTATTCTAAAATAATTTCCTTTAATATCTAAATTTATTTATAAATTGAAATTGTCTGTGTGTGCGTGTGTGTGTCCATTACCTATAGACTCCGAAATGGCTGAACCGATTTTCTTGAAAATTTACACAGTGGTCCGATTTTAATCAAATTTGATACACTCATAGACAAAGACATAAGAAACGATATTCGGAAGTTTCAAAGTTGCAGTTTTTACAATAGTGCAGAAAATTGATAATATCCAAGATATCGAAAATCAATACCCCTGATATTCTATCGAATTTGATCAAAAACCGATATTCAACAACCAATATGGCTCATTTTCTCCAATTTTGCTCCCGATGGGTACGATAAGTTTTCATGGACTTACTTAGGTTAGTTTATCCTTGGATGGCTTATTTGACTCCGATATTAGAAATCGATACCCCGATATCCTACCGGGTCTGATCAAAATCAGTTTTTCAGTTCTTTTATTTTAGTTTTTGCTTCGGGTTTGGCTCTAAGTAGGTATAATTGTAGTTCTTAGTCTCAGCCATGATACCATTTACTCAGAGGACTTATTTAGTCTTCAAAATTCAGTTTACGACGAAAAAAACTATTTGATATCGATACCTGGGTTGGCAAACAGTCTATCGCCGAAAGTAATGGCAACCTACTGCGGAAAAATCTTCTGTCCAGTTAGTCATGTCTCTTTTGAGACATGATCGTCTAAGCGTGTATCACGTACGGCACTGAAATGGCTGAATCTCTAACAGGTAATACAGGGTGTCCATAGAGTTCGTGTGAAAGAAGTAAATCTATATTTTTTAAGGTTTTATGAAATTTTATTTAAGTTTCCACATGTCCTCCATCATTAGCAATACTTGTAGAAAAATACGATTTTGCAGTTCACGGAAAATATTTACAGTAATGCCTAAAATCACATTAGTTATTTTAGCTTTCAAATCTTCTAATGAACTAGGTTTGGTTGCATACACAATTTTTTTCACATGTCCCCATAAAAAAAAATCTACTGGAATCAAATCTGGCGAACGTAGAGGCCAATAAAATAGTCCCTCATTTCCGATCAATCTGTTAGGAAATTCCTGATTTAGAAACTATCTAACACGCAGAGCAAAAGTGACAAGGAACTCCATCTTGTTCATCAATAACATTTTTTTTACAGATTATTTCTATCACAAATACAAATCTAAACTTATATAATTAATGGAACTTTGTGTGTGTATGTGCGTGTGTGTGTGTGTGTGTGTGTGTGTGTGTGTGTGTGTGTGTGTGTGTGTGTGGCCATTACCTTAGACTCGGAAACTGCTGAACCGATTTTCTTGAAAATTTACACAGTTGTACTATAAGCGTCTGCGAGTGTTCTTAGCCAGGTTTTGTGTCGAGGTACCCCCGATAAATATCGAAAATCGATAATCGAAAAATCGGGTTATAGAAGGAGTGGTCCGATTTTAATCAAATTTGATACACTCATAGACATAGACATAAGAAACGATATTCAGAATTTTCAAGGTTGCAGTTCTTACAATAGTGCAGAAAATCGATAATATATGTCCGCCATCCACTTTATTATGTATATTATACTACAGGAAAAACAGAAAAGTATACAAACACATTTCACAAAAAAATCTTTATTTTACTGTGGGAATAAAACAAAATACTAACACATTCTACAAAAAAAGCAAATTCCTTGCAACGGACGAAATACAGTTAGAAACAGTAATTGATTTAATGAGACACTTATTTCTGCTTATTGTGCTATAACTTCTCTCCATCAGGTGAAATATTTGTTGATGACAGAAGCAAAACATCATCCAGGTATTCGTCACACAATCTTGTTTTCAAATGACTTTTTGTATATTTCATTTTGGAAAAAAATTGTTCACAAGCATATGTACTTCCAAATAATGACATCATCAGTTTCGCCTTAGCCATGATGTTTTTAATATTTTCCGTTTGGCAATATATATTTCTTGTAGAAGTCAGCAGTGGATTCGAAATGAAATTTTGATTTTAAAGATTCGTCGCACTGTATGTCAATTAAATCCAACTGATATTCTTCTGCCACTTGCTCTACATCTGTTTCATAAGGATTACCAAATAACTCAAATAGAATTCTATATTTCCGGTAGTCAGCAAAACGAGAGGAAAACTCGCTTCTCAAGTCCGTAATAGAGCTTCCAAAGATTCCTGGTTTTATATCTCTTTTGTGATTTTGGAGACTTGGGAAATGAAAGTAGTTTCCTTTTTGAAACTGTGATTCCCACAGTCGAAGTTTTTGCTCAAAATCAGTAATTTGATCAAACATCTCAAATACATTCTTTTCCTTTCCTTGAAGCTCATGATTCAAACTGTTCAAGTGGTTTGTGATGTCCACTAAAAAAGCTAACCTAACAACCAACTGTGGAAGTGAAAATTATCTTGTTCTTTGCTCCCTAAAACCATGGAAATTCCTTCTATCAATGCATATAGTCGTTTCAGCATTTTCCGGTTGTAGGCCATAGAACATTTGGAAAATATGTCAGGTTGTCATACTCTGCTTCGATTTGTCTCAAAAATTCTTGAGACCGGCGGTGATTTAGCACTCTTGACAATACAAAATTAAGTTTTCACAACCACTGCTGCAATGTCCTTAAAATTCAGTGATTTTGCACACAAAGCTTCTTGATGAATAATACAATGAAGTTTGATTATTCTTTTATTAATTCCGATATGTTTTTGAAGCAATGCAACAGAACTATTTTTCTCTTCAGCCATTACAGGTGCTACATCGGTAATTACTCATGAAAGTTTTGATAAGTCCAGATTCATGTCCGCCATCCACTTTATTATGCTTTGCAAAATATCTGCTCTAGTGCTAGTGTCTTTTATAGGAATCAATTGCACAAATTCTTCCACAATATCAAATGTTGGTGTTCCGCCCCACACACAAACTGCAAGTTGACAAGTATCCGTCATATCTGTCGTTTCATCGATAGCAATCGAATAATACTCCAGATTGTTAAAAAAAACCGTCTAAACCACTTCTGACATTTGCAGCTAGCTCTTCAATTCGTCTTGTTACTGTTCTTGGCGACAAACTAATCGCAGAAAATAATTCCCTTTTTCTAGACAAATAACCTCTGCTACCTTTAACAATAATTCTTTGAAAAACTCTCCATCAGTAAAAACCTTCATCCTTTTTGCAATTAATTTTGACACCTCGTAGCTAGCACGAGTGTTTCAGTCACTTTCTTCAACTTTTCTTGTAAAAAAAAAGATGATTGCTTTATTAAATTACTAGCAGTATGGTCCGGCGTTGCTCGGGTGTAATGAAAGCTTTAAAACTAATCCATGGTCCTGGAGTTCAGACTCTTTCGACGTTGGCACGAAAAACTAAAAAGCAATAGTTGTTTCCAGTTAAAGCGAAACCGTAGACTGAAAGAAAAATGAATGGATGCAAGTCAAATTTTAATTTCCTGCTATCGATATCAAATTTTCTGCACAACTGTAAGAACTGCAACCTTGAAACTTCTGAATATTGTTTCTTATGTCTTTGTCTATGAGTGTATCAAATTTAATTAAAATGGGACCACTCCGATTTGTTCGATTATCGATTTTCGATATTTATTTTTCGACACAAAACCTAACCAAGAACACTCGCAGACTCTTATAGTACAACTGTGTAAATTTTCAAGAAAATCGATTCAGCCGTTTCGGAGTCTATAGGTAACGGACACACACACACACACACACACACACACACACGCACGCACGCACGCACGCACGCACGCAAAGTTTCATTTATAAATAAGTTTAGATTTCTCAACCGTGCAACTTCCTCCTCCTGTGCCTTTCCGGATAAACTGTTGTAATTATTATGACTAGTTTCTTAGTGTCGTTTAATATTTGAAACTTTTTTTTCCATCAACTGTTTCATGTCAAATTAAACAAGCACATCTTCAGAAATTATCTATGAAAAAATAGTTTATAGTCGAGGTATTGTTAAAAGTTCAGGACTCCAAATCCACTTTTCTTTTCTTAGCTTCCGTATGCTTGTTTTTGTTCAGACAAAAGATTTTTGAAAAGGAAAAAGAACAAAGATTATGGTAATAAAATGAAAAATTGGTTTTATGATGTGCGTTGTGGTGCCGAGTTCGAATTCCAGCCAAATTCATTGCATTCACTTACGCGCAAATACCCTTGGGAAAGGTATTAATCCGTCTATTCCTACCAGTTATGGGTTAAATAACAGGACAGGTTGGGTTCTATAGCCTAGGTCGACAACTAGTCTCCCGCAGAAAGCAATGGCAACCTACTGCGGGATAATCTTCTGCCCAGTCAGTCATGTCTCTTTCGAGACATGATCGCCCAAGCGTGTATCACGTATGGCACTTAACTGACTGACTGACCATGAAGCGAAAAATTTCGGAGTTGCAGAAAGTATGTCACCTTTTTCTCAATCCGATAAAAAAAAAAAACAGGTTTCTAAAGCGTGAAAAAAAGAATATATCTTACGGGAATTTTGTCAAAAAAAATTTTACACCTTAAAAATAAATGTTTCATAAATTAGTATAAAAAAATTCCATCAAAATCGGTTGAAAACACGATTTTATATTCATTTCAAAGTGTCCGCTCACGAAAGCAATTTCACAAAAAAGTGAAAGTGAGGCCGTACGCTAATTTTGGCGATCCTTACAAATAAAAAATAAAAGTAAAACACATTCTCCAAGTAAAAAGAAATATTTTTTTAAATTTCGACGCAATATATTCAGACTATCAGTTGTTACTTTGGTTTGGTTTACCTATATTTATATTCGTGTCCAGAGTAAGGTACCGGGCCGAATAAGATTTTCTCGAGGGCCGGATGTGGCCCGCGGGCCGGGGGTTGCCGACCACTGATCTGGTCGATTAACTTGACATCTATCCAATAATATCTCTAATAACTAAGTCGCATATCACCAATTTACAAAATCTAAGTAATCTGATAAATAATTATCTCTAATTCATTTATACAATATTAACTTTTCAAACGAACTACATTTCTTAGTACCACCAGTTCCAACCTTCATAGATAACCTTCAGGAGCCACCCTAATCACCTTCGCATTCAATTGGTGATATGTATGTTCTACCCGAGCACCTTCTTCCTACGAACTTCAAATTTGTGCAACCTGCTCACAAGAAGGTCTTTCCACGATCACTACAACTTTAAACTCTTCAAGCTTAGGGTCAACCGTTTTCTTTCCCACATATCTCCTTAAACTGTGACTCTTACCTCTTACTCTGTAAACTTTCTACATCATATGGCTCTTGAGCCTTGTACAGAGTGAGCATTATTTTATAAAAAGAGCAACTACTAAAGTTAGAAACTTTTTTTTTTTGTAAAAAAATTGTTTTGATAAATTTCATTCAGTTTAGCAACAAACATTAAATATATTTCACAATTAAAAGAAAAAAGACACCAAAATCTTACATATGATGTTACCATACTGGCTGCTCGGTCGACGAATGCTGAGCGTTTCCTTATAAAGTAACGGCTAATATTATGATTCTACTTTACTTACATGGGTGAAGAACCGTTTTATTCATCCAGGCCATATTGAAATTCATTGTCCCACATAGAGAACGCATTCTTTTATAGTTAGAAATTTTATATCTTAAGTAAATAATACATAAAATAAAATTTAATAAATATAAAATCCAATAAAAACGGACGATATAAAACTGAAGAACAAGACATATTTTAACAAATACCTTATTATTCTTTTAGACAAATTGATGACTCCCTTGACATTGTTTCTTGGATAGTATTTTGATATCAAACGCTAACATGGTGGTTTTTAGTTTTCATTGGTCTTCCTAAATTCACATCTGTCAACTGAGTTCTCAACAAATTCTTAATTTCTGCCAAGTACAATAACTGTGGATTCACAACTGTTTGTTGAAGAAAAACATGAAATAAGTCGGCGTGTATGTTCACGAAGGCGAGAATATCATATCGCCTTTTTTCAAATTTCAATGAGATATTTTTACTATCAAATTTCAATGAGAAATGTTTTGCTGTCAAATTTTAGTGACATATTTTTACTTTCAAATTTCAATGAGATATTTTTTGCTGTCGAATTTCAATGAGATATTATTTGCTGTCAAATTTTAGTGAGATATTTTTACTGTCAAATTTCAATGAGATATTGTTACTGTCAAATTTCAATGAGAATTTTTTTGCTGTCTAATTTCAATGAGATATATTTACTGTCAAATTTCAATGAGAAATGTTTTGCTGTCAAATTTTAGTGAGATATTTTTACTTTCAAATTTCAATGAGATATTTTTTGCTGTCGAATTTCAATGAGATATTTTTTGCTGTCAAATTTTAGTGAGATATTTTTACTGTCAAATTTCAATGAGATATTGTTACTGTCAAATTTCAATGAGAATTTTTTTGCTGTCTAATTTCAATGAAATATTTTTACTATCAAATTTCAATGAGAAATGTTTTGCTGTCAAATTTTAAAGAGATATTTTTACTTTCAAATTTCAATGAGATATTTTTTGCTGTCGAATTTCAATGAGATATTTTTTGCTGTCAAATTTTAGTGAGATATTTTTACTGTCAAATTTCAATGAGATATTGTTACTGTCAAATTTCAATGAGAATTTTTTTGCTGTCTAATTTCAATGAGATATTTTTACTATCAAATTTCAATGAGAAATGTTTTGCTGTCAAATTTTAAAGAGATATTTTTACTTTCAAATTTCAATGAGATATTTTTTGCTGTCGAATTTCAATGAGATATTTTTTGCTGTCAAATTTTAGTGAGATATTTTTACTGTCAAATTTCAATGAGATATTGTTACTGTCAAATTTCAATGAGAATTTTTTTGCTGTCTAATTTCAATGAGATATTTTTACTATCAAATTTCAATGAGAAATGTTTTGCTGTCAAATTTTAGTGAGATATTTTTACTTTCAAATTTCAATGAGATATTTTTTGCTGTCGAATTTCAATGAGATATTTTTTGCTGTCAAATTTTAGTGAGATATTTTTACTGTCAAATTTCAATGAGATATTGTTACTGTCAAATTTCAATGAGAATTTTTTTGCTGTCTAATTTCAATGAAATATTTTTACTATCAAATTTCAATGAGAAATGTTTTGCTGTCAAATTTTAGTGAGATATTTTTACTTTCAAATTTCAATGAGATATTTTTTGCTGTCGAATTTCAATGAGATATTTTTTGCTGTCAAATTTTAGTGAGATATTTTTACTGTCAAATTTCAATGAGATATTGTTACTGTCAAATTTCAATGAGAATTTTTTTGCTGTCTAATTTCAATGAGATATTTTTACTGTCAAATTTCAATGAGAAATGTTTTGCTGTCAAATTTTAGTGAGATATTTTTACTTTCAAATTTCAATGAGATATTTTTTGCTGTCGAATTTCAATGAGATATTTTTTGCTGTCAAATTTTAGTGAGATATTGTTACTGTCAAATTTCAATGAGATATTGTTACTGTCAAATTTCAATGAGAATTTTTTTGCTGTCTAATTTCAATGAGATATTTTTACTGTCAAATTTCAGTGAGATATTTTTTCCTGTCAAACAAAGTTTTCAAAAGATTATCTTCAGACAAATCAATAAGCTGTATTTGCAACACCTCGATACGTTAACTAAGTGGAACGGAAAAGAAGGCTTCTGGGAGATGTCAGGCTTTTCAAAATCCCTGAATCTTCTGCTGTATTCTTATATTTTTTTTCTTTGAACCTTGTTCTTTCGGGACGTAAGCAATCATGGTTTTCCACGTCTCCCTCTCCCCGGTGTCTCTTAGCATGCTTTCTCCTGTAACACCACACAACTCTCGTCGTCATCCACTAGCTCAGCCTCTTCAAATATGTTATTCGCTGCTTTCCCCTGTCTCTTTTTCTCTCTATCAGGCTTGTTAGTATTGGGTTCTCCAAGTCTTCCTTCCTCATTGCATGTCCCAGGAACTTTAGTTGTCTCTTCCTGATGCTCAATATTAATTTTCTTTTCGTTTCCATCCTTTCCAAAACCTCACATGCTCGGTCCATGATATCCGTAGCATCCTTCTGTAGAACAACATTTCAGTTGTTTCAAGTTTTTCCTTCATCTTTGATGATTTTGTCCAGCATTTACTGCCACATTGAAGAACTGACATCACATAGCAATATAGTACTCTCTTATTTGTTTCGAGTGAAAGTTTCCTGTCTTTTAATACTTTACTCAGCTTCTGAAATGCTTCCTTCTCCATGCCAATTTGCCTTCGGATCTCTGTGTCGCACTTTTCGTCTTCTGTTAGAACATTTCCTAGGTATTTATATTTTAGTACCTGCTTGATTTTAGTATCCCCCACTTGTATTTGGTATTTTGGGCCGATCCTCTAAATGATGACCATGCATTCGGTTTTCTTGTAGTTTATTTGTACTCCTTTCTTGTCACTCTCTTCAGCTACGTTCTGTAGGAGGTCTTGTAGTTTAAGTCTAAAACTGAATGGTATTTCTGAAAAGATTCATAGGTATCTTCTTCAGATTCACTCATTAGTTTCGACAAATAAGGAAAGTTTTGACTGAGCAAGAAAAACAACAAGTTCTTTCTAAATGAAATACATTTTTACCATATATATTGATTTATTACGGCTTTGTAACGAAATATCAAACTTATTTTACTCAACATACACACACGCGCGCGCACACACACACACACACACACACATATATATATATTTTAATTCAGATACTTTAATCCAAGTGAAAAAAGCAGGAAGGTAAATTCCAAAAACCCGATCCTAATTAATATTAAAAATTTTATTTTAATATTAAAAAATGATACAGGAAGAGAGCTCCATGTAATAAAATATTACAGAGCAAATATAATCTGAAAGGATTTTTCGGTTGCTGAGGTGATGTGTTATCCCCCGTGGGGATTTTAACATCGAAATGGTCATTCAACATCATTGAATTAATCCTTTTTTAATTTATATATATATATATACTAGCAGTATTGCCCGGCGTGGCTCGAGTGTCATGGAAGATTTAAACTTATCCATGGTCCTGGAGCTCAGACTCTTTGGACGTTGGCACGAAAGACTAAAAAGCAATAGTTGTTTCTAGTTAAAGCGAAACCGTAGACTGAAAGAAAAATGAATGGATGTGAGTCATATTTTGATTTCCTGGTATCGATATCAAATTTTCTGCACTATTGTAAGAACTGCAAACTTGAAATTTCTGAATATCGTTTCCTATGTCTTTGTCTATGAGTGTATCATCAAATTTGATTAAAATCAGACCACTCCTTCTATAACCCGATTTTTTCGATTATCGATTTTCGATATTTATCGGGGGTACCTCGACACAAAACCTAGCTAAGAACACTCGCAGACGCTTATAGTACAACTGTGTAAATTTTCAAGAAAATCGGTTCAGCCGTTTTGGAGTCTATAGGTAACAGATACACACACACACACAGACACACACACAGACAAAATTCCATTTATAAATAAGTTTATATATATATATATATATATATATATATATATATAAGAACGAAACTCACCTGGAGCCAAGGAACCTATCTAGGTTTCATTTAACGGATCGAAACAGAGAGAAAGAGAAAGAGCCGATTGCCCTGACGATCCATTAGGTGAAACCTATGTAGGTTTGTTGGCTCTAGGTTAGATTTATTTTTATTTGTTTGCTCTGCTATTGTATTGAGCGCTTTAGTGTTAGGGTTCTCGTCTCGGGTTTTTTTCTTTCAATATATATATATTGAAAGAAAAAACAAGACTATATATATAGTCTTGTTTAAAAGAATATGTCTACTTTTCAGCAACTTTTAATATATGCAGTAAACAATTAAGTAAATAACTAACCTAGAGAGCCAACGAACCTACAAAGGTTTCAACAAATTGGATCTTCATGGAAACTTGGCTCTAAAGTGCTTAGATCGTTCTTTTTTTTATTACCAATTTTTCCCTTCCACGTATGTACCCGGTTTTTTCCGTATATATATATATATATATATATATATATATATATATATAACGGTGTATTTGAGTAGTAAGCTCTGTTAAATTTTAGTTTTGCTAAACAAGACTAATATGATACTTTCTTTTGTTAGTTTTCTTTTTTAGTATTTTTTCTCAAATGCGTTTGATTTTTTCTTTTCTTTTCTGGACTTAATTAATGTATAAAATTGTGTATATATTTATTGATTACGAGCGCTTCCAGTTAAACTATTTAATTCTACTATAATAATAAGGGGTAGGTGAGTCTTATTGTAAAGAGTCTAATTAAAAGTTGCTGAAAAGTAGACATATTCTTTTTTTTTTAAACCAAATACGGCGAGTATATTATTTTACCAGTACTCTTGCTATGTATAATAAAGCAACCATTTCTAACTTCAATTATGAACGCAACCAAGGCAAAGATGGAGAGATTAGAGAGAGAGAAAAACAGGTTGAGATAGATAGATAGATAGATAGATAGATAGATAGATAGATAGATAGATAGATAGATAGAACAGGATGAAATAAAAGAGACTGGCATAGATAGATAGATAAATAGATAGATAGATAGATAGATAGATAGATAGATAGATAGATAGAACAGGATGAAATAAAAGAGACTGGCATAGATAGATAGATAGATAGATAGATAGATAGATAGATAGATAGATAGATATTCTTCGTGTCCGTGCTTAAACTTTAATAACTGGACCAATGGTATGTTTCCCTTAGGAACAAAGAAATTGTCCCTCCAAATAAATCACTTCTCTGCTATTGTCTCCATGGCTTTCAGGAATTAAAAGCGCTAAAAATGTGCCAGGGCCCCGATTCTTCGCCATAAGTATTTCCCCCGAGAGACACAACTTCTCCCTTTAAATTTCAATGGAAACAACCAATAAAAAAAAAAAAGCAACAGTGACTCAGCACCGTTGCCTTAAAATTAGCCAACATGAACTGAAATAAATCAAAATTACTTTTTTATGATCTGTGCTTCGCTGGATTTATCGATAAAAAAATAAATAAAAACCCTAATATGGCTGATGAGGTTTGTGGTCGGTCATCACCATTCGGCCATGATGTATGATGACTTGACTTCGGGTGAAACGCAGAGGTGTCAAGGGTGTTCTCTAGGTTTTACATTAAAACAAAGTCTATTGTTAACACTGTGAAACGAAACTCGCGTAGCGACACCTACGATTGGTCATTTAACAATTTCGGTGTCAGTAATTTAAAGGGCTTTATTATCGACACCATTTTGCAGCCCACTTACAATTGCACGGCGTTTTCTTTTTCTTCTTCGTCTTCCTCCTCTTCTTCTTCTTCTTCTTCTTCTTATTATTATTATTATTATTATTATTATTGCAAACATATACCGTCATGCCCGTAATAAGACGTCGTGTCAAAAAGACGGTTTTTCCCATGACACCGCTTTTTTAACAAGCTTCAATCTTCGGAAATATCTATTGTTTTAAAAAGCCATGCTTCCTAACACCTGAACAAGGCCGTAGCGTACAACGGCCAAAACATAGCAATACAGAGTAAGACAATAGTCCGAACAATGTAAATAATGTGTAGACTAAAGTATTTTAAAAGTAGACAAAATCATTACAATACATGTATGTTGATTGTTTTGGTCTTCCGTATTCATTAAATTTAAGGGCCTTTTTTAAGAGAGTGCTGCAGGATTTACTATTGTTTGACCTATGAACTTGTTGACAGATGGAATTTACGTTGTCTTATTCAAATGTATTTTTCGCTATATTTTAAAAGTAAAGAAAGTAATTTTTGTCAAAATTTTGTAAATTAATCCTTTTCATAAAAAAAAACAAAAAACAGATGGAACAGATATTTTTTTTTTTTAATCATTTCACCCCGAGCAAGGCGGAAACGCCACTGATGTGCAGGGGGTTACATAAATGTAAAAAGATTAATTAGAAAAGAGTGAGGAGTGCAATCTAGTTAGAAAGGAACAATAGAAAGCTGAGAAAGCAGGTGCGATGACAGATACATAGGTGGAGAGAAAGGGAAGGTTATACAGGGGAGGGGAGAGAGCTAGAGTCCAGTGGTTAGTAGATGAGTATTGACTTTGCATTTAAATTTCTGGAGGTTGTAGCCGTCAGGAAAGCAAGAATACGGGAGTGAGTTCCACAGGCGGGAAGTGCGAGAGAACAAGCTGCAGGAGTAGAATTGTCGTCTGCATTTGGCTAACCTGACTGTGAATGGGTGGGACCCAGTTGCCAGTCTGGTTGCACGAGTAAACACCTGTTGAGGAGGCATCAGTGACTTAAGCTCGTCCGAGCAGAAGCCATGAAAGTATTTATAGAACAGACAAAGGGAGGCCACATTTCGACGATGGGGAAGTGGCTGCAGTCGAGTCGCCAGATCAGTACCTATCACATTACAGACTCTCCTTTGGAGCTTGTCAAGAACACTGAGGAGAACGGCCGGGGCACCTGACCATAAATGGCAGCAGTACTCCATGCACGGACGGATGGTTGACTTGTATATATGCAGGATGGATTCAGGTGGAAAAAACATCCTGGATCGACATAGTGACCCAACCTTCTTAGAAGTAGATTTTGCTATGGATTCAATATAGTGGTTCCATTTGAGGTCTGAGGACATGGTAAGTCCGAGGAGGCGTAGTGTATTACTCTCAGGGAGAATCACTTGGTCCATGCTTATGGGAGGCAGGAGAGGTTGCCTGTAATGGTTGACAGACAACATTTTGGTCTTAGATGAATTGAAGTTGACAAGCCCCAGTTCACCACAGAACGTAGATCCCGCTCAAGGTCAGCAGCGAGATTATGTCTGTCCGCCACGACAGGTTTCTTACTTGTGCGGGAGTATATTGTAGTGTCATCTGCGTAGATGCCTACTTGGGACTTGATCTCATCTGGGAGGTCGTTGATGAAAATAAGGAAGAGCGTCTGGCCCATGATAGAGGCCTGTGGGACACCAGCATTCGTGCTGTAGGACGAAGAGGTACGCCCATTCAGAACGACCTTCATTTTGCGGTTATTTATGACAGAATGAGCAATAAACAAATCTAGGTTATTTAATCCTTTATCCTTTAACCTTGAAAGAACATATTCATTCAAACAATATTGATGAACACTTTTTTATTAATTATTATTTTTAATTACATTGTTTTACTAACTAATAAAAACTTGTTGGTAAATATTTATAAACGTGCCCGATATTATTTTAACTATATTCCCTCCTCGGTAATGTTTATTGTTTTAAAAGGCGATGATTAGAATTATAATAAAAGCTAAACGTGAATGTATACATTTTCTTTGTTCTTAAGAATTGATAAAGATTTTAAGCACTGGTTATTTATTAAATTGTTAATTTACAAGAATAATTTTGTATTTACAACTTTCTCAGAACTAATGCAATGCAATATTTAATTTATCATTTTTTTTTTAATCATATCACCCCGAGCAAGTTGGTAACGCCACTGATGTGCAGGGGGGCTACATAGGAGTGAAAAGATTGGAAAAGAGAAAACCGGAAACCGTATGCTAAACAGGAAACAAGGGATGAGCCTCTTCACCTGTTCAATAGACGTGGGTGGAGTGTGAACTGGGCGATAGTTTAGTCTATCTACTCCAATTGAAAAAAAAATAAGAAAAAAAGAAAAGAATGAAAAGATTAGAAAAGAGAAAACCGAAAACCGCATCCTAAACAGGGAACAAGGGATGAGCCTCTTCACCTGTTCAATAGACGTGGGTGGAGTTTGAACCGGGCGATACTTTAGTCTATCTACTCCAATTGAAAAAAAAAAGAGTGAAAAGATTGGAAAAGAGAAAAACCGGAAAACACATCCTAAACAGGAAACAAGGGATGAGCCTCTTCACCTGTTCAATAGACGTGGGTGGAGTGTGAACCGGGCGATAGTTTAGTCTATCTACTCCAACCAATTTGAGAAACACTGTTCTGGAGACTATATAGTCTACGAGAACAGCTTGCTAAGCCTGGTTACAGACTTCTGCTCGCGTATATTTGTGTTTCTTCGCCATCAATAGATCCAACATGTAGCTTATACTTTAAATATTTTATAAATGGAACTTTGTCTCTGTGTGTGTGTATGTGTGTATGTGTGTGTGTGTGTATGTCTATGTGTGTGTCAGTTACCGATAGACTTCGAAACGGCTGAACCGATTTTCTTGAAAATTTACGCAGTTGTACTATAAGCGTCTGCGAGTCTTCATAGCTAGGTTTTGTGCCGAGGTAACCCTGATAAATATCGAAAATCGATAATCGAAAAAATCGGGTTATAATAAATTTGATACACTCATAGACAAAGACATAAGAAACGATATTCAGAAGTTTCAAGGTTGCAGTTCTTACAATAGTACAGAAAATCGATAATATATATATATATATATATATATATATATATATATATATATATATATATAAAAGAAAAGATCTTTGTGTGTGTGTCTGTTTATCTGCCTGTATGTCTGTATTTTTTTCAGCCCTTTTATTTTAGTTTTTGCTTCGGGTTTGGCTCTACGTAGGTATAATTGTAGTTCTTAGTCTCAGCCATGATACCATTTACTCAGAAGACTTATTTAGCCTTCAAAATTCAGTTTACAACGAAAAAAACTTATTTGATATCGATACCAGAAAATCAAAATTTGACTTACATCCATTCATTTTTCTTTCAGTCTACGGTTTCGCTTAAACTGGAAACAACTATTGCTTTTTAGTCTTTCGTGTCAACGTCCAAAGAGTCTGAGCTCCAGGACCATAGATCAGTTTTAAAACTTTCATTAAACCCGAGCAACGCCAGGCTATACTGCGAGTACTTTAAATAAGTACTTAAAATTTTGACACAAGATATATAGAAGGCAAAAGGGACAGAAGAAAACTGCATAACCTACCCAACAATTTGGGATGACGACTTAGCAGAACAGGGATTAGGAGAGACAGCAACAAGAGAAACTGGCAAAATTGGATATTCGTGCCCGCTAAAAATGGTTTATCAAATGGACGCTTTTTCCCTTGACACTGCTATGATTTTGACTGCCTTCACTCCTCGGTAAAGTTTACTATTTTAAAAGACGATGATTTGAATTGTAATAAAACCTAAACGTATGAAAGAGAATTAATACATTTGCTTTGTCCTTCAGGATTTACAAGAAATATCATAAACACTTCATTTATTCGAATGTTTATTTCTTCTTCTTCTTCTTCTTCTTCTTCTTCTTCTTCTTCTTCTTCTTCTTCTTCTTCTTCTTCTTCTTCTCCTCCTACTCCTTCTTCTTCTTCTTCTTCTTCTTCTTCTTCTACTACTACTACTACTACTACTACTTCTTCTTCTTCTTCTTCTTCTTCTTCTTCTTCTATTCGCCGTGTCTCTTCAGAACGTATGCGATCATGACCCTCCACATCTCCCTGATCCCTTGTCATTCTTAATACCATTTCTCCTGTTATCTAACTCAATGCCCGCTCCACCATCCATCTGCTTAAGTTCATCAAGTATGTTTTCTTTGCTTTTTCTTGTCTCACTTTTTCTCTATCCGTCTTGTAAGCATCTGGTTCTCCAAGCTCTCCTTCCTCATTAAATGTCTCCAAAACGTCAGCTGTATTTTCCTGGTATTAAGTACCAGTTTCCTTCTTGTGTTCATCATCTCAAAAACCTCGTCGTTGCTCACGTGTTCCGTCCATGGTATCCTCAGCATCCTTCTGTAGAACAGCATTTCGCCTCTTCAAGTCTTCCCTTCATCTTTGATGAGATTGTCCAGTATTCACTGCCGTATTGAAGGACAGACATCAAACGACAATACAGTTCTTACTTCTTTGTTTCCAGCAAAATTTTCTTGTCTCTTAATACTCTACTTAGCTTTTGGAATGCGTCTTTGGCCATGCCAATACGCCTTCGGATCTTAGTGTCACTCATTCGGTTCTCTGTTAGAACATTTCCCAGATATTTAAATTTCTGCACCTGAGTGATTTTGTTATTACGAACTTCTAATTTGCATTTTGGTCTCCTCTATTAACTGATTACCATTCATCCAGTTTTCTTGTAGTTGATATTTAGTCCTTTCTTTCCGCTACACTGTTTATTATTTATTGGAATGGTTGGCAAAATATTGGCTAATTGCGAATTGATTCGAAATTTATAAAATATTAAAATCACTGTTGGATTAGCTTGATGCAACCGTTATTTTTACTCAGTTTTTTTTTCTCGCACTTCCCCCTGCGGAACTCCCTTTCCGATTTCTTGCTTCTCTGCCAACTACAATCTTCGAAAATGTAAATACAACGTAAAACGTGGTGCCGACAAATCGAGGTGCCGAGTTCGGATTCCAGTTAAATTCTTTGTTTAATCCTCCCCATTTTCACTCTTCTCGTGCGTTGTGGTGCAGTGGATATCGACTCGGAATGACAAATCGAGGTGCCGAGTTCGAATTCCAGTTAAATTCTTTGTTTAATCCTCCCCATTTTCACTCTTCTCATGCGTTGTGGTGCAGTGGATATCGACTCGGAATGACAAATCGAGGTGCCGAGTTTGAATTCCAGTTGAATTCCTTGCATTCACTGACGGAAAAATACCCTTGGGAAAGGTATTAATCCGTCTCTTTCCTCCAGTTATGGGTTAAATAACAGGGCAGATTGAGTTCTATAGCCTTGGCTGGCAACCAATCTACCGCAGAAAGCAATGGCAACCTAATGAGGGATAATCTTCTGCTCAGTCAGTCATGTCTCTTTTGAAACACGATAGCCCAAAGCGTGTATCACGTATTTTAATAACTGAGTGAATGTTTACATTTTATTGAAAGAAAAAAAGAAAGAAAGAAATAGACAGGAAGAAAGAAAAACAGGAAGGAAGGAAGGAAGGAAGGAAGGAAGGAAGGAACAGATAGACAGACATGCCTTTATTTTAAGTAACAAAGATTTATTTTTAGAAATAACTTTCTTTCTTGTCAATGCATTTAACTTTTTTCCATCACTCAGCAATCGACGATTTTCATGATCATCATACTACCCATAACTTTATCAAGCTACGTAATTTTTGATCCACCCTCGGACATACCTAACAATGTAGGTATGCATTCACTTTTGGTTAATATTTACAATAACACAGCCAAGCAAATACTCTTAATTGCTCTTGTTCCTCGTTCTACCCTGACCGGGGGTCGTACCAACTGTTAGGGCCCCAGCTGTGGAAAAATAGTTTAACTCAAAACAAAAACAAAACACTATAAAATTATAAAAATACATGTTATAGTAAAAATAGCAGCAACGTATATTTGTAGTAAAATTACTAACAACACGTTTTTAAAGCAAAATAACAAACAATACATTCTACATATAATTCAAGCCACACAACTGCGTTCCACATATATTTTGTTGAAGTCATAAAATTGTGTTCAAAATATTTAGATTTTGTCATTAAATAACCTATAAACATTGATATGCAGCTAAACGAAATCAACCAGCCAACCAAATCCCCGCAAATAGATACACAAAAAATTCTAAATCAAATTGCATAAATCAGTTTCCTCTGGGTGCAACCTAACCCTCTCGATCTTGTGTGCAGTGAGGAGACACGCACAACTATAAAGCCGCAGATCAGATGAACAACGAGATAAGGTACACAAGGCGACTATTATAAACGGTTAAACACACTAAGGGGCAGTAATCGTAATCATCTAACAGCCACCGGAAGAGGCAAGACGGAAGTAAACCGCTATTGTACCGACCGATAACATGAAAAAGAAAAATACTCTAATGATTGATTCGTTTTCACTTCAGACCGCTTCCGAATGAATCCAGTCCCCACCCCGCACTGCTGACTATGTCTGTGGCCATTCTTACCCGCCGCAACACCTGACTTCCTGTAGAGCATGCGCACGCGGTGTAGTCACGGTCGAAGCACACGAGTCATAAATAGAAGCTGGTACTATTTCTCAATTAGTCCCTGTCCTTGTTGGGAATTAGTCCACTTTATGGATTCTGTTTCGACTTGAGCTTGATTGGTTATTTATTAATAAATAATAAGAGAAAATCGAACCTATGAACAAAGCCTCTACTCTGACAGATTGGGTTAATTCAATTAGCAAACGAAATAAATAAGGTTAGATATTAGTCAATTGATGCCATCTGTATATCGACAGTGACTTCTATTACTCATATCAATACACTTGATATGAGTAATAAAAGCTTTGGAAATGACTAAGATATGCGGACTAATTTCTCATTTCGTGTATTTGAGCTTCCCTGAAACATATTAAAATGTCTTGTGTTAAATAGCCTTTATCTAATTCCGGGTTATATTTCCAAGATATCAAAAACAACATTTGTCCAATAATGTTTTATACTGGTTAGAAATTATACTTCCTTCTCCAAAATGAATTGCGATACACGCGTTGGACTAAGCAAGAGAGAATAAAAGTATTTCGTCTTTCCATTTAAAACTATGAAATAATTGAAGGAAGCATTAAATAATATCCCGAGATATTAACAAAACAAACGACATTTATTTGTTTATTAAATATTCATTGGTTACAGGTGTCTGTGACTCATAAAATTATTTTATAGTTTCATTATGACCGAATGTCTAGTCTGGTGGTATTAAGTATACAGTAACGAGCATAAAGATCAGAACAATGTTAAGAAAAAGTCTAAATATGAAATAACTTTTTATTTTAAAGAACATTTTATCAAGGAAAAATAAGGATATAAAAGTAAATTATTTAATTCCAAAATATAAAGCTCAATAAACTTATTTTGATGAAGTTATAAGAATAATTATATAACATTCGAAAAATAATAGATGATCAAAAACATCAGAACGATTAAATAAATCCATAAAATTTAATAATTATTTTGCATTATTGAAAATTTTTTTAGGCTAAGAATATAAAATCAGGTATTTTACTAAATTACACCGGCTCTTGCATTGTAAACATGGCGATAAAATATGTGATGTCATTGGAACTTAGAAAACTGGTAGTCAAGTTACGTTATGAAGAAAAACTCTGGAGTGGGGATATTTCAAAGAGTGTGGGGAAAATCTAAAAATGTTATTCCTAATATTTTTAGAAAACTTAAGAAAACTGGGTCACGTGAAACCAAGAAACCACCTGCCAGGCCTAGTAAAACCACCCGGCAGGCCTAGTAAAACCACCCGACAGGCCTAGTAAAACCACCTGCCAGGCCTAGTAAAACCACCTGCCAGGCCTAGTAAAACCACCCGACAGGCCTAGTAAAACCACCTGCCAGGCCTAGTAAAACCACCCGGCAGGCCTAGTAAAACCACCCGACAGGCCTAGTAAAACCACCCGACAGGCCTAGTAAAACCACCCGACAGGCCTAGTAAAACCACCCGGCAGGCCTAGTAAAACCACCCGGCAGGCCTAGTAAAACCACCCGGCAGGCCTAGTAAAACTACCGTAAGAGAAGACAGATGGATTGGTAATGAATTTAAAAGGAGCTAATGCTAACCTTGGCATTAAAATATCAAGGCACGCTATTTCCTGAAGACTTAATGAAATAAATCGGAACAGTCTAGTAGCCTCTACGAAGCCTTCATTTCTAAAAAGAATCAAATGAGCCGATTGAAATTTGCCACTGAACTCCTCATATGGACAGAATAACAGTGAGATTGTGCTCATTTCAGCGATGAGTCAAAATTTAACCTGTTCGGTTGTGACAGAAGGTTTGTTCGACGCAGTCCTAAGGAACGATATTTGCCTCAGTGCACTAAAAGTAGCGTTAAATTTGGAGGAAGAAGTGTGATGGTGTTTGACATGATTTCGACTGTTGGTACGGGACCTCTTGTTAGGCTACACGATAAAATTAACGCAACTGTATACAAAGAGATATTGAAGAAACATGTTGTACCTAATTTGAGAACTGCAATTAATCAATCAGCTGTATTTATGCATGATAACGAGCCACGTTACACAGCGAAGTCTGTTAAAAGATTTCTTTCTGAGGTGGATGTTACTGTTATGGAGAGGCCTGCTCAATACCCAGACATGAATCCTATTGAGAATGTTTGGAAGTTACTAAATGAAAGAGCTAAGGAAAAGAATCCAACAAACGTCGAAGAACTATGGACTAATTTGAACGGAGAATGGGAGACAATATCCGTTAATGAATGCAAGACATTAATTTGCTCATGTAGCAAAAGATATCAAGCTGTTATTGAAAGTAAAGGTTTTTCACATCAAGTTCTAATGAAGTATGAATGCTATTTTCATTTGGATATGATATATCCATTATAAGAGTATGATTTTGTTAATCGTTCAGATGTTTTTAATCAGTTATTTTTTCGAATATTATATAATTATTCCTATAACTTTATCAAAATAAGTTTATTGAGCTTTATATTTTGGAATTATATAATTTACCTTTTATATCCTTATTTTTCCTTGACAAAATGTTCTGTGAAGCTATAAAATAAAAAGTTATTTCACAGTTAAACCTTTTCTTAACTACACTTTTAGCAGAAAACATCTAGTTGGTGTGGAGGATAAGCTAGAAGACAACCAGCTAAGACAAGCTTAGTGCCCAGTTACCGCGCATACGGGTGTTGGGTAACTTTTGAACAGAGGCTAGAACATATGCGCTTGGGTTCCCCTCATTAAAAACCGACTTTTTGTCACAACTCGCATCAATCAGGGAGGCTGAATAAAGAAACTTTTAGTAAAATATTTATATAAATTTTCTCTCATCTTCAATGTTTTGTTTATGAGATATTTGGAATTTACAAAAATAGACTGACTGAAGTCAGTATGCAGATTAAACTAATATTAGCTTAGGACATCTGAAATGTAATATTTTTTTTTCTTTTTGTCCATAATATGTTAAAATATGTGTAAAGGAAAGGCTCTAATAACTGCTGAAAAACAGAAAAGAACAATTTATTGATGAAGGGATTGTCTACATTGGAGATATCGATGGTGCTTTGCATAGATCATTGAACGATAACGGAAGGCTGTTGAAAATATAACTAAGTTGAGAATTCGAAGTAAAAAAAGGCTTTAAGAACTTGCTTCCTTAATATGAGCGTAAACTGATACTAGTTATAGCAAAACAAACACTTTTGACCAGTGCTCAGATCTTTGAAAAGGCTGGAATTGAGGGAGTTAAGAAAGACAAAAAGATGTAGAATAATTTGTGAATTGGGATCTGTATTGTGGTGCAATGGATATCGGCTCGGAATGAGAACTCAGGGAGCCGAGTTGGAATGCCAATTGAATTGCATTCACTTACGCCCAAATACCCTTAGGAAATGTATTAATCCGTCTCTTTCCCTCCAGTTATGGGTTAAATAATAGGACAGATTGGGTTCTATAGCTTTGGCTGGCAACCAGTCTACCGCAGAAAGCAATGGCAACCTACTGCGGAATAATGTTCTGTCCAGTCAGCCATGTCTCTTTCGAGACATGATCGCCCAAAAGCGTGTATCACGTATGGCACTTAACTGACTAAATAAGATCTCCTCGGGCAACCTCTCATCACTAAAGCAAATATTTTAAAGCGTAAAAAGTGAGCCAAGAAATACATGAAAATTGACTTTTCTAATAAGATTTTCTCGTGCTAATCTCAAGGGACATGTAATGGACCTGATGGATAGGCCAAAGGATGGATTTTATCGAATTCAGGTATGTCTGTGGCTAAAAGAATTCAACAAGGAGGTGGTAGTCTTATGAAATAGGCTGGAAATGTCGACCAAACCATTCTTCAGATGGTAAAAGTATTTGTCTCTCAATTTCAAAGTAAAATGTGTATTTATGTTCCTTTTCATCTATCTAAGCTCACTCATGAATTCTTTGTGCATTGTTATAGTGGAACATCCTGTCATCCCCGAGAATAGAATGTTCTACTTGATAAAAGACGGTAACGAGCGGTACGAATATGGAAAGGTCTTAGGCATACGCCTGACTGCTCTATGACACTGTCAGCTCTCTGCCTTCGGGTAGAGGGCGCTCTCTGCTTCCGAGCAGAGAGCAAAAACCCAGTCGTGGTTCCGTCGAAGGATAGAACCACGACTGGGGAAAAATAGACAGACATTTTTTGGCCTGGATATATGGCCGGGAATACCCACTATAAAATGACAATGTGTCACATCTGGCCTTGAGTGGGAAGGCTAGTAAATACGGAAAGGTCTTAGGCGAAGGCATTCACTATTCGATAGTCGATTCCGCTCCAACCCGTGTCTTGCCTATTTGTGTATTATTGGTAATTGTACCTTAGTACAATAAATCTGTATTTATTATTCCTGGTGTTGAGTACCGTTCTTCAACTGATCTTTTTATACTGTATTCCTTTTCGGGATATATCAAGCATAAAAGATTTACAGCAGAGTAGATAATCGAACGGCCATCATCAAATCCTGATCTGAATCCAATCGAAAATCTATGGTCAATTGTGAAGATGAAATTATTTTAAAATGTAAAAACATCAATAATTTATCACATGTGTTTATTATTTACTCTATTAGAGGTGGGGATCAATTACTTACCTTTCTTTTGTAGTAAAATGTGATTATTTGATTATTTGATAATACCTTATAATTTGATAATACCTTATAATTTGATAATACCTTATAATTTGATAATATCTTATAATTTGATAATACCTTATAATTTGATAATACCTTATAATTTGATAATACCTTATAACTTCAGACGGCAGTTTTTTAGAATACATCAAATAACTTTAATAATTTTAACAAAACATTGATATTGTCTAAAATTTTAATTCAGGCTTTGGTTTAACAACTAAATTGATTATTAAAAGTTTGACATTTTTTTAAAACCAAATTTTAATCATTGAAGTTTATATTATTTTCATAATAATTTTAGACAGGTCGTATAGCAGAAACACCCGACCAGACATGACAACAGAATTCAAAGTACGAACAAATGGTAGATTTGTGTTATGGTGAAACACACATATTTCTCAGATAATGGACTCTCCCTCCTATATTAATAAGAGTTCACAGGAAGTTAACTCGAAAAGTTCTTGGGAAGTTCTTAGGAGTTCTTAGAAGTTCTAGAAAGTTCTTTAGATTTCTATTGGAGTTCAGTAGAACTACTAGTTTGGACATCGTTGGACTAAGGCAATTGATATTAGTCGGCAGTTAGCCGAATACTAAGGAGTTAGCTTACAGTGGAAGATTACCAAGTTCCTAACATTTAGGGTGCGTTAAGTCGATTAGCAACCGACATAGCACGATTATAACTTTCAGTGCGAAAACTACTCCACAACAATTTATAAATGTGAGAAAAAAAAGTCTGGCCCGACACAGTGAAGCAAATTTCGTAGCAGTAGAACTGGCATTTGATTCAATAAGAGAAACCGACTTCACATTAGTGAAAAATGTTAGTCGAGCAAGGTGCACAGAATTCTGGAGGCTAGCATCAGTCAAAAGGATGGAAGGAAAAAGATTTTCAATTAAAAAAGAGCAATTTCGTTTTGGAACAGTAAAAATTAACAAGACATTCTTTGTCCCAGTTAAAAACTGACTGAAGGATTTTTTTTTATATATTGTTATGTCGCCAAGTATAAATGAATAACTCAACAACAGAATCAGAATATAAGTTGTATTCCGCGGAAAGACGGTTAGTATGTACAGAAGTGATTAGTAATATTTACAATAGAAAGATACAAGAGTCCAATCCGTCGTAAGACGTGTGTATACGTGATTACTTCCGGTACGCCACCGGAAGTGTTACTAACTCTTCACTGACTTGCACTGACTCTTCAGTAACTCATTAGAGACTCTCAAGTGACTCTCTACGACTGTATTTACTAGCCTTCCCACGCAAGGCTGGATGTGACACATGGTCATTTTATAGTGGTTATTCCCGGCCATATAGCCGGGCCAAAAAATGTCTGTCTATTTTTTCCCAGTCGTGGTTCTACCCTTCGGCGGAACCACGACTGGGTTATTGCTCTCTGCTCGGAAGCAGAGAGCGCCCTCTACCCGAAGGCAGAGGGCTGACAGTGTCGTAGAGTCGTCAGTCTAGTGACTCTCTACGACCCCCCTGTAGAGAATCCACCATTGCTATATATAGCAATGGGAACAGTCCATTTATAGTCAAATAGGAGCGGCGCCCTAACATATATCAACTGCCAGTTTGATGTGAGTTGCTCTCCAAGAGCTTAGCATTAGCCATTCTCATGGTAAGACGAAAAATAAAAAAATGAAAAAGAAATGTTTTTATTTTGAAAAATCTAAATAAAAATCTATTATTAAAATGTTTTTCTTGTGTATGTTTGGGTGTTTTATTTTATTTTATTTTATTTTAATTTTATTTTTTTATTTTTTGCATATGACATTTTGTCTGGAGTGGTATAGTTTTCAGTTACCGTAAATATATTTTGTCCTTGAATTTCCGCTCTGACAAGAGAGGAAGGATAAACCGGTTCAGCTGTTTATTTTAGTCATTGTTATATTTCAGTATTACCATTTTACATTAACATATATATTTTGTTACCACCTCTTTGTTACCACCTCTTTGTTACCACCTCTTTCAGTTATCACTTCTTTTTTAATTGTTTTTTAATATATTTGCCTTTATCCCACTAATAAAAACGAATTTGTAAGTTTCTAAATTCAAATATTCTAAAACAGCTTTCATATTAGGTTGTTCGCAATATAGTGTCTAATTTTAGAATAAAACTTTTGTCTTCTAATATATTATTATAATAATTTCACAAAAATATATTATTCATTCTTAATGGTTAAGGTGTCCCAAGGTATGTGATGCGCCTTGTGTATACACTGGAAAATATTAGGTTGTTCGAAAAATGTTATTAAGCTGTTCGGTAAATGATATTGGGTTTTTCAGAAAATGGTATTAGGCTATTCAGAAAATTATATTAGGTGGTTCAGAAAATGTTATTAGGCTGTTCGGCAAATGATATTAGGTTGTTCAAAAAATGGTATTAGGTTGTTCGGGAAATTATATTAGGTTTTTCAGAAAATGATATTAATCTGTTCTGAAAATGATATTATGTTATTCGGAAAATCGCATTAGACCGTTCGGAAAATTATATCAGTTGTTCAGAAAATGGTATTAGGCTGTTCGAAAAATATTAGGTTGTTCAGAAAATAGTATTAGGCTGTTCAGAAAATGATATAAATTTGTTCAGAAAATGATATTAGGCTATTCAGAAAATCATATTATGTTGTTCAGAAAATGGTATTAGGCTATTCGAAAAATATTAGGTTGTTCAGAAAATAGTATTAGGCTGTTCAGAAAATTATATAAATTTGTTCAGAAAATGATATTAGGCTATTCAGAAAATCATATTAGGTTGTTCAGAAAATGGTATTAGTCTGTTCGGAAAATAATATCAGGTTGTTCGGAAAATAATATTAGGTTGTTGGGAAAATTATATTAGGTTATCCGAAAAATGATATTAGGTTTTTTTTTAAATAATGTCCGATTTTTTACTAACTCTTAACTTTGTAGTAGCTGCACAAAATATATTGCTTATTCCTAACCATTCAAGTGTTATATCAATCTGATTCAGAATTTAACTTAAAACATTATGCAAATTAATTAAAAACAATTGCTTTAGTTTCATTTCTTTCCCCATACGGTCAGTTGGAGACCCACTGGAGTGACAGGTTGTAACCAATTACTATTTCTTCCTTAGATGAGTTCATTTGCAGTGGTGTGCAAAATATGAATCTATTTTTGGGGTTTATGATGAAGTTTGTTTGACCTTAGAAAATATTGCGTCATTAGTGATTGCATCAACTTTTTATCACGACAAAGACCCTATTGTCTGCGATGGATGTTACTCCAAGAAAGCGTACGAAAATGGTAACGAAAACACTGGCAAGCCTTAGAGAGAAAGTGCGGGGATATTGTTGGTGTCAGACTTTCAACTGTCGATCGTGTCATTAAGGCGAATAAACAAACCGGATCTATCACTTCAAAACGTAAGGGAAAATGCGACCGAAAGAAAAAAAGCAATGCCAAGAGACGATGTGTATTTGATCAGGGAACGTGTGAAAAAATCTAGAAATTCATTATTCCTTTTGTTTCAGCTAATTTACACAAGGATGTAGGTGAATGGAAGCAAATATCTAGAAAAGGAAGTAAAGACTATATAATGATAGCTCAACTACACGTAGGCCACATTTACCCCAACCATTCAAACTTGCTGAAGAAAGATCAACCAACAGGTGCAATATGTCAAGCTGCACCTACGGTGAAACACATTGTAACTGAATGCAAGCACTTAGCACCTGTAAGACATAGATACTGTAAGGAAAGAAACATGAAGAAACTATTTGACTACTAATTTTTTGTTTAATGGCACATCAACCTCTGTGGGTTATTTAATACCAAAAAGGTGGAGTTTTAGGGTATTTTTAAAAAAATGTTCGGTTATAGTTATAATAATAATAATGATCTTAGCCTATGATGTTTATTATTATTAAGTCATTTGCAGTGGTATGCAGTAATATGAATCTATTTTCAGCGTGTATGATGAAATTTGTTTGGCCTTGAAAAATATTGCATTATCTGTGATTGCATCAGATTTTTATCATGCTCAGACACTATTGTCTCAACTGTCAATTAGTTGTCTTACGGTCATTGTCTGTGATGGATGTTACTCCAAGGAAGCATATGAAAATTGCAACATTTCATGAACATACTGTCAAACTCTACAGACAGATTATGAATATTGTTGGTGTCAGCCTTTCAACTGTCAGTAGTGTCATCAAGGTGAAGAAACCAACTGGATCTTTCAGTCCAAAATATAAAGGAAAATGAAGTCGAAAGAAAAAAATACAACATTGAGATGACGTATACGTAATTAAGGAAAGTGTGAAAGATCCTAGGAAAACCTTATTCATTTTGTTTCAATTAATTTGCACAAGACTTGTCAAACTGTAACTTTA
The DNA here is from genome assembly GCA_037127315.1 of Ascarosepion bandense. Lineage (NCBI taxonomy): Eukaryota > Metazoa > Mollusca > Cephalopoda > Sepiida > Sepiidae > Ascarosepion > Ascarosepion bandense. The sequence continues at coordinate 631,511 of JBBBDQ010002222.1, forward strand.
ACTTATCACTTGTGAAAATTAATTGAAACAACTGCTTTAGATTCCTTTCTTTTACTGTACGGTCATTTTTAGACCCACTGGAGTAACAGGGTGCAATCGTTTTCTATTTTATCCTCAGATTAGGTCATTTGCAGTGGTGTGCAGTAATATGAATCTATTTTCGGAGTGTATGATGAAATTTGTTTGACATTGAAAAATATTGCGTCAGATTTTTCTCACGTCCAGACACTGTTGTCTCGACTGCTGATTAGTTGTCCTTCGGCCATTGTCTGCGATAGATGTTACTCCAAGGAATCATACAAAAATTGTAACGCTGGACAAATGCAGTGGCAAGCCTTACAGAGATATCGTGGATATTGTTGGTGTCAGCCTTTCAACTGTCAGTCGTGTCATCAAAGCGAAGAAACTAAGTGGATCCATCAGTCCAAAACATAAAGGTAAATGCGGTTGGAAGATAAAAACAACGCCAAGAGACGACGTATACGTGATCAGGGAACGCGTAAAAGATCCTAGGAAGACATTATTCGTTTTGTTTCAATTAATTTGCACAATCTTGAAGATGAAAATAAAGAGATACGTTTTTTGTTTTTTTTTACTTTTGTACATGAGTTCAATGTTTTTAATAATGCTTCTCAAACAGCTACCAACATTAAGAGAGCAAAAGGTGAAGGATCTACTTGTGATCGCATAGTGCGCTGCTGGTGTTTGGAATTCTGCTTTGGAGACACGAGTCTTCAACATCAAGGTGGTAAATACCATTCATCTACAATTGTCAATCAATATCTAAATCACTAGTCAAACAAAAACCTCGTCGAGGTGCCAGAAAATGTCTCAGATAATATCGGCATTTTCATAATATCAAATTATCTAAAGAACACTGGCAAGATAAAAAAAAACAATAAATATGTTCCATGTGAATTCAGTGAAAGTCAAAATCGTCGGCAGCATTTTCGATGGTGTATCTGTGAAATTTGAATGATCTATTTTTTGACTGAATCGTCACTTGTGACGATGACTAGATGGATCACAACACTTTTCAAAACCTTTCATCACTGTCGACGTTTACTGCCAGCAACTGGGTGAAATGCGAGTTCAGTGAAGGAAAATTCCACCGGCGCTGGTTAATGACTTGATGGACAGCAACACTTTTCAAAACCTTTCATCACTGTCGACGTTTACTGCCAGCAACTGGGTGAAATGCGAGTTCAGTGAAGGAAAATTCCACCGGCGCTGGTTAATGACTTGATGGACAGCAACACTTTTCAAAACCTTTCATCACTGTCGACGTTTACTGCCAGCAACTGGGTGAAATGCGAGTTCAGTGAAGGAAAATTCCACCGGCGCTGGTTAATGACTTGATGGACAGCAACACTTTTCAAAACCTTTCATCACTGTCGACGTTTACTGCCAGCAACTGGGTGAAATGCGAGTTCAGTGAAGGAAAATTCCACCGGCGCTGGTTAATGACTTGATGGACAGCAACACTTTTCAAAACTTTTCATCACTGTCGACGTTTACTGCCAGCAACTGGGTGAAATGCGAGTTCAGTGAAGGAAAATTCCACCGGCGCTGGTTAATGACTTGATGGACAGCAACACTTTTCAAAACTTTTCATCACTGTCGACGTTTACTGCCAGCAACTGGGTGAAATGCGAGTTCAGTGAAGGAAAATTCCACCGGCGCTGGTTAATGACTTGATGGACAGCAACACTTTTCAAAACTTTTCATCACTGTCGACGTTTACTGCCAGCAACTGGGTGAAATGCGAGTTCAGTGAAGGAAAATTCCACCGGCGCTGGTTAATGACTTGATGGACAGCAACACTTTTCAAAACTTTTCATCACTGTCGACGTTTACTGCCAGCAACTGGGTGAAATGCGAGTTCAGTGAAGCAAAATGCCACCGGCGCTGGTTAATCGACAAGACCCAATTCGGCTTCATGACAATGCGCGGCCACATATTGCAGGCATCACACCGCTAAAACTCACTTCTTCTTCTTCTTCTTCTTCTTCTTCTTCTTCTTCTTCTTCTATGTGCCACGTCCCTTCAGGACATAGGTGATCATTGCCCTCTACATCTCCCTATACCTTGTAGATCTTAACACCCTTTCTCCTGTTATCCCGCTCAACCTCTGTTCCGCTCAAGTCCATCAAGTATGTCATGCGTTGTTTTCCCTTGCCTCTCCTTCCCCCTATCCTTCCCGTGAGCATCAGATTCTCCAAGCCCTCCTTCCTTGCTACATGTTCCAGAAACTTCAGCTGTTTTCCCTGATGTTAAGCATAAGTTTCTTTTTCGCGCTTATCCTCTCCAAAACCTCGTCATTGTTTCACATGTTCGGTCCTTGGTATCCTCAGCATCCTTCTGTAGAACCACATTACGGTTGTTTCAAGTCTTTCCTTTATCTTTAATGAGATTTTCTAGCATTCGCTGCCATATTGAAGGACAGACATCACGTGATAATCCAACACTCTCTTCTTTACTTCCAGCGAAATCTTTCTAACTGGATGAAATGAAACATTCAGCTTATCAAAGATGGAACAGAAAAAATGTTTATCGACGAGACCCAATTCGGTATGACACTGCAAAACTCAGCGACTTGGGATCCGAACCTTTGCCACACCTACCATATTTCACTGTGCTCTCACCCACTGGTTTCTGCTTTTTCAGAAATCTTGTTAATTTTTAAGCCAAAAGACATTCTGTTGCGAAAAAAAAAAAACGAAACTGTATACAAAATTTCTTGGCGCCGAAAATTTTCGATTTTTATCGTAAAAAACAGAAATAACTTTGTGTGCCGATAGAAGACATGTATAGATGTTAACCCTCTAGGGCTATTCGTATCATATTTGATACAGTATGAAAACAAGCCTTGAAAGAAATATTTTCCTGAAAAAATTTTTAAGAGAAATATTTTATAAATTTCAAATGAAAGCAGTACTGACTGCTCAGTCAATGAATACCAAATGTTTTCTTATAGGGAAATACCAAATGTGTCTTTATAGGGAAATACTGTATCAAATATGATACGAATGGCCCTAGAGGGTTAAGTAGTAATTAGTGGGGGATCTGTTTATTACTTCATAACAATATAGAACTGATCCCCCACTTTATTACAAGTAGAAGCCTTAATCATATTATATTATTAACCCTGTAGGGCCATTCGTATCATATTTGATACAGTATGAAAACAAGCCTTGAAAGAAATATTTTCCTGAAAATTTTTTTAAGAGAAATATTTTATAAATTTCAAATGAAAGCAGTACTAACTGCTCAGTCAATGAATACCAAATGTTTCCTTATAGGGAAATACCGAATGTTTCCTTATAGGAAAATACTGTATCAAATATGATACGAATGGCCCTAGAGGGTTAAACATCTATACATTTTCTAATTTGACTGATTTAAACATTATTTAAGTACATTAATCCGGGGATAAAAGTGGATTCTAAAATTGCTCTGAACTTTCTAATATTTTCTGCAAACGAAAGCTGCTTTTGAGGGAAAAACATTTGCATCAAATGTATGAATCAATATATGAGGGCAGAGTTTATCAACGTAAAATAAAGTAAATTTCAATTCATGGACGAATTCTTACTTTGCTCGAATGGCCTTGAAAAATAGATGAGTATAGCTTTCCCTATTCTTTAACTCATTACCATTAAACAATGTTCTCATCACTGTTATGCCACGATCGCTGATGGAGAAAGAAGCTCACTCAGGTTAGTGAATTTATTCGTACCATGTAACTCTCTCTCTCTCTCTCTCTCTCTCTCTCTCTCTCTCTCTCTCTCTCACCTTTCGCTTTGTGTTTATTTAATAGATGGGCACTGGCAGTTCTTTGTCTCATCCCCAGATAAGTTGACATGGGTCTCATCACTGCTATGTTACGATCATTGATGGAGGAAGAAGCTCATTTCTGTTAGTGAATACCATGTAACGTACTCTCTCTCTCTCTCTCTCTCTCTCTCTCTCTCTCTCTCTCTCTCTTTATCTCTTCATTTCTCTTTCAATTTATATCGTTTTGCTTCGTCTTTATTTAATAGGAGATGAGTACTAAAAGTTCTGTATCCCATCGTCAGTTGACATGGGTCTCGTCACTGCTATGCCACAATTGCTGATGAAGGAAGGCGCTCATTCATGCTAACCCATTCATGCAACTCAGTCTCTCTCTCCATCTCGCTTTCCTTTTTCTTTAAGAAGAAATGGGCACAACCAGTTCTCTGTCTCATCACCCGATAGATTGACAAAGATCTCGTCACTGGTATGACACAATCGCTGAAGTAGGTATTAGGAAATATATTCGTACCATGTAACATAGCATTGTCTTTATATATCGCTCTCAATGTCTCTCTCGTACTTCTTTTTCACACCTTCTCCTTTTCTCTCACCTTCCCGCTTTCTGTGTGTTTTTAAGAGTAGCTAGGTAATGACAGGTAATTTTTCTTAAACTTCTTTTTCTTTTCATTAAATGCCATGTCTTTTCGGGAGGCAGGTGATCATGGCTCTTCACAGATTCCTTTTCTCTATTAATACTGGACTGGTTTTCTCTTAGCTTCGCTAAGGTTTGGTAATTCACAAGTGTCTTTCTATTAGACAGGTTACCAACCAAGGCAACAGAACCCAGTCTACTCTGTTAGTTTGTGGAAGAAGAGATCTACTCGCTAAGGTTTGGTAATTTAGAAGTGTCTTTCTATAAGACAGGTTACCAACCAAGGCAACAGAGCCCAGTGTACTCTGTTAGTTGGTGGAAGAAGAGATGTACTCATGCCTTTCCAAAATGTATCTTCGCAAAAGCATTAGCTGGAATTTGAACACGGCTTGTCTATCCCACCTTTGGCACCGATAGCTGCAACTCTACGCGCACACCCTCTCTTACACAAGAGATGTTATAAAGAACGCAGCATGGCACCACCACGACCTCCTAGACACTGGATCCAACCAATCATGAGAGCCAGCTGATGCAATTATCGTTCGCCAAATCTGGTCGGCTCTCCCTTTCAGATTTCATCCATTTATTTATTTAATTAATCATCCAGAGTTATGAGAAAGAAAACAAATTTTAAACACAATAAGGATTGGCTGTTGGAGAGAACCAGAAATGGGGCCCAGGGTGCTTAAATAGGATTTTGTCAGCAGGAGAGGAAGTGCGCGAGAATTCTAAAATTGGATCAAGAAAAATCAGGGAACAAAAGACAAGATGAAGAAGGACAGAAAAGAGGCGGGATTCCTACTTCCTTGTCACACATCAAATCCAAATGTCGCCACGCTTAACACAACCTCAACTCTTCACTACGAAAACCACGGCTCACTGGGACATGACATTCAATCCAGGTGACCCTTGCCTACAAACAAACAACGACCATTGCCTACAGACATACAGACAATACCCATTTTCTATCAATAAAGACAGTCATTTCGCGACTGCTTTCTTTCTTTTCGTGTCTCTGCAGGAACAAAGTATTATACATTCTTTATTGGCTTTTTATTCCCCATTATTCATGGCCACATCACGTTGGAGCACAGGTTCCTGTACAGTCACCGAAATTAAGCAACGTCGAAACTGGTCAATTGCTAAAGGAACCACGGCTTGGCAAAAACCAGGTGATTTTAGCATATGTTGGTAGCTTAATAGATCAGTCAGTTAAGTAAGTGCCATACGTGATAGACGCTTGGGCGATTATGTCTCAAAAAAGACATGACTGACTGGGTAGAAAATTTACCCGCAGTAAGTTGCCATTACTTTCTGGTTCCGGTAGACTAGTTGCCAACCAAGGCTATAGTCATTTTATTCAATACTTTTTATCCAGATCAGTCAGTTAAGTGGCGTAAGCGATACACTTGCGGGTTTTTAAAGTCAGAAAATATTTTTAAAGTGTAAGATTTAAAAAAAGAATAGTCTTACTAATTAACTTTTATCGGGGAAGAACTGAATGATTAATCCTTTTCCAAAGGGTATTTGCGCGTAAATGAATATAACGAACCCAACGAGAACTGGAACTCTCCGATTAACAGTTATGCGAAGATTTGTGTTGTGGTACAGTGGATATCGGCTCAGAACGAGAAGCCGGAGATCCATTCACGTACTCGCAGATACCTTTGGGAAATGTACGAATCCGTCTCTTCTTCCTCCAGCTATGGGTTAAATAGCAGCACAAACTGGGTTCTATAGTTTGGTTAACAACAGTCTACCTTAGAATGTAATGACAACCTAACAAGGGAAGATTTTCTACTCAATCATGTCTTTATCGAGAAATGACTGTCTTTATTAATAGAAAATAGGTATTGTCTGTATGTCAGCCATGTCTTTTTTTAGACATGATCACCCAAGCGTGTATGAGTGGTGTCTTCAAGCGATTTTTAATAACTGATTTTACCTTTTACCGTTTTTCTTTTTAAGAACGCTCTCATGGATGAAAACGTCATAATTCGTTTGAATTTAAACAATGCGCATTCATAAATTCCCTGCCTCGTGAACGTTCAAATTAAACACCGTTACAAGAGCGTTCGTAAAAAGAAAAACGGTAAAAGGTAAAATCAGTTATTAAAAATCGCCTGAAGACATCACTCATGGTAGAAACCTGGGTAGCGAAATAACTCGTTTACAAATGGAAAAAAAAATATATATATATATATATCCAGTGGAAATGATAATGTACTGTTTAATATATATATATATGGAGAACGTACAATTCATGCATTCTCAGAGAAACTCCATCCACAAGAAAATGAATTACCCCACTTGTCTGCCAAATAACTTTGTCTAACGACCACAAAAATGTTTCCAAAAGTGCAACATAAGGAAAGTGCATTTAGACTCACTCACATTTTTTTAAAAACTTTTAGCCAGTCTGCCTTACAATTAAGATGTGTCTTGGTCAAGTCAGAATGTGCGTTGTGGTACAGTGGATATCGGCTCGGAACCAAAAACCGGGGAGCCGAGTTCGAATTCCAGTTGAATCCACTGTATTCACTCACGCGCAAATACCCTTGGGAAAGGTATTAATCCGTCCCTTCCTTCCAGTTATGGGTTAAATAGCAGAACAGATTGGGTTCTATAGCCTTGGTCTGCAACCAGTCTACCGCAGAAAGCAATGGCAACCTACTGCGGGATAATCTTCTACCCAGTCAGTCATGTACTTTTCGGGACATGATCGCCCAAGCGTGTATCACGTATGGCACTTAACTGACTTGGTCAAGTCTGAGGGAGATGAACCTCTTGGTCACAAGTAAACCTATTGGCAAATTTATTGATATGTAGCGAGATGTGTGATCAAAGCTTTTTACGCAACTTACTTTTGTATATTCCGTTATTACGTAACATTACGTAACATTACGTAACTTTCGACCTTAATAATGAAATATAAAAAGCATATAAAAAGAACTCTCGCAACCACTAATACGTTCACAAAGACTCTAACCACCAGCCTAGAATGCTAGACAATATCCACAAATCCATCCAGTTTAGATTTTCTTCATTGGGGAATGTAAATCATCTGTTTGTTTTTTTTAAATTTTGCCTCTGTTTTCGAAAATCTACTCCCAATAGTAAAATAAAAATGCAATATAACTATGACATTATTTAATTTAATAAGCTTTTAATTGCTTAAATAAATAATATGAATTAAAGACATTATAGTCTGTACAAATTCGATTAATAATGAAATTTTAAAAGAATTATTTTCATTTTTATAAGATAATAATTTATAAAGTTTCAAAAATATTTTAAAAATACTTCAAAGATTTGTTGGGGTTATAAAATCATTAAGTAAAGGTTATATTTACTAATCGAAAATTATAAAGTTTAATGCAAATCGTTGTAACTCCCTATTTTAAAATATTTTTTAATTTTTTTTTTTTGTCTGTGTGGACTTGAAGTTTTTTGTATGGTAATTTCTGCGTAAATTAAATGACATGTGTGTCAGAGTTTCTTCCCCTTACCCGAAAAAACGTACAATTATATCATTTGTGATCCCCATACACTTATATTTTAGACATGTTCTAAAATATAATTTATAATATATATATCCATAAATCTGTAAAACCTACAGTAGAAAAGTTTCAAAGTTGAACTCGGTGTTTAAGAAATAGTTTTATTCTAAATTTCTTACTATAAATAAGTTATTCTTGTGTAAATCAGATTGATTTAACAATAAATTTGCTAATTTTTCAAAAAAGAAAATGTGTCACAGATGTATATTTTATTTTTCCAAGATTTTTAAAACCGAGAATTAACTTTTACAAATGTGTCGATCGCTAAAAAATGGCCGAAAAATTGAAAAAAAAATTTAAATCTCAAATTTTAAATTCCAATCAACATAATCTCTGTTTAAAATACACCAGATTATTTTGCTTACTGACAACAGTAAATTTAATCACTTAGCTTTGAATTAAAACTAAAATATAAGTTTCAAGAAAACGTTTTTATTTTTAAAAATTCAATTAAAAGTTAGTTATGAGTGGGGGTACCTATTAAAATTTAATTAGATTATATTAATTACTCAATTAATTTTTAGTTTAATTTTAACTCTATTGATCGACTAATAATCAATTATTTCTTTATACCCGGAATACAGTAATTGTATCGAAATATCAGTTCGGTGCAAAAGTTTATGCCAGTTTGTAAAAGGGGCATTTTAAATCATTGTAATTTATTTTATGCCTATTGTTATTACTTAAACATATCATCATGATTAATTTATAACTTTTTCTTTCAGATTATTAAAGCATCATTCATATTTTTCTGCATTATTCTCACTCATGTTCTTTCCATCTAAAGAACACATTAGGCATGTTCTGCTCTATGAGTTTCACAAATATTCCAGTGCAAATGCAACAGCACGATTTATTCAGGACGCTTATGGAATTGATGCAGTGAAAGAAAGAAGTTGTAGGTGGTGGTTTTCCCGTTTTCGGAAAGGAAATTTCAGCTTGAAAGATGAGGCTAGAGGTGGTCGTCCAACAAAAACTTCATTCAGATGTTTGAATGCCGCTGTTACTCAAAACCCTACGATATACTCAAGAGAACTTGCACACCAATTTAATGTCTCTCATGCAACTGCGTCACGCCAAGTGAAAAGAATGGGGAGGATTTCAGTATTCGGAAAATGGGTCCCGCACGAACTGTCTCCAGGGAACCTTCGACAACATGTTTCTTGTCGCGAATATTTGCTGTCACGCCACCTTCAGACACCATTTTTGTCACAGGTGATGATCTCGTGCCGTCTTGCCCCATCTTGCATATTCTCCTGGCCTAGCTCCCTCGGATTATCGCTTATTTCGAGAATTACAAAACCATTTAGATGGCCTTATGTTAACGTCACGAGAGGAGACTGAACTCGAGTTAGATTCATATTTCACATCAAAACCTAAAGAATTTTAAAAGCAATGCATTTATAAGTTCGTTGACAGATGAAATCAAGTTATGGAGAGCAAAGGTCGTTATTGTTATGAATAAAGATTTTCAAAAACACACAGTTTTACATTTTCTATATGAAATTTTAAATCGGCAAAAACTTTTGCACCGACCTGATATAATTCAAATTCAACTATCATCAACCCTTAAGATTGTATGAATCTGTAAACACATGTATTTGGATGGATGCGTAAAACTGTGCGTATTAATTATTCGTATCTTTTTTTCATAAAAATGCAAAATCTAAACAAACCACAGTATTTACATTATTCGGACTATTTGTTGTCATTTGTAAAACGTTTCGGCCGTTGTACACTCTGGCCTTTTTCAGGTGCTAGGAATTTCGAACCGAGCCCTTTATTATAAGCACTGGGGTATATCATTCTCATCCCTTGCGTAGTGATGCCTCTTTTGGAAGTCATGAGTTATCTCCCTCTAACCCTGCATGTTACTTGTTCACCACTGCTGTAGCCTGGTATTGAACTCACAACTCTTTAGGTCAAGTCATAGGAACTAACTAATGTCTTTCTCCACTGGGATATGTGTCCTTAAGGAGGATTTTATTTACATTTGAATTTATATCTTTTCTGGGAAAATGCCATTACCTTTCGAATTCCCTAATATTTATTTTCTGTGTTATTGTTGTGGAGCAGTTTTCGCACTGAAAGTTATAATCTTGCTATGTCAGTTGCTAATCGACTTAACGTACCCAAAATGTCAGGAACTTGGTAAGCTTCCACTAAAAGCTGACTCCTTAGTATTCGGCTAACGGCTTAGTAGTTCTACTGAACTCCAATAGAACTCTCTAGAACTTCTAAGAACTCCTATGAACTTCTACTGAACTCCAATAGAACTCTCTAGAACTTCTAAGAACTCTCTAGAACTTCTAAGAACACCTATGAACTTTCCAAGAACTTCTCGCGTTAACTTCCTGTTAATATTGGAGGGGGAGTCCATTATCTGAGGAATAGGTGTGTTTCACCATAACAGTTATTAAGCAAAAAATAAAATTTATATGAGAAAACATATTTATTATTATTATTATTATTATTATTATTATTATTATTATTATTATTATTAAAATTTATATGAGAAAAACGTTTTTTACGGCCCATCAAGCGTTTGCAGCTATTTAAAGGCAGAAAATATTTTTCGATTTTAAGATAAAAAAAAATATTAGTCTTACTAATTAATCCATAGAGGGGTGAGAAGTGGATAATTCATACCTTTCCCAAGAGTATTTGCGCGTAAACAAATATAGCAAACCCGATGAGACCTGGAACCCGACTCTCCGATTAACAATTCTGAGCCATTATCTATTACAGGAGGATGTATGTTGTGGTGCAGTTGATATCGGATCGAAACGAGAAATAGGAGAGCCGATTTCGAATTCCAGTTGTATTCGTTGCATTCACTTGCGCGCATGGGAAGGGTAGGAACCCGTCTCTTCTCCCTTCAGCTATAGCAGAATCCTTCACTATGGAAACTAGACTTTAAGTGAAGTAATAGATTAGCAATAAGGTTTCATCAGTTTACAGTTAAAATGGTGAGATGGCGAGAAGCTGTTAGCATAAGTTCCATGCTAACAGCTTCTCTCGCACCTCTCATTTGTGGACCACACTTCCGACTCAGTGCTTTCCAGCCAACTTTGATCTTCAAAAATTTAAATACAATGACAATGGTTATCTACTGTATTCTAGTCCTGGGTATGACAATAAACTGCATCCGGTAGCAAGGCCTCTGATTGGGAGGTTGTGAAGAGCATGGAACCACCTCTTAATTGCTGTTGTTCCTGTCTGAACCGGGTTGGTAGCACCTGTTAGGGTCCCAACTATGGGCAAATAGTTTATCCCTAAACTGGGTCCAAACACTATAAAAGTATAAAAATAGACTTTTATAGTAAAAATTCCAAGAATACATTTTTGAAAGAAAAAAAACCAGCAATACGTTTTTGAAGGAAAAAAAATATTACCAGCAATACATCTGACGCTCAACAAAAATACATCAAATAAAGCTGATCTATAAAATTATTTCTGACAAAGAATATATATTCTATTCATACAAATCGATTGTAAAAATCTTTTCGGCATTAAATAACCCATTGAGGTTGATATACCGTAAAACAAAAAAAAAACATGTCAATGAAAACATGTCTACTGTTTTCCTGATTGCTCTTCTATTATTCTCGCTGCTTAATAATGTTTTCTTTCTCTAATTTGTTCACACTCAGTAAGTCATTGTGTCTCAGTGGCTTTGCTACCTTCCATGTGATGATATCATTAAAAAAAATGTTACTCTGATTAAAGATCAAATCCCTTAAATCAAATCTGACTGTCTGGAATACTTCAGTAAGGAAACAAACATGACAGGCCCTTTGGGATATGGTGGAGAATGGGAGGTGGCGCAAAATGATTTGGGTTAGGGGTGCCGGTTGTTGTTAGGGTGTCAAGAAACGTTTAGATAACTGATGACGGTGGTTAGGGGAAGGATATAAGTGTGTAAGAGTTATATGGTGTCATTTAGGATGCGGTGGATCGGCGCGTTCGATAACGTTTTAGAAAGACGAAATATGCCATTTGGAACATATTTTTCTTTCTCGGCATTTCGAACATCTGGATGCAATTAGAGAAAGCGTTGTGGATCTTTTCTCTTTTTTTAGATGGGGGTAATGGGATGGGTGTAGATCGGATTGGAAGGTGTGGCTAGACGTAAAGAAAACTCTTGGAAAACGTAAAAGTAAATGGAGAAATATGATATTTTCTCCTTTGAGTTTTATCACAAAGAATAGAGCAATAAAATTAATTTAAGAAAGATGGTTTGCAAAATGATTTAGTAAAAAAAAAAAATAAAGTTTAAAAAGACATAAGAAAAGGACACCAAATGTTAAATACGATAAAAAAAAAACGACACGAAGAGATCTTTGAAATGCTTTTAAAAATATATCGGCTCGACCGACTTCTCCAAAAAGATTTTTCTAAAAGATCAACTATCAGGTTTTAAGTAAAAAAAAAAAAAAAAAAAAAAAAATTCAGTCTAAAGAAAATATCAAAAGCAAAAATATTCCAAAAGAATTTGCCCAATTTTGTAATGGTTTCTTAAATTCTTCACGAATCTAAAGGCAGTATTAGATTGGCAGTTAGCGTTTTACTGTTGAAATTGTAAGATGTAACCGTAAGTTCTATGCCATCATATTCTTCTCTTACATTTTACTCTAAAGGAAGACTTTTCCGGCTTCTCAGTCAACTCTGGTTTTCAAAAATGTATATGCAACGCTAATCGTTATTTGCCTCCTTAATTCCTGTTCTTTTATTGATCTCCTTCTCCTCAATAAAATCCTGCATTTTTTAGTAAAAAAAAAAAAAGTCTAAAGGAAATATCAAAAGCAAAAATATTCCATAAGAATTTGCCCAATTTTGTAATGGTTTCTTAAATTCTTCACGAATCTAAAGGCAGTATTAGATTGGCGGCTAGCGTTTTACTGTTGAAATTGTAAGATTTAACCGTAAGTTCTATGCCATCATATTCTTCTCTTGCACTTTCCTCTTAAGGAAGAATTTTCTCCTTAATTCCTGTTCTTTTTTTTATTGATTTTCTCCTCCTGAATAAAATCTTGCATCTTAGCGGCTTTTTCATCTTGCTTCAAGGTCAGACAATATAAACCATTGGAAAGCCAACAATAATAATTCGAAAAATAAACGATATGCATAGCAAAAGATGACACAATCGAGAGAATTCGGCCTATATAAGAGAGAGATGAAAGAAAGGCTGATTAGATCGGTGAGAGCTAGCAGAGAAGTCTGAGTGAACGGCCAGAAGACCATCATCCCAGTTAACTGCCCTCGTATGCGTGTGTGATATCTCTCCGACCACCTTCTATTCTACACCACTAACACCGATAAAGAAGAATAAAAATATAATTGTATATTTTTTTCTACCCGTGTCGTCGTTCATCGGTCATGTGAAGACAATCGTCAACTTTCGTTTCCGGGTCATATATGGTCTACAACAAAAGAAGGCCTCCAAAACTTTTAGGGAAGATTTCGCATAAAAATAGTTTTAAAACAGAGGGAGTGGAGCACGATTTTCAAAATTTCTTTGCAAGAGAAATATCCCAAATTGTGAAGTCATAGATTGATCATGGCTATTATACTCAGTCTCAAGTGACAAATATTTTGTTACAATTGTAAATGTTATGGTGTCCTCCTACGAGGAATGGACTCTTCCTTGTTATATATGACTACCTGCATGACTAGGCAGACGGTTACCGACAGTTAAGTGCGCAGTTGCCAGCTACTAGTCAGTCAATAAGCAGCGTAATTGTACCGTTCGGACTTACTTATTTCTATTTACTTATTACTAACACTTACTGTGTATATAAGTTTTTATTATACTAACACATTATTTTGAACTACCCTCTGTGTTCTGTGGCTTACCTCCGGCCAAACTGGTCTCCACAACATTGCGGCGAAGTTTCGAAACACCAACTGCACAATAAATTGGCTACGAAGGTTTACCTTAAGATTTGCCACAATAAATTGGCTACAAAGATTTGCCTTAAGATTTGCCACAACAAATTGGCGACGATGATTTGCCTTAAGATTTGTCACAATAAATTGGCTACGAAGGTTTGCCTTAAGATATGCCACAATAAATTGGCTACAAAGATTTGCCATAACATTTACCACAACAAATTGCCGACGAAGATTTGCCTTAAGGTTTGCCACAATAAATTGGCTACGAAGATTTGCCTCAAAATTTGCCACAACAAATTGACGACGAAGATTTGCTTCAAGATTTGCTACAATAAATTGGCTACGAAGATTTGCCTTAAGATTTGCCACAACAAATTGGCTAAGAAAACTTGCCTTAAGATTTGCCACAACAAATTGGCGACGAAGATTTGCCTTAACATTTGCCACAACAAATTGGCGACGAAGATTTGCCTTAAGATTTGCCACAATAAATTGGCTACGAAGATTTGCCTTAAGATTTGCCACAATAAATTGGCTACGAAGATTTGCCTTAAGACTTGCCATAATAAATTGGCTACGAAGATCCACAACAGTAAACGTTTTGACTTGAATGGCACAGCTGCACTTGCAACTTTCAGTTTTAATAACTGGCCTAAAATCCATACAAAAGTGGCTGATTATGAGAAAACAAAAAGGCATCTGCAAACAAAACTACAACTGTGCCACACCACGTGCTACTCGATTTCACTGAGCCAGGTGAGTTGCAGGAGGAAGAAAAGAAACATGCTGACAACTGAGAATTACAAGTCGGTCAGTCAGTTATGCGCCATAGTCAGTTATCGCTTGGGCGATCATGTCTCTTTCGATCCATGACTGACTACGCAGAAGATTGTTGACATTACAATTTGCAGTGGACTGGTTTGCCAACCAAGTCAAGAGAACCCAGTTTGTCCTGTTATTTAACCCATAGCTGGAAGGAGAAAGATGGCTTTCCCAAAAGTATTTAAGAAAAGTGAATTCGTGTAAGTGAACGCAACAAATTCAACTGGAATTCGAACCCGGCTCTCCGATTTCTCATTCCGAGCCGATATTTATTACACCACAATGCACGGCTACTTAAAAAATTGGGGGTAGCAAAATACCCTATGTAAGTAACGCAGAGTTAAAGTTACTTTTTTAATTTCTTAGTCCATCGATTTTTTTTATCATTTCTTGCAAAGAAAGGCGATAATGCCACTAAGACGTAAGGGGATTACATAAAGTAAAATAAATAGAGAAAAGGAGAGAAGAAACAGTAAAGGAACTGGATTCAGGAAGACGGAAAATGGCGATTGACGTTGCATTTAAATTTTTGAAGATTGTTGATGGAAGAGAAGCAAGAAATAAGAAAGGAGTTCTAAAGGGGAGAAATGCGAGAAAAGAAACTATTAGAATAGGTGGTTGTATCTAGCCAGTTTAACAGTAAAACGGTGAGACCTAGTTGCCAATCTAGTATCACAGTTAAATTCATGAAGTCGAGGCACTAAGGAGAACAGCTCATCAGAACAATTGCCATGAAAATCTATTTAGAAAAGACAGAGAGAAGCCAGTTTATACGGGATTAATCTTAGATTATCACATCTTTTTTTCCTTTACCCTCTTGGCGGAGTTCACAATACATTGAGTACATCATTTACAAAGGGGTAATATCCCCTTTACAAAACTTGTATCTTCCTGCTGGATACTTTTAAAATCTGGTATAAACACAACTAATGTCTCTCATTGTGACAAGGGTGTAAACTAAAACAATGTCTATCTTTTTTATTCTAGTGTAAACCGGATTCTATCTGATTAACTCGTGTAAACCGAACCTATGTCTGCTTTTTGAATCTAGTGTAAACCGAACCTATGTTTACCTTTTTACTCCAGGGTATATCAAACTTATGATTGCCTTTTTGACTCCAGCGTAAATGGAACCCATGTCCACTTTTTTTAATTAAGTGTAAACCGAAACTATGTCTACTTTTTTGAGTCCATTGCAAACCGAACACATGTTTACTTTTTTAATCTAGTGTAAACTGAACATATGTTTGCCTTTTTTTACTTCAGTATAAACTGAACCCATGTCTACTTTTTGAATCTGCTGTAAACCGAACCTATGTTTGCCTTTTTGACATCGTATAAACGAAACCCATGTCTGCTTTTTTACTTATGTGTAAACCGAAGATATATCTACTTTTTTGACTCCATTGTAAACTGAACTTATGTCTACTTTTTTAATCTAGTGTAAACCAAACCTATGTCTATTTTTTTAATCTAGTGCAAACCAAACCTATGTCTACTTTTTTAATCTGGTGCAAACCGAACATATGTCTTGTTTTTGAATCTGGTGTAAACCGAACCTATGTTTGCTTTTTCTACTTCAGAATAAACGGAACCTATGTCTGTTTCTTTTACTTAAGTGTAAACCGAAACTTTGTCTAGATTTTTTGTCTCCATTGTAAACCAAAACTATGTCTACTTTTTACCCGAGTGCAAATCTCAAGTAAGTCTACCTGTTTGAATCTTGTTAAGCATACCTTTATTATTAACCAGAAGGTATGATAATGGCTTATATTGCAGAAACGGAATCCCCAGTTTGAATTCATGACATTCACTTGCGTGCTAACAACCTAGGGAAAGTTATGAATCTCTCTCTTCTCCCTCAGCTATGGGTAAATAGCTAGACAGTCTGAGTCCCGTAGCCTTGTTTGTTGACTAGTCTAGAAGACAGAAAACTCTGAATTCAAAACCACCCTGAAGACGGTTGACTTCGTCAGACTATCTTACTCAGGAAAAACCACTACGGTGTCTCATATGACTCTAATGGGTTATGGGTCTCGTGATCGTGATAAACATATCCTATATCTACTTACCTATTTATATTCGGACTATTATCTTCATCTTTGTTGTTGCTATCACAGCGTTCGACCGTCGTGTCCCCCGGTCCTCATCAGGTGTACATGGATCTGGCTAGCCTACAAAAATTTCCAAACTAAGCCAAAAAATAAAAAAAAATATTTTTATTTCCTTTACTTTCTATTAGTTTCCCCTTCTCACCTAAACTTTTCCTTTTCTTTTCTCGACTTTTTCATCTTCGCTTTCCTTCTTTTCCTTCTCAACTCTGTACTCTTTTCTTTTTCTTGTCAAATTTTTCATTTTCTATTTCTTCTCTTTCTTTTTTCATTCTCGTATATACTTTTCCATTTTTTCTCGACGTTTCCATTTTCTCTTTTTTCTCTTTCTTTTTTTATTCTCATTGATACGTCATTTCCGTTTCCTTCTCTACTATTTCATTTTCTCTTTTCTCTCTCGCCTTTTTCTTTCTCATTCGTACTTTTTTCTTTTTCCTTCTCGAATTTTTCATTTTCTCTTTCCTTTTCATTTTTTATTCATACATTTTTCATTTTCTCTCTCGACTTTCTCATTTTCTCTTTCCTACCTTTCATTTTCTTTTCTCATTTATATATTTACTTTTTTTCTCGAATTTTTCATTTTGTCTTTCCTCCCTTTCTTTTTCTTTTCTTGTCTATATGCCATTTCCTTTTCCTTCTCTACCTTTTCATTTTCTCTTTTCTCTCTTGCCATTTTCCTTCTCATTTGTAATTTCATTCTTTTCCCCTCTTTAATTTTCATTTTTTCTCTCTTGCCTTTTTCTTTCACAACTATACTTTTTCCTTTTCCTTCTCGACTTTTTTTTATTTTCTCTTTCCTTCCTTTCTTTTTCTTTTCCCGTATATAATTTTTCTTTTTCTTTCTCAACTGTGTCATCATATACTTTTTCTTCTCTTTCCTTTTACTTTTTCATCTATACTTTTTCCTTTTTCTTTCTCGCCTTTATCATTTTTTATTACCTCCCATTCCTTTTTCTTTATCATCTAGACTTTTTCCTTTTTCTTCTGGACTTTTTCATTTTCTCTTTCCTCCCTTTTTTCTTTTCTCATCTATACGTCATTTTCTTTTCCTTCTCTACCTTTTCATTTTCTCTTTTTGTCCTTGTCTTTTTCTTTCGCATCTATAATTTTCTTTTCCTTCTCGACATTTTCATTTTCTCTTTCCTCCCTTTCCTTTTCCTTTCTCCTTCCTAATTTTTCTTTCTCAACTTTTTCATTTTCTCTATTCTCCCTAGTTTTCTCCTTATCCATCTATACATTTTTCCTTTCTTCCTCAACTCCTTCATTTTGTTTTTCTTCTTTTTCCTTTTTCTTTCTTATCTATACTTTTCCTTTTTCTTTCTCGACTTTTTTTATTTTCTCTTTCTTCCCTTTGCTTTTTCTTTCTCATTCAAACTTTTTCCTGATCTTTCTAGACATTTTTCCTTTTCCTTTCTTATCTATACTTTCCCCCTCTAATTGTTACATTTTCTTTTTCTTCTCTTTCCTTTTTCTTTCTCATTTTTACATTTTTCTTTTCTTTCTCGACTTTTTCATTTTCTCTTTCTTGTCTTTCTTTTTTCATTTCTCATCTTTTTCATTTTCTCTTTTTTAACCGTTTTTTTTTTTGCCTTTTTTAATTCATGTTTATTTTCTTTTTATTTCTCGACTTTTTCATTTTCTTTCCATTCCTTTCCTCTTTCTTTCTCACATTAACTTATACTTTTTCTTTTCTGTATTTTTTCAAATCCTTCTTTTTAGATTTTCCTTCAGTTTCGTATACTGTCTTCGACATTTTACCCATTTTCTTTTTTCTTTTATTCTTGCATTCTCTTTTATCTTCTCTCTCTCTCTCTCTATCTATCTCTCTCTCTCTCTCTCTCTCTCTCTCACTCATTCTCTCTCTCGTTATTTCTTTTTCTCTCACTTTTGTTTTTCTTTTCATTCCTTTACTTTCGTCTACTTCTTTTTCCTAAATTTTCTTTATCCTTTTCTTTCCAGGTTTTTCTTTCATTTTCCCTTTAGCACCTTTGCTTTTAACGTTTCCTTTCTTTCCTTTCTTTTCGTCATTCTCGTTTTCTTTCTTGAGTTTTTTTACCGTTCTTCTCTTACGCACAATTTTTTTCTCTTTCATTTTTTTCATTTTCTACTTCTTCTGCATATTTTCTTTACCTTTTTTTTCTGGAGTTTTCTTTTGCCTACTCTTTTTCCTGCTTTTCATTTTCCTTCTTTCTTTTCTTTACTTACGTCTTTCTGATATTTTCTTTTTCCATTCCTTCCTTTTTTTTTCCTACCATTTCATTTTTTTTATTTCCTTTCTGCTTCATTCTTTTTTATTTTCTTTCTTTTCTTTTTCTTGAATTTTTATCTTTCTTCATTTTTTGCTATATTTCTTTCTCTTTCATAGCCATTACATTTCTTCTTTCCCACATTTTATTTTTGATTTTATTTTTTTCTCTGTTTTTCTTCCCGATTTTATTTTTACTCTTCCTTATTTTTTTTAACTACTTTTCTTTGTCACATTTTGTCTTTCTTTCATTTCATGCTCTTCGGCATTTTATTGTCTTTTTCGTTCCTTTAATCTTTTTCCTTTTTTTCTGCATTTTCTTTTTCCTTTTCTTTCCTTCAATTTCTATTGCTTTCTTCCTCTTTTCCTTCATTTCATTGTCTTTTCGTTCCTTTAATCTTTTTCTTTTTTTCCGCATTTTCTTTTTTCCTTTTCTTTCCTTCAATTTCTATTGCTTCCTTCCTCTTTTCCTTCATTTCATTGTCTTTTTCGTTCTTTTAATCTTTTTCCTTTTTTTCTACATTTTCTTTTTTCCTTTTCTTTCCTTCAATTTCTATTGCTTCCTTCCTCTTTTCTTTCATATACTTGTCTTTTTCGTTCTTTTAATCTTTTTCCTTTTTTTCTGCATTTTCTTTTTTCCTTTTCTTTCCTTCAATTTCTATTGCTTCCTGTCTCTTTTCCTTTATTTCATTGTCTTTTTCGTTCCTTTAATCTTTTTAATTTTTTCCACATTTTCTTTTTTCCTTTTCTTTCCTTCAATTTCTATTGCTTCCTTCCTCATTTCATTCATTTCATTGTCTTTTCTGCGCCTTTTTTAATCATTTTACTTTTTTCCGCATTTTCTTTTTCCTTTTCTTTCCTTCAATTTCTATTACTTCCTGTCTCTTTTCCTTCATTTGATTGTCTTTTTCGGTTCCTTTAATCTTTTTACTTTTTTCCGCATTTTCTTTTTTCTTTTTTCTTCCTTCAATTTCTATTGCTTCCTGTCTCTTTTCCTTCATTTCATTGTCTTTTTCGTTCCTTTAATATTTTTACTTTTTTCCGCATTTTCTTTTTTCTTTTTCTTTCCTTCAATTTCTATTGCTTCCTGTCTCTTTTCCTTCATTTCATTGTCTTTTTCGTCCCTTTAATATTTTTACTTTTTTCCGCATTTTCGTTTTTCCTTTTCTTTCCATCAATTTCTATTGCTTCCTTCCTCTTTTCCTTCATTTCATTGTCTTTTTTCGTTCCTTTAATCTTTTTCTTTTTTTCCGCATTTTTCTTTTTTCCTTTTTCTTTCCTTCAATTTCTATTGCCTCCTTCCTCTTTTCCTTCATTTCAGTGTCTTTTTCGTTCCTTTAATCTTTTTTCCTTTTTCCGCATTTTTTCCTTTCTTTCCTTCAATTTCTATTGCTTCCTTCCTTTTCCTTCATTTCCATTGTCTTTTCGTTCTTTTCATCTTTTTCCTTTTTCACATTTTTTCCTTTTCTTTCCTTCAATTTCTATTGCTTCCTTCCTCTTTTCTTTCATATACTTGTCTTTTTCGTTCTTTTAATCTTTTTCCTTTTTTCCTGCATTTTCTTTTTTCCTTTTCTTTCCTTCAATTTCTATTGCTCCTGTCTCTTTTCCTTCATTTCATTGTCTTTTTCGTTCCTTTAATCTTTTCTTTTTTCCGCATTTTCTTTTTCCTTTTTCTTTCCTTCAATTTCTATTGCTTCCTTCGTCTTTCCTTCATTTCATTGTCTTTTTCGTTCCTTTAATCTTTTTCCTTTTTTCCGCATTTTCTCTTCTTTTCCTTCAATTTCTATTGCTTCCTTCCTCTTTTCCTTCATTTCATTGTCTTTTTCGTTCTTTTAATCTTTTTCCTTTTTTTCTACATTTTCTTTTTTCCTTTCTTTCCTTCAATTTCTATTGCTTCCTTCCTTTTCTTTCATACTTGTCTTTTTCGTTCTTTTAATCTTTTTCCTTTTTTTCCCGCATTTTCTTTTTCCTTTTTCTTCTCCTTCAATTTATTGCTTCCTTCCTCTTTTCATTCATTTCATTATCTTTTTCGTGCCTTTAATCATTTTACTTTTTTCCGCATTTTCTTTTTTCCTTTTCTTTCCTTCAATTCTATTGCTTCCTGTCTCTTTTCCTTCATTTGATTGTCTTTTTCGTTCCTTTAATATTTTTCCTTTTTTTCCGCATTTTCTTTTTTCTTTTTCTTTCCTTCAATTTCATTGCTTCCTGTCTCTTTTCCCCATTTCATTATCTTTTTCGTTCCTTTAATATTTTTCCCTTTATTCCGCATTTTCTTTTTCTTTTTCTTTCCTTCAATTTCTATTGCTTCCTTCCTCTTTTCCTTCATTTCATTGTCTTTTTCGTCTCTTTAATCATTTTACTTTTTTTCCGCATTTTCTTTTTTCCTTTTCTTTCCTTCAATTTCTATTGCTTCCTTCCTCTTTTCCTTCATTTCATTGTCTTTTTCGTTCTTTAATCTTTTTCCTTTTTCTGCATTTTCTTTTTTCCTTTTCTTTCTCAATTTCTATTGCTTCCTTCCTCTTTTCTTTCATTTCATTGTCTTTTTCGTTCTTTTTTAATCTTTTCCTTTTTTCCTGCATTTTCTTTTTTCCTTTTCTTCCTTTAATTTCTATTGCTTCCTGTCTCTTTTCCTTCATTTGATTGTCTTTTTTGTTCTTTTAATCTTTTTACTTTTTTCCGCATTTTCTTTTTTCCTTTTCTTCCTTCAATTTCTCTATTGCTTCCTTCCTCTTTTCATTCATTTCATTGTCTTTTTTCGCGCCTTTAATCATTTTTAGTTTTTCTCCGCATTTTCTTTTTTTCCTTTTCCTTCAATTTCTATTGCTTCCTTCCTTTTCCTTCATTTCATTGTCTTTTTTCGTTCTTTTAATCTTTTCTCCTTTTTTCTTCACATTTTCTTTTTTCCTTTTCTTTCCTTCAATTTCTATTGCTTCCTTCCTCTTTTCTTTCATATACTTGTCTTTTTCTTGTTCTTTTAATCTTTTTCCTTTTTTTCTGCATTTTCTTTTTTCCTTTTCTTTCCTTCAATTTCTATTGCTTCCTGTCTCTTTCCTTTATTTCATTGTCTTTTTCGTTCCTTCAATCTTTTAATTTTTTTCCACATTTTTCTTTTTTCCTTTTCTTTCCTTCAATTTCTATTGCTTCCTTCCTCATTTCATTCATTTCATTGTCTTTTTCGCGCTCTTAATCATTTTACTTTTTTCCGCATTTTCTTTTTTCCCTTTTCTTTCCTTCAATTTCTATTACTTCCTGTCTCTTTTCCTTCATTTGATTGTCTTTTTCGTTCCTTTAATCTTTTTACTTTTTTCCGCATTTTCTTTTTCTTTTTCTTTCCTTCAATTTCTATTGCTTCCTGTCTCTTTTTCCTTCATTTCATTAACTTTTTCGTTCCTTTAATATTTTTTACTTTTTTTTCCGCATTTTCTTTTTCTTTTTTCTTTCCTTCAATTTCTATTGCTTCCTGTCTCTTTTCCTTCATTTCATTGTCTTTTTCTTGTCCCTTTAATATTTTTACTTTTTTCCGCATTTTCGTTTTTTCCTTTTCTTTCCATCAATTTCTCTATTGCTTCCTTCCTCTTTTCCTTCATTTCATTGTCTTTTCGTTCCTTTAATCTTTTTCTTTTTTTCCGCATTTTCTTTTTCCTTTTCTTTCCTTCAATTTCTATTGCTTCCTTCCTCTTTTCCTTCATTTCAGTGTCTTTTTCGTTCCTTTTTACCCTTTTTCCTTTTTTCCGCATTTTTCTTTTTCCTTTTCTTCCTTCAATTTCTATTGCTTCCTTCCTCTTTTCCTTCATTTCATTGTCTTTTTTCGTTCTTTTCATCTTTTTCCTTTTTTCTACATTTTCTTTTTCCTTTTCTTTTCCTTCAATTTCTATTGCTTTCCTTCCTCTTTTTCTTTCATATACTTGTCTTTTTCGTTCTTTAATCTTTTCCTTTTTTTCCTGCATTTTCTTTTTTTCCTTTTCTTTCCTTCAATTTCTATTGCTTCCCGTTCCTTTTCCTTCATTTCATTGTCTTTTTCGTCCCTTAATATTTTTACTTTTTTCTGCATTTTCGTTTTTCCTTTTCTTTCCATCAATTTCTATTGCTTCCTTCCTCTTTTCCTTCATATTTCATTGTCTTTTTCGTTCCTTTAATCTTTTTCTTTTTCCGCATTTTCTTTTTTCCTTTTCTTTCCTTCAATTTCTATTGCTTCCTGTCTTTTCCTTCATTTCATTGTCTTTTTCGTTCCTTTAATCTTTTTCCTTTTTTCCGCATTTTCTTCTTTCCTTCAATTTCTATTGCTTCCTTCCTCTTTTCCTCATTTCATTGTCTTTTTCGTTCTTTTAATCTTTTTCCTTTTTTTCTACATTTTCTTTTTTCCTTTCTTTCCTTCCCTCCCCCTAATTTCTATTGCTCTTCCTCTTTTCTTTTCATATACTTGTCTTTTTCGTTCTTTAATCTTTTTCCTTTTTTCCCGCATTTTCTTTTTTCCTTTTCTTCCTTCAATTCTCTATTGCTTCTTCCTCTTTTCATTCATTTCATTATCTTTTTTCGCGCCTTTTAATCATTTTACTTTTCCGCATTTTCTTTTTCCTTTCCTTTCCTTCAATTTCTATTGCTTCCTGTCTCTTTTCCTTCATTTGATTGTCTTTTTCGTTCCTTTAATATTTTTCCTTTTTTTCCGCATTTTCTTTTTCTTTTTCTTTCCTTCAATTTCATTGCTTCCCGTCTCTTTTCCTCATTTCATTATCTTTTTCGTTCCTTTAATATTTTTCCTTTTATTCCGCATTTTCTTTTTTCTTTTCTTTCCTTCAATTTCTATTGCTTCCTTCCTCTTTTCCTTCATTTCATTGTCTTTTTCGTTCCTTTAATCATTTTACTTTTTTCCCGCATTTTCTTTTTTTCCTTTCTTTCCTTCAATTTCTATTGCTTCCTTCCTCTTTTCCTTCATTTCATTGTCTTTTTCGTTCTTTTTAATCTTTTTCCTTTTTCTGCATTTTCTTTTTTCCTTTTCTTTCCTTCAATTTCTATTGCTTCCTTCCTCTTTTCTTTTCATTTCATTGTCTTTTCATTTTTTTAATCTTTTTTCCTTTTTCCTGCATTTTTTCCTCTTTTCTTTCCTTTAATTCTCATTGCTTCCTGCCCTTTTCCTTCATTTGATTGTCTTTTTTGTTCCTTTAATCTTTTTTACTTTTTTTCCGCATTTTCTTTTTTCCTTTCCTTCAATTTCTATTGCTTCCTTCCTCTTTTTCATTCATTTCATTGTCTTTTTCGCGCCTTTAATCATTTTACTTTTTCCGCATTTTCTTTTTTCCTTTTTCTTTTCCTTCAATTTCCTCGTTGCTTCCTTCCTCTTTTCCTTCATTTCATTGTCTTTTTCGTTCTTTTAATCTTTTTCCTTTTTTTCTACATTTTCTTTTTCCTTTTCTTTCCTTCAATTTCTATTGCTTCCTTCCTCTTTTCTTTCACATTACTTGTCTTTTTCGTTCTTTTAATCTTTTTCTCTCTTTTTTTCTGCATTTTCTTTTTTCCTTTTCTTTCCTTCAATTTCATTGCTTCCTGTCTCTTTTTCCTTTATTTCATTGTCTTTTTCGTTCCTTCAATCTTTTTTAATTTTTTCCTACATTTTCTTTTTTCCTTTTCTTTCCTTCAATTTCTTATTGCTTCCTTCCTCATTTCATTCATTTCCATTGTCTTTTTCGCGCCTTAATCATTTCATTTTTTTCCGCATTTTCTTTTTTCCTTTTCTTTCCTTCAATTTCTATTACTTCCTGTCTCTTTTCCTTCATTTGATTGTCTTTTTCGTTCCTTTAATCTTTTTTACTTTTTTCCTCCATTTTTCTTTTTCTTTTTCTTTTCCCTTCAATTTCTATTGCTTCCTTGTCTCTTTTCCTTCATTTCATTGCTCTTTTCGTTCCTTTAATATTTTTACTTTTTTTCCGCATTTTCTTTTTTCTTTTTCTTTTCCTTCAATTTCTATTGCTTCCTGTCTCTTTTCCTTCATTTCATTGTCTTTTTCGTCCCTTTAATATTTTTACTTTTTTCCGCATTTTCGTTTTTCCTTTTCTTTCCATCAATTTCTATTGCTTCCTTCCTTTTCCTTCATTTCATTGTCTTTTTCGTTCCTTTAATCTTTTTTCCGCATTTTTTCCTTTTCTTTCCTTCAATTTCTATTGCTTCCTTCCTCTTTTCCTTCATTTCAGTGTCTTTTTTCGTTCCTTTAATCTTTTTCCTTTTTTTCCGCATTTTCTTTTTTCCTTTTCTTTCCTTTCAATTTCTATTGCTTCCTTCCTCTTTTCCTTCATTTCATTACGTTGTTCTTTTAATCTTTTCCTTTTTTCTACATTTTCTTTTTTCCTTTTCTTCTTCAATTTCTATTGCTTCCTTCCTCTTTTCTTTTCATATACTTGTCTTTTTCGTTCTTTTTTTAATCTTTTTCCTTTTTTCCTGCATTTTTCTTTTTTCCTTTTCTTTCCTTCAATTTCTATTGCTTCCTGGTTCTTTTCCTTCATTTCATTGTCTTTTTCGTTCCTTTAATCTTTTTTCTTTTTTCCGCATTTCTTTTTTCCTTTTCTTTCCTTCAATTTCTATTGCTTCCTTCGTCTTTTCCTTCATTTCATTGTCTTTTTCGTTCCTTTAATCTTTTCTCCTTTTTCCGCATTTTCTCTTTTCCTTTTCTTTCCTTCAATTTCTATTGCTTCCTTCCTCTTTTCCTTCATTTCATTGTCTTTCGTTCTTTTAATCTTTTTTCCTTTTTTTCTACATTTTCTTTTTCCTTTTCTTTCTCAATTTCTATTGCTTCCTTCCTCTTTTCTTTCATACTTGTCTTTTTCGTTCTTTTAATCTTTTTTCCTTTTTTCCCGCATTTTCTTTTTCCTTTTCTTTCCTTCAATTTCTATTGCTTCCTTCCTCTTTCATTCATTTCATTATCTTTTTCGCGCCTTTAATCATTTTACTTTTTCCGCATTTTCTTTTTTCCTTTTCCTTCAATTCTATTGCTTCCTGTCTCTTTTCCTTCATTTGATTGTCTTTTTCGTTCCTTTAATATTTTTTCCTTTTTTTTTCCGCATTTTCTTTTTTCTTTTTCTTTCCTTCAATTCTATTGCTTCCCCGTCTCTTTTCCCTCATTTCATTATCTTTTTCGTTCCTTTAATATTTTTCCTTTTATTCCGCATTTTCTTTTTTTCTTTTTCTTCCTTTCCTCAATTTCTATTGCTTCCTTCCTCTTTTCCTTCATTTCATTGTCTTTTTCGTTCCTTTAATCATTTTACTTTTTTTCCGCATTTTCTTTTTCCTTTTCTTCTTCAATTTCTATTGCTTCCTTCCTCTTTTCCTTCATTTCATTGTCTTTTTCGTTCTTTTAATCTTTTTCCTTTTTTCGCATTTTCTTTTTTCCTTTTTCTTTCCTTCAATTTCTCTATTGCTTCCTTCCTCTTTTCTTTCATTTCATTGTCTTTTTCGTTCTTTTAATCTTTTTTCCTTTTTCCCGCATTTTCTTTTTTCCTTTTCTTTCCTTTACTTCTACGTTTTCCTGTCTCTTTTCCTTCATTTGATTGTCTTTTTTTTTGTTCCTTTAATCTTTTTACTTTTTCCGCATTTTCTTTTTCCTTTTCTTCTCCTTCAATTTCTATTGCTTCCTTCCTCTTTTCATTCATTTCTTTGTCTTTTTCGCGCCTTTAATCATTTTACTTTTTTCCGCATTTTCTTTTTTCCTTTTCTTTCCTTCAATTTCTATTGCTTCCTTCCTCTTTTCCTTCATTTCATTGTCTTTTTCGTCCCTTTAATATTTTTACTTTTTTTTCCGCATTTTCTTTTTTCCTTTTCTTTCCTTCAATTTCTATTGCTTCCTTCCTCTTTTCCTTCATTTCATTGTCTTTTTCGTTCCTTTAATATTTTTACTTTTTTTCCGCATTTTCTTTTTTCTTTTTCTTTCCTTCAATTTCTATTGCTTCCTTCCTCTTTTCCTTCATTTCATTGTCTTTTTCGTCCCTTTAATATTTTTACTTTTTTTCCGCATTTTCTTTTTTCCTTTTCTTTCCTTCAATTTCTATTGCTTCCTTCCTCTTTTCATTCATTTCATTGACTTTTTCGCGCCTTTAATCATTTTACTTTTTTCCGCATTTTCTTTTTTCCTTTTCTTTCCTTCAATTTCTATTGCTTCCTTCCTCTTTTCATTCATTTCATTGTCTTTTTCGTTCCTTTAATATTTTTACTTTTTTCCGCATTTTCTTTTTTCCTTTTCTTTCCTTCAATTTCTATTGCTTCCTTCCTCTTTTCCTTCATTTCATTGTCTTTTTCGTTCCTTTAATCTTTTACTTTTTTCCGCATTTTCTTTTTTCCTTTTCTTTCCTTCAATTTCTATTGCTTCCTTCCTCTTTTCCTTCATTTCATTGTCTTTTTCGTTCCTTTAATATTTTTACTTTTTTTTCCGCATTTTCTTTTTTCTTTTTCTTTCCTTCAATTTCTATTGCTTCCTTCCTCTTTTCCTTCATTTCATTGTCTTTTTCGTTCCTTTAATATTTTTACTTTTTTCCGCATTTTCTTTTTTCTTTTTCTTTCCTTCAATTTCTATTGCTTCCTTCCTCTTTTCCTTCATTTCATTGTCTTTTTCGTTCCTTTAATATTTTTACTTTTTTCCGCATTTTCGTTTTTCCTTTTCTTTCCTTCAATTTCTATTGCTTCCTTCCTCTTTTCCTTCATTTCATTGTCTTTTTCGTTCCTTTAATCTTTTTACTTTTTTTCCGCAATTTCTTTTTTCCTTTTCTTTCCTTCAATTTCTATTGCTTCCTTCCTCTTTTCATTCATTTCATTGTCTTTTTCGCGCCTTTAATCATTTTACTTTTTTCCGCATTTTCTTTTTTCCTTTTCTTTCCTTCAATTTCTATTGCTTCCTGTCTCTTTTCCTTCATTTGATTGTCTTTTTCGTTCCTTTAATATTTTTCCTTTTTTTCCGCATTTTCTTTTTTCTTTTTCTTTCCTTCAATTTCTATTGCTTCCTGTCTCTTTTCCTTCATTTCATTGTCTTTTTCGTTCCTTTAATATTTTTACTTTTTTTTCCGCATTTTCTTTTTTCTTTTTCTTTCCTTCAATTTCTATTGCTTGCCTTCCTCTTTTCCTTCATTTCATTGTCTTTTTCGTCCCTTTAATATTTTTACTTTTTTTCCACATTTTCTTTTTTCCTTTTCTTTCCTTCAATTTCTATTGCTTCCTGTCTTTTTTCCTTCATTTCATTGTCTTTTTCGTTCTTTTAATCTTTTTTCCTTTTTTTCTGCATTTTCTTTTTTCCTTTTCTTTCCTTCAATTTCTATTGCTTCCTTCCTCTTTTCTTTCATTTCATTGTCTTTTTCGTTCCTTTAATCTTTTTCCTTTTTTTCCGCATTTTCTTTTTTCCTTTTCTTTCCTTCAATTTCTATTGCTTCCTTCCTCTTTTCCTTCATTTTATTGTCTTTTTCGTTCCTTTAATCTTTTTACTTTTTTCCGCATTTTCTTTTTTCTCTTTCTTTCATTTTACTTTTCTAATCTCTTTCGTTTATCCATCTTTTCTTTTTCCTTTTCCTTTCCAGCATTTTCTCTATTCTTCGTTTCCCAATTTTTCTTTTTCATTCATTCAGTTTATATTGTTTCATCTATTTCACACTTTGTTTTCTTTGCTTTACAGCGTTTTCTTTCATCTTTTTTCTCACCTGTTCTTCTTCATTTTCTTTTTCGTTCCTTTCATATTTTCACTTTTTTCCGCATTTTATTTTTCCTTTTCTTTCCTTCAATTTCTATTGCTTCCTTCCTCTTTTCCTTCATTTCATTGTCTTTTTCGCTCCTTTAATCATTTTACTTTTTCCCAACCATTTTCCTTTTCTTTTTTTTTTATTTCATTTTATTGTACCTGTATTTGTTGTGGTCCAGTGGATATCGGCTCGGAACGAGAAACCGGGGAGCCGAGTTCGAATTCCAGTTGAATCCATTGTATTCACTTATGCGCAAATACCCTTAGGAAAGGTATTAATCCGTCTTTTCCTTCCAGTTATGGGTTAAATAGCAGGACAGATTGGGTTCTATAGCCTTGGTCGGCAACCAGTCTACAGCAGAAAGCAATGGCAAACTACTGCGGGATAATCTTCTGCCCAGTCAGTCATGTCCCGAAAGAGACATGATCGCCCAAGCGTGCATCACGTATGGCACTTAACTGACTGATTTGTTTTTTTTAACTTACTCGCTTTTCCACCTAACTTTTTTAATTCTCATTCCTTAATTGTCTATCTTTTTTATTTTTTTCAGTCATTTTTTCTGCTATCTTCGTTTTTTCCCGCCTTTTGTTTTTCGTCCTTTTTTCTCTGCCATGTATTTTTTCTGTCTTCTTTTTCTTTCTGCTTCTTTATTTTTTCCTTTTCTACTTCGCGACATTTTCATTTCCCCGTTCCTACCTTTTCTCTATTTTTTTCATTCATACATTCTTATTTTTTCTCTTCCCTTCTTTTCCTTTTCATTTCTCATTCATACTTTTTTCTTTTCTTTCTCGACTTTTCTTTTTCTCTTTCCTTACTTTATTTTTTCTTTCTCATCCAATACTTTTCCTTTTCTTTCTCGAATGTTCATTTTCTCTTGCCTCCTTTTTTATTCTTTCACATTCATAATTTTTACTTTCTCGAATTTTTATTTTCTCTTGCCTACTTTTTCTTTTTCTTTCTTATTCATAATTTTTTTCTTTTCCGAATTTTCATTTTCTCTTGCCTTTCTTTTCTTTTGTTTCTCATTCATAATTTTTTTATTTTCCGAATTTTCATTTTCTCTTGCCTACTTTCTCTTTTTCTTTCTCACTCATAATTTTTTCTTTCTCAAATTTCATTTTCTCTTCCCTCCCTTTTTTTTCTTTCTCATTCATAATTTTTTCTTTTCCGAATTTTCATTTTCTCTTGCCTCCCTTTTGTTATTTTTTTTTTCTCATTCATAATTTTTTCTTTCTGGAATTTCGTTTTCTCTTGCCACACTTTTCTTTATTTTTTCTTATTCATAATTTTTTTCTTTCTCGAACTTCATTTTCTCTTGCCTCCCTTTTTTTTTCTTATTCATAATTTTTTTCTTTTCAGAATTTTCATTTTCTCTTGACTTTCTTTTCTTTTTCTTTCTCATTCATAATTTTTTCTTTCTCGAATTTTAATTTTCTCTTGCCTTTCTTTTTTTTTTATTTCACATTCAACATTTTTTCTCATCTTTTTCCCACCTGTTCTTTTTCATTTTCTTCTCTTCATTGCCTCTTCCCACACCCCATCACCAGATTTTTTTTTCTTTTCTATCCTGCAATTTTAGTTTTGTTTTTTTGTTGTTATTGTTGTTAACTTCCTCGCTTTTCCACCTGCTCTTTTTTTTTTTTTAATTTTCTTTCCTTAATTTTCCATTACTTTTCTCCCTTTCCTATCTTTTTTTTTTATTTTTCTTTCAGTCATTTTCAGTTACTTCTTTCTTTTCCCGCCTTTTGTTCTTCGCCATCTTTTTCTGTCATGTATTATTTTCTGTTTTCTTTATACTTCTTTCCCTTTTTCTTCTTCTACTTCTCTCCGTCAGCAGAGGAAGGCATTAAGCGGGAATGATTGCTTTCCTGCCCAATGCCTACAGTCAATCATTTGCTCAAATATCTGCTCAACTCCCACCATTGCACGCACACCATCCACCTTCTCTGGTGCACGTGATCCTTTTCTCTTGTTCATGCAAGTAACACAACATCGTTTACACATCCACGCACTGCGGGATGCCGTTTTGCTAAAGGCGGGAAGTGTCACTAAAATATCGAAGTCTACATAGGAAATTATGGCGGGGTGGAACATGCAATAAGAGGGGGAGACCGGTGGAAGGGGGAGCGTCGAACCAAGCGGATAAAGAACAGAAAGAAAAAGGCAACTATAAACTCTTGAATCGTTCGGTTCTTACAGAAATCCTAAACGCAAAAGTTCTGCGAAGAACCCTGCTGTGTCATCATGGAGTAGACCATTCCTGCAAGGTCGGAATCCTAATTCGAAGCGAAAAAAAAATTCTCAAGGAAGAAGTACCTTGACACCAACTGTCCTCCATTACAAGCGTTCGGTCTCATTTCCGGTTGCACAATAGGACGTCCGGTTCAATACTTCCGGTAAGAGATTGGAGAAGCCAATGATGTTACGAGTGCTTTCTCAAGGCCCCGGAGACTTTTGGACAGTTTCCATTGAGTGTCGCCATTTTGACCCACATTTTGCTTGTAGCATTCTTCCTGCATCTTCATCCAGCAGTTTGGGCGTTGTTATCTCCTCTTAGTACGAGCGTTTATCAATAGGGGGCTGTACGCGGTTAAGAGTCGTTCGTGTCTTTTCTTGTCTTCTCAGTGGGAGGACAACGCTAGAATTAAAATAACAAGCAGGGAATCATCTCATATTTTTTGGCATCTGTTGTTTTTTATAATTTTTTTCGTAAAAAAAACGAATTTATCTCTACCGATAATGGGGTAATATTGTTTCATATATAACAAAAAGCTAATACACTTTTAAATTATCTAATATTAAAATATATTTGTTACTTTGTTTATATTAGTGTATTGCATTTGGGGAAAACAAAAACGAGAACAGAACTGGCTAACAATGAATTACGAGCCTTGTAAACTATTGCAAGTCAGCAGAAGTTCAATATATTTGCTAAATTTGCGTTAGTCTGACGGAGTAACCACAAGAGCCTAGTAACCTAAGGAGGATCGAACGCACGACACTAAGTGAACTAATAGGTTTATATGTGACGAGGCAACTTTCATACACTAATTACAAATTTTACATTCTTACTGGGAAAATAAAATCAGGGGAGAAAAGAAATAGAAACGTTTGATGATGCAAAAAGTGTCATCTTTTAATGACATCACACTAATTATGAGAATAGATAGATAGATAGATAGATAGATAGATAGATAGATAGATAGATAGATAGATAGCTAGATAGATAAAGAACTAGTTGAGATAGATATGAACAGATTAAGATAGATAGATAGATAGATAGATAGATAGATAGATAGATAGATAGATAGATAGATAGAAACAGACTGAGATACATAGATAGATAGATAGATAGATAGATAGATAGAAACAGACTGAGATAGATAGATAGATAGATAGATAGATAGAGAGATAGATAGATAGATAGATAGATAGATAGATAGATAGAGGCTGATTCATCTATATAATATATATATATATATATATCATCATTACATAACTGCATAAATAAATGTGAATATGTGCGAGCCTTTCTTTCATTTCCGCCATATCTCTGTATACGTGTTATCTACCATATGCTTTGAGCCGAACATTTTCCATGACCTGATCGTACGCAGTGTATACTTTTGTTTAATTTGTATTTTATTTCTCAACAAAGAACGGTTCCCACTGGCCATCCCGATCCTGATTCATCTTCAAACGACACCCCCTTGACGATACTCAGCAGCACAACGTTTGACCGCTGAACACGAAGTGCAGGCCTCTGGCTGGACATTTTGCATGCGGTCACGGATTTCCTGCGGCCTAATCTACTCCAGAGTCAAAACATCAATAAGAGCGAGAGCCTTCTATTCCAGGTGGTGTTTTTCGTCAGTCATTGTCAGTTTATTGATTGTAATTCATTGCTTCTGAAATAGAAAAATCGGAAGGTAGTATTGAGAAACAAAGAACAATTACAATTTATTTTAAAACAATATACAGGATGTCCATAAAGTCCGTTTCTACTTTTAAAAAAATTATAACTTTATTTGTATTTGTGATAATAATAATCTGCAATAAATGTTATCAAGTTTAATGCACCAAGTTTTAAGTATAGTTATTGAATAATTTTTTAACACAAAATTTGCAATAATTTTTAGATAAGTAAACAGATAGATCGAAAGGAGTGAACCATTTTATTGGCCCCCACGTTCGCCAGATTTGACTCCATGAGACTTTTTTTTGTAACAATTGTGCATCCAACTAAACCTAGTTCATTAAAAGATTTGAAAGCTAAAATAACTAATATGATTTCAGGCATTACTGTAAATCAGCTGGCAAATATTTTCCGTGAACTGCACAATCGTATTACCCTTTGTATTGCTAATGACGGTGGATATGAGGAAACTGAAATAAAATTTCAATGAACCTTTAAAAATATAGATTTATTTTTTTCTAATTCTTTTTACAAATCATCTCTATCGCAAATACAAATAAAGTTATAATCTTTTTAAAGTGCACATGAACTTTATGGACACCCTGTATTTTCTTTTATTGCGCTTTTTGATCGTGCAACACTCATCCGATTTATTGCTTTTCTGCCACTTACTATCTTTAAAAAAATTTATTTATTGGCCCCCACGTTCGCCCAATTTGACTCCTTTAATCTTTTCTTATGGGGACATGTGAAATAACTGTGTATCCAACCAAAGCTAGTTCATTAAAAGATTTGAAAGCTAAAATAACTAATATGATTTCAGGCATTACTGTAAATCAATTGGCAAATGTTTTCCGTGAACTGCAAAATCGTATTACCCTTTGTATTGCTAATGACGGTGGACATGAGGAAACTGAAATAAAATGTCATTAAAACCTTTAAAAATATAGATTTATTTTTTTCTAATTCTTTTTACAAATCATCTCTATCGCAAATACAAATAAAGTTATAATCTTTTTAAAGTGCACACGAACTTTATGGACACCCTGTATATACAGTTGTTTGATTAAAAAGAAAAATAGAAATCAGTATTACTAATTGAATTGTTGCATCTCTATCCTCGAAAACGGAGTGAGACTCAGTTGTAGCTCCGTCCGCGAGGACAGAGATGCATCTGAGAAAAAAATTATTGCTGAGTAGATGCCCAGTCCCAGGGAACATTGTCCGGCGGCCACGCTACCCCATTGAACCAGAGGGATGGGCCAGGGGAAACGACACCGGGGCCAGCGCAACCTGCGTTTGCGGGAACTGGGGAATTTTTGTTCCTTCGCCCGTCTGTACGCGATCGGGCACCCCATGTTAAAAATATCCTTGTGTCACATCTCGCTCCAGTGGGAAAATAGGGTAAATATAGTATTACTAATTGACTAATCAGTATCACTAATCAGTATTGCTAATAGTCAATTAGTAATATTGCTTTTTAATCAAACATTAACATTAATACACCGACAAATTGTTTTTAAAGTATGCTGCCATGTTCTTCAAATTATCATTTACGTGTATTTTAATTGGTCATCATAGACTAAGTAACAATGTCCCCACTATTGAGGGGGTTTGGTTAGTATTTAACTTTTTAAAACTCTTTATCTCGCAAACAACACCACCACTTGAAAAGACACAAAAAGTGTTGAAACGAAATAGTGTTGTGATTTTATAACATACTTATGTTATAAATTTTGAATAAAATTTATATATAGTCATCCGCAATTTGTCAACCGTTCAAAACTGTGTTATGATCATATATTTTTCTTAAAAAATCTATTGTTCGTAATATTTTTTCTTCAAAAAGGTATATTCTTCTATAAAAATTTATTTTTATGGATATATTTCTATAAAAATGCATTTTTACACTTTCATGTTGTTTTGACCCCAGTTTGGAGGTTAACTATTTACCCATAGCTGGGACCCTAACAGGTGCTAGCACTCCAGATCAGGGTGGACCTGGAAACAACAGCAATTAAGACGCGATTCTATGCTCCTCACGCCCTCCCAATCAGAAGACTTGCTGCCGGATGCAGTTTACAGTCATGCCCAGAACCATATACACGAAAGAAGGCATTATTAAATAACTAAGTGTATATAATAATACACCAATGTAATATAATATAATATAATAGTGTGCCCCATGCCTAACCTTTACGGCTAGGACACGTCCTGACACTTACATTGTATCAAAACAAATATATTGCCTTTATATACCATCGGTAAGAAGAATTTTCTATTCGAACAGTTTCTTCCCGCGAACCACTTCTTTGTGGAACCGACTCCCAAGAGGATCTTTCCCCGATCACTACAATCTTAACCTGGTCAAATCTAGAGTCAATCGTTATCTGTGGAACAGACTCCCAAGAGGATCTTTCCCTGATCACTACAATCTAAACATGTTCAAGTCTAGAGTCAATCGTTATCTATGGAACCGACTCCCAAGAAGATGTTTTCCCGATCACTACAATCTAAACTCGTTCAACTCTAGAGTAACTGTTATCTGTGAAACCGACTCCCATGAGGATGTTTCCCCGATCACTACAATCTAAACCTGGTCAAGTCTAGAGTCAATCGTTATCTATGGAACCGACTCCCAAGAAGATGTTTTCCCGATCACTACAATCTAAACTCGTTCAACTCTAGAGTAACTGTTATCTGTGAAACCGACTCCCATGAGGATGTTTCCCCGATCACTACAATCTAAACCTGGTCAAGTCTAGAGTCAATCGTTATCTATGGAACCGACTCCCAAGAAGATGTTTTCCCGATCACTACAATCTAAACTCGTTCAACTCTAGAGTAACTGTTATCTGTGAAACCGACTCCCATGAGGATGTTTCCCCGATCACTACAATCTAAACCTGGTCAAGTCTAGAGTCAATCGTTATCTATGGAACCGACTCCCAAGAAGATGTTTTCCCGATCACTACAATCTAAACCTGGTCAAGTCTAGAGTCAATCGTTATCTGTGAAACCGACTCCCAAGGGGATCTTTCCCCGATCACTACACTCTTAACCTGTTTAAGTCTACTTAACTGTTATTTTCCCTCCTAAACGTAAACATTCTACCTCGACTGGATCCCTGGTCTTCCACAGGGTGAACCTTAGTGTAAAACAAAAAATAAAAAAGTCCTGTTCTTTTACAGTTCACTTGTCTTAGTAATATTTTTTTTATTCTTATATTTTTCCACACGCAGTAACCTTTTACGTTTTCATGGCTTCATTGCCTTACTTTGAATGAAATGATTAATATATACATACACTACCGATCACAATTATTAAGCCACTCCAGTTTTTTAAAAGAAATAATGTACTTCATATTAGTTTTAAGTGGATAATTCTAAATGAAAATAGAATAGTTCTTTTGTTATTATTACTTTGCAAAATCTTACAAGACAAGGAAGCAAAAATGAACTCGTCCGAATCAACCTAAATTTTCTTCATTCTTTCATTGATGAAACTGCAATATAGGTAATTATTAAATATTTATAAATTCATCAGAGGCACATGTTATTGTGCAGTATTAACAAAAGAACCATTCTATTTTCATTTACAATTATTCACTTGGCAATAAATACTAAAAAATAGTATAAAATAAATAATTTTTTAAACACTGGGGTGGCCTAATAATTATGGACGGTAGTGTATATCTATATGAGTGAGCTGAATATATGGATTAAAATCCGACAATGATAGAATAAGTAAAGAACAGGTAAGAAAAGTGTCATTAATTTAACATGTTTCACTTCATTAAATTCCTTCAGGGATTAGTAAAATCTTCTGCCTCGTCAGTCATATGTCGAAAGAGGTATGATCGACCAAGCGTGTATCACGTATGGCAATTAACTGACTGGCTAACTCGTAATTATTAGTTGCTACTCTCTCACTCTCACTCTCACACTCTCTCTCTCTCTCTCACACACTCTCTCTCTCTCTCTCTCTCTCTCTCTCTCTCTCTCTGACAGGCTGTGATTTAAAAGAGGCAATTTAAGTTCAAATGTTCCCAAAACATAAATATTAATCTATGTATAATATATTACACTCGCAGTATAGCCCGGCGTTGCACGGGTGTAATGAAAGCTTTAAAACTAATCCATAGTCCTGGAGCTCAGACTCTTTGGACGTTGGCACGAAAGACTAAAAAACAATAGTTGTTTCCAGTTAAAGCGAAACCGTAGACTGAAAGAAAAATGAATGGATGTAAGTCAAATTTTCATTTCCTGCTATCGGTATCAAATAATTTTCTTCGTCGTAAACTGAATTTTGAAGGCTAAATAAGTCCTCTGAGTAAATGGTATCATGGCTAAGACTAAGAACTACAATTATACCTACTTAGAGCCAAACCCGAAGCAAAAACTA
This sequence comes from Ascarosepion bandense, assembly GCA_037127315.1. Taxonomy (NCBI): domain Eukaryota; kingdom Metazoa; phylum Mollusca; class Cephalopoda; order Sepiida; family Sepiidae; genus Ascarosepion; species Ascarosepion bandense. The sequence continues at coordinate 668,597 of JBBBDQ010002222.1, forward strand.
AAATAAAAGGGCTGAAAAAATACAGACATACAGGCAGATAAACAGACACAGACACAAACATCTTGCTTTATATATATATATTTCCAATTTTCTGCACTATTGTAAGAACTGCAACCTTGAAACTACTGAATATCGTTTCTTATGTTTTTGTCTATGAGTGTATCAAATTTGATTAAAATCGGACCACTCCTTCTATAACCCGATTTTTTCGATTATCGATTTTCGATATTTATCGGGGGTACCATGAAACAAACCCTAGCTAAGAACACTCGCAGACGCTTATCGTACAACTGTGTAAATTTTCAAGAAAATCGGTTCAGCCGTTTCGGAGTCTATATGTAACGGACACACACACACACACACACACACACACACACACAGATAAAGTTCCATTTATAAATAAGTTTAGATATTATCGATTTTCTGCACTATTGTAAGTTTTTATATAATTTGAGTTCTGAAAAAAAATTATACGAAGACATGAAAAATTATATAATATATATATATCTTGACGATAACACCTTATCTGTTATTTTAATGAAACCTGTATAAAAGAGTGATTGTTGCTCAAATACACAATATATATATATATATATATACGCTCACGCCCGTCGATTGAGCACACTGGAGAAATGGTATACTTTAAAAACAGTTACTATTTACCGCTATTTACGCATCGTGGGTGTGTGTGGATGTGGGTGTGTGTGGATGTGGGTGTGTGTGGGGGTGTGTGGGGGTGTGGGGGTGTATTTTATAGACCGGTTAATAAAATTCCAACAATAAAAAGACAATAAAATGATAGAAATATTGTCAATGAGACCGATGATATTTATTATATAGAGTGTTTCATTAAGACGGATTGAAGTTGGCAGTAAATAAACAGTGTTATTGTTGAAATTTGATTGATTTCAGTATTGGATCATGTTATTTGAGTCATGGCAATTATGGCCTGAATTGAATGCTACGGATGTCGAAGATTTATGGTTCCAACAGAATGGCGCCACATGCCACACACCCAGTGCAACAATGGCTTTATTGAATGAGAAGTTCCCAGGTCGAATCATCTCTCGAAACAGTGATGTCAATTTGCCATCACGATCGTCCGACTTGACGCCTTTAGATTTATTTCTTTGGGGTAATCTCACAAGTAAAGTCTATGTCAACAAGCTAAAAACAATTCAACAGCTGAATGATGAAACAATAAGGTGTATTGGTGAGATCGAGGAGCAACTATCCAGGGACTTCATCAAAAATTTTGACCTTAGAGTGGTGGATGTGTGCTACCAAGGCATTTGGTATTATTTTTCACACATAATTGCCAGGACACGACTAACATGATCTAATTATGAAATCAAAATAATTCGCAGGGTGTTTCATTAAGACGGTTCGAAGTTAGCAATAAATAAAACAGTGTTATTGGTGAAATTTTATTGATTTCACTGTTGGATCATGTTGAATCATGGTAATTATGGCCTGAATTGAATGCTATGGATGTCGGAAATTTTTGGTTCCAACACGACGGCGCCACATGCCACACAGACAATGCAACAATGGCTTTATTGAATGAGAAGTTCTCAGGTCGCATCATCTCTCGAAACAGTGATGTCAATTGGCCACCACGATCGTCCAACTTGGCGCCTTTAGATTTCTTCCTTTGGGATCATCTGAAAAGTAGGGCCCATGCCAACAAGCCAACAGCTGAAGGATGAGATAATAAGGCGTATTGGTGAGATCGACGAGCAACCATGCAGAGACGTCATCAAACATTTTGACCATCGAGTGGAGGTGTGCCGCCGAAGCCATGGCGGACATTTGGGCGATATTATTTTTACACATAATTGCCATGACTCATATATTTGCCGGCCTTTTGATTAAACCGAGTCACATAGAGAAAGATGTTAAAGTGTGAATTTTCAGTCACACCTGTGTACTCTTTTAACGAAACGAAAAATAAAAAATGAAGTGAGACTCAAATTCCGAGAGTTTTGTTGTTTTTTTTGTTTGTGTTTATTAGGTTCATTACTATATATATATATATATATATATATATATATATATATATATAATATATATATATATATATATATATAGTAATGAACCTAATCACAGTAAGGTATCACTAATAATAACAGACTAAACTTCACAGTCATTTAAACCGTCTTGTAACCCGGCGAGAACTACATTGTGGGTCAAATAATGAGGGAGAGAGAAAAAAAAAAGAAACAAACAGCGCACAAGAACAATACGTCTAGTGCCCGTTAGAAAGAAAAAAAACCAAGACGAAACCTTAACAATAAAGTGCTCGATACGAAAGTCCAAAGGTACGAAAGTAGAGCGAGAATACAAGAAATCTAGATTTCTTATATATATATATATATATATATATATATATATATATATATATAGTGTATCGATGCAGCAGATAATTTTCTAAATATATATTGTTAAACGTAACAGACAATGAATGTCTATTATGCTTAATCATGATATTTTAGTCGATAACACAATAATACTCACTCATGCACACAGTAAAAAGAACTTTCAGATATTGGATGCCATCTACATTAAATCAAAACAGCCCACACTTAATAAAATCACATGTCAATCTGGTCACAACACATTACATTACATTTAGACGTATGGTTCTGTTACCATTTCGGTCTCTCACGTGGAGTGACGCCATAGAACCGGCATTACAAATTTACGAACTGCGTCTGCTATTTAGTGACTGTTATCGTTACATAGCTATGTTTTATGTCAACACAAGATAAAATCATCTTTGATGGCGGATGTCTTTATGTTAACGTCCCTGTAACCTCTCTGAAGATAGCTAATGTGAGCCGAAATCTTAAAACCAACATAATAAAAAATATCCAAATGTTGGACAATTTTTGTCTTTATTTTCACATGAAATTAAAGCCAAAATACGATCTTTAGAACGGCTCTAATTATGATTAAACGTAATTAAACATAATAGACATTCATTGTGAGTTATTCCACATAGATTTGACAAAACGTCGTTAGAGGGCGCTGTTAAGCCCGTATAAAAACAAGAACCTTCCTGTCTTCATCTGCTAGACGTGACAACGCCACAATGTATAGGGATATATTTACTCTTAGTAATTGAACTTTATTCACACACACACACACACACACACACACACACACACACACACACACAAAATATCTCTCTTTTTAATGTCTCCTTTCTTTTACAAGCCTTCTAGTGTATTTTCTCTTGTTGCTTACTTATATAAGCCCTTGCGCAAATTAATTAAAACAACTGCTTTAGTTTCCTTTCATTTTACCATACGGTCAGTTTTAGTACCCACTGGAGTTACAAAGTGTATTCATTTTCTATTTTGGCGGACCTGAAGGAGACTACAACCATCTTTAAATTTGTGGTTTTTCATTTTCTTTTACTTTTTTCAACGCAGTCTTATCGATTATTACATAAATATGATAAAAAAACAATTTGAAAAAAAATTCAATATTTAAACAATTTTAGGGGAGGCTTATTTTCTTATACAACGTTATTGTAAATCGATCCTCCATTTTGGAACCACGAGTTGTTGCTCTTATTTTTGTCTTTTTCAAGTTTTCTTTAGTTCTTACGATGGCATCTTCCTAGGAAACTCCAAGAACGGCTTTATTCAAAACTTTTGCAAAGGATTCAGTTGTTGAATATGCACAAGAAAAAAGTTAATTGCACAGGATCGATTTTTACTATAAGGTTGTATGAAAAACTAAGTCCCCTGCAAAAGAATTGTTTAAATGTTGAAATGTTTACAATTTTTTTTTTTTTTTGATAATCGGAAAGTTCAGGGTTTAATCGATAAGTTTGCACTGAAAAAAGTAAAAAAAAACATTGATAATCAATCCATTTACAGATGGTGGTAATGTCGTACCGACGAGTGGTTCCAAAATGGAGGATCGATTTACTATAACGCTGTATGAAAAACTGAGCCCCCGCCTAAAATTGTTGGAAAATTGAAATTTTTCCAAATGCTTTTTGTCAGTCGGAAAGTTTAGGGTGCAATCAATCGAAAAGGTTGCACTGAAAAAAGTAAAAACAAAAGAAAAACAACAAATTTAAAGGTGGTGGTAGTCTCCTTCAAATCCACCTCTATTTCTTCTCCAGATTAGAATATTTGCGGTGGTGTGTAGCAATATGAATCTATTTTCAGCTTGTATGATGAAATTTGTTAGGCCTTGAAAAATATTGCGTCATCCGTGATTGCATCAGATTTTTTCACGACTAGACACTAATTCCATGCTTAAGCGGAAGTGTAGGCCTATTTCAGACGAAGCATCATCAGCTTCCGTCTTTATTGCACAGAAGATTTTAAAGACGGAAGCTGACGATGGTTCGCCTGAAATAGAATTCAGCTTAACCATGAAATAACGTGTCTGTCTTAATTTATATATATATATATATATATATATATATATATATATATATATATGTATGTATGTATGTATGTATGTATATATATGTATGTATGTATGTATATATATGTATATATATATATATATATATTCAGATTAAATTTAGAAAGGAAATAATCTTTTTCAACATGTCATTTCAAGACATGCATTGTCAACCCCGTTTAAACAAAGAATGTGGAAAATTTCTAATGCCGAGGCTTGGGTTAGGAAGGGGGTTGGAGAATACTGGCTTTTATAGGGTTAAGCTAGCGGAATCTTAGTAGTAATTTTTTTCTATATTAGTGGGTGGTATGTGGCTTGACCATTGGGTTAGTAGTGGTATAGAGTGAGGAAAGGTAACTGCTTAGCTAAATTAAAAAAAAACCTTATTGTGACTAAATGGAAGATTAAGATTATTATTGCAATTTATATTTAGTTCTATGACGATACATACTAACACCTTGATTAAAATCTGCAAAGTTATTAATTAATACTGGAAAAAGTATAACGATCTACAAACTGGAATTCGAACACGGCTCTCCAATTTTTCGTTCTAACCTAGAAATAGAAATCGGAGAGCCGAGTCTGCATTTCATTTGAATTCGTTGCATCCACTTACGGGAAAGGTATGAATCCGTCGCTTCTCCATCTAGCTATTGGTTAAATAGCAAGCCAAATTGAGTCCTATAGCTATCGTTGCCAACCGCTCTACCGCAGAAAGTAATAGCAACCTACTGCGAAAAAAATCTTCTGCCTAGTCAGTCATGTCTCTTTCGAGACATGATCGCCCAAGTGTGTATCACATATGGCACTTAACTGACTGAATAAGACTTTGTTTATTATTCTTACCATTTGAGACAAGGCTAATCGGTTAAAACATTAACAAACACAAATGGACACATGAAATAATTTTCTTAAGTGTGAACAAGACTGGCCTTGTGTAATTGAGAGAATTTGTTTTTGTTTTTGTAACGTTTTTTTTTTTTTTTTTTTTGGCTACTTTTGGTAGGAAGATTAAGAGAGCAAGTTAGAACTGACCCCCAGAAACCCACCTACACACCGGGGATAAAGCAGAAACGAAATTAGAAAAAGAGTTTGGATGAAGAAACGGCGGTGCCAAGTATTGACATTTCAGGCTTGCCTGGAAGTGACGCACAGGCGCAAAAGACGGGGTCTGAGATGATTTCGTTTCTTGCGTTCGCAAACACATAATTGACACTGATGCACTGCATCTATACTTATATATTTAACTATTCCTCCTCTCAGCCACTCTCTCGCACCCCTCTCTCTCTCTCTCTCGCACCCCCTCTCTCTCTCGCACCCACTCTCTCTCTCTCTCGCACCCCCTCATTCTCTCTCGCACCCCTCTCTCTCTCACACCCCCTCTCTCTCTCGCACCCCCTCTCTCTCTATCTGTGTGTGTGTGTGTGTGTGTGTGTGTGTGTCCATAAACACACTGAAATATTGCAAAGTGGAGATTTGGAAAAGAAAGGAAAGAAGGAAAGCAGGGAAAAAAGAAAGAAGGAAAGAAGAAAGGAGCGAAAGAAAGGAAGAAGGGAAAACGAATGGAAGGAAGGAAGGAAGGAAGGAAGGAAGGAAGGAAGGAAGGAATAAAAGCAGCAAAAAATGAAATAACAAAGAAGGAAAGAGCGAAAGAAAGGAAAAAAAGGAAAACGGAAAGAAGGAAAAAATAAAGGAAAGAAGAAAGGAGCGAAAGAAAGGAAGAAGGGAAAACGAAAGGAAGGAAGGAAGGAAGGAAAGAAATAGGGAGAGAGGGCGTGAAAGAAAATTAGTGGGGAAAACGGAAGGAAGGAACGAAGGAGTGAAAGGAAGGAAGGAAGGAAGGAAGGAAGGAAAGAAATGGAGAGAGAGGGCGTGAAAGAAAAGTAGTGGGGAAAACGGAAGGAAGGAACGAAAAATAGAAAGAACGAAAAAAGGAAGGAAGGAAAGAAAGCAGGGGAAAAAATAAAGGAAAATGGAAGGAAGGAGCGAAAGAAAGGAAGAAAGAAAAACGGAAGGAAGGAAGGAAGGAAGGAAGGAAGGAAGGAAGGAAGGAGAGAGGGTGTGAAAGAAAAGTTGTAGAGAAAATGGAAGGAACGAAGGAAGGAAGGCAAGGAAGGAAAGTATGACGAGAGGGAGGAAGGGCATAACATCCCCGGATAGTGACGAAATAAACAAAGGGAACGAGAATTTAAAATGTTGTTATAAAGAACAAACGAACGAAAAAGGGTAGGCATTTTGTTATACTGCTTGTCTTTTCAAGAGTCACTTAAATCCTTTAAAACTTCATAACTTATCCTATTCGTTAATCAAGAAGACTGAACAATTCACTTTTTTTTTTCTTCCTCATGCGATACAAATCAAATTATAAATGTCGACCGGGAAAAAATGCAGATGAACATGCTGACATTAAAGAGAAAAACAAAAACATAAAATCCCCCACGTCCCCATCCTCTTGCCTAAAAAATAAAATAAGTAAATATAATCTTCGTTTAGTGCCATAAACTCAAGTGGCACGATTACGCTGATCAGAAACACCTGCGCCATTTTTGACGTAATGGAATTGGCGGGAAAACTGTACATTCATTTCCCACTTCTTTCTGTTGTTCTTTTAAGGGACTTTTTGCTGGAAAATAATTACAACATAAGCAATCTTTAAAATATTATTGTTCTGTTCTTCGTTAGCTCCGTATTCGTATGTCGCAAACATTTGTTAAACATATGTGGGTGGATATACTAGTCGGGGTATATCATCGGTGTATGGGCCAGCTGTGTATGATTGGGTAGAGAAGACGGGAATACATGAGTAATGGGTATATATATATATATATATATATATATATATATATATATATTAATCATATCACTCCGAGCAAGGCAATAACGCCACTGATATGCAGGGGGCTACATAAGAGTAAAAGGATTAGAGGAGAGTGAGGAGGAGGACGAACCAGTTATAAAGGAGCAAGAGAAGAATGGGAATACAGGTGTGATGACAGTTGCGAAGGTGGAGAGAAAGAAAAGGATCTACAGGATGGTGTGGAAAGAACTAGGGTAAAGTGGTAGCAAGGCGGGGGTGGGAATGTCATCTGAATAGCCAGTGTGTGACCTATAGACCAAGGTAACTAAAATACAGCCGGCCAAAAAAAAAAAAAACAAACAAACAAAGAATCTAACAGAGGACTAGGGAAAAAAAGAGAAACAAAGAATTCACCAGTCAAAAAAATTTCTGCTAAAAAAAAACACAAAAAACAATCGTTCAATTAAAGATGAAACTTTTAAAATTATTATTATTTTTTTTACCTTACTGGCAGAACTATGTGTTTTTTGGGATGGATTCAACTGTCTTAAATATTCTTAAAGTAAGTCAGTTTTTGCTTAATTTTAAACGTTTCATGCTTAATAGAACGATTGTTTTTTTCGTTTTGTTTTGTTTTGTTTTGTTTTTTTTTAGCAGAAATTGCTTTGACTGGTGGATTGTGCCTATCAAAGCACCTCGATGTGGTATAATGGTTAGCAAGCTCATCTCGCCTCGCTAGAATCTATTACAACAGAGTAGTGAGTTCGATCCTCACTGGGTACCCCATTCTTTCGGCTTCGGGCCACATTTAAGCGGCGCTTAGAAATTCATTATATTTGTGACTATCAGTGGTGAAAGGTGACATTGAGACCGAGACATTAAAGTCTGTGTTAGTGCACCTCGACGTAATGGTTAGCAAGCTCGTTTTGATAGAGCCTATTACAAATGAGTAGTGAGTTCGATCCTCACTGGCACTCCATAACTTGTGCGACATCTAGGCTCTTAGAATATCCCGGTAGTTTTTCGTGGCCGAATGGATAGAACATTCGTTTTCCGACCATGAAGCACGGGTTCGAATCTCACCATGGTCGATTTGTCAGGTAAGTGATTTCGTAATGTTATCGGAATTGTTAGAATCTTTATCTGATTTCAAATTCGCTGACGAAGCTAAACTTATTTATAAATAGAGCTTTGTCTATGTGTGTCCGTTACCTATAGACTCCGAAACGGCTGAACCGATTTTCTTGAAAATTTACACAGTTGTACTAAAAGCGTCTGCGAGTGTCCTTAGCTAGGTTTTGTGTCGAGGTACCCCCATAAATATCGATAATCGAAAAAATCAGGTTATAGAAGGAGTGGTCCGAGTTTAATCAAAATTTGATACACTCATAGACAAAGACATAAGAAATGATATTCAGAAGTTTCAAGGTTGCAGTTCTTACAATAGTGCAGAAAATAATATTTTCTGCATTATTGTAAGAACTGCAACCTTGAAACTTCCGAATATCGTATATATATATATATATATATATATATATATAAGGCAAGATGTTTGAATGTGTGTCTGTTTATCTGCCTGTATGGCTGTATTTTTTCAGCCCTTTTATTTTAGTTTTTGCTTCGGGTTTGGCTCTAAGTAGGTATAATTGTAGTTCTTAGTCTCAGCCATGATACCATTTACTCAGAGGACTTATTTAGCCTTCAAAATTCAGTTTACGACGAAAAAAACTTATTTGATATCGGTACCAGGAAATGAAAATTTGACTTACATCCATTCATTTTCTTTCAGTCTACGGTTTTGCTTTAACTGGAAACAACTATTGCTTTTTAGTCTTTCGTGCAAACGTCCAAAGAGTCTGAGCTTCAAGACCATGGATTAGTTTTAAAGATTTCATTACACCCGAGCAACATCGGGCTATATTGCTAGTAATAAGAGAAGCAAAATATGTCATTTATAAACGTTTATTGGTTCTAAAAAAAGGAAGCTGAAGATACCATGGGCCGAACCTGTGTGCAACGACAAGGTTTTGAAGAGGATGCAAACCAAAAAAAAAACTTATGCTCAGCATCAGGAAGAGACTGATGAGGTTTCTGAGAGACGTAACGAGGAAGGAGGGCTTGGAAAATCAAATACACACGAGATGCATACAGGAAAAGAGAGACAAGGGAACGCAGTACTTGATAGACTTGAGCAAATGGATGCCGGAGCAGGGTTTTGGAGAGATACCAAGAGAAAAATTGTTAAGAGAAAAAGGGAATAAGGCTAAGTGGAGGTCCATGATCGCCTACTTCCTGAAGGGACACAGCACAAAAAAGAAGTTTAATGTCTTGAAAGAGTTCTTTCATGCTGGTTGTTTGATTGGTTGGTCTTGTTTAACGGCACATCAACACTTCTATGGGCTATTTAATGCTGAAATCTAAATATTTTTTATACACTATAACTACAGATAAAATGTAATGCTGTTCATTTTGCAATAAATATTTACTGATGGTAATTTTCCTATAAATATGTATCGTTGGTAATTTTTTTCATATAAAAATGTATTGCGTGTATGTACTTTACGAGGATCATTCAATAAATAAGGTGAATTTTTCGGTATCAGGACTTCTAATACAAATAGAAGCTTACTTTTTTTTAATTTTTCAACGTAGTCTCCCAGTGTCACACACTTTTCCCATCTGTGCACAAGCTTCCGTATTCCCTCAGCTTAAAAATCTTTGGACTGATGTCTCAGCCAATCGCTCACAGCACTTTTGACTTCATCGTCACTTTCAAACTTCGTGCCTCTCGTGAACGCTTTCAAGGGACCAAACAGGTGAAAGTTTGAAGTGACAAGATCTGGGCTGTAAGGGGGATGAGAGAGCAGTTCCCAGCCCAGCTTGTTGATGGTCTGCGCCGTTTTGTGTGCTGTCCCAACAGATAGGCTCAAAGTCCTTGCAGTGTCATCCACTGTCACCCTTCTGTCAGACTGAATGAGGTCATTGACTGATTCGATCACCCCAGGAGACCTCACTTATGTAGGCCTCCCAGGCCTGTCTTTATCCTCAACAATGCTCCGTCATTCATTAAATAATTTAGCCCACTTGTAGATATTTTTTTGTTGAAACATGTGGCACCATACACTGTTGACATTCTCCTATGAATTTCAACTGGTTTGCAACCAAAAACATGATAACTGACCTCTGTTCCATCCTGGAGCCTGCTTCTTGGTCGGCCATCTTTGTTAATCTTCAAAACTCTCAAAGTTTTTTTTCAATCTGTAAAAAAAACAAAAAAAGACAAATCCCTTTGAAAAAGAAGTAAAGGAAATTTTTTTTTTAAAAAAAGTAAGCTTTTATCTATACTAGAAGTCCTTATACCGAAAAATTCACCTTATTTATTGAATGACCCTCGTACTATAAAACGTCTTTTTATACTTTCATAGTATTTTGTTATGCTTTTGCAGTTCAGTATTTGCTCCTACTTGGGACCCTGTGCGTAGTGTTTTTATCTTGAGAAGGGCCTTCACTCAGTGGTGGACTGGGGGTAAGAAGTGGCTTGTAAATTTCATTGCTTCTAAAACGAGGTTGCCATCTGTCAACCATCACAGGCAACCATCCTGCCCCCTCCCCCCACCATAAGCATGGACCAAGCGAGTCACCCTGAAAGCAATACACTGCACCTCCTCGGCCTTACCCTATCTTCTGACCTCAAGTGGAATCATTACACTGAATCATTAGCTAAATCCACTGCTAGGAAGGTTGGTTCACTGTGTCGAACCAGGAAGTTTTTTTTCTGTCTGAATCCATCTTGCACATATACAAATCAACCATCCAACCGTGCATACAATACTATTGTCATATCTGGTCAGGCACCTCTGCTGTTCATACCAGGGTTCACGACAGGCTCCAAAGGATAATCTGTAATGTGATAGGTCCCGACTTGGCAGCTCGACGCCAGCCAATTTCTCATTGGCGGTATATGGCTCCCTTCTGTCTCTTTTACAAATATTTTTATGGCTTCTGCTCCGACGAACTTAGGTCACTGGTGCTTCTCCATAAATATGGCAACATTACTCCATTTTCGGCCTGACCTCGCTCTTATAAAAGCAGAGATTACTGGTGTCCCCACCACAAGAATTTACTCGAGCAATCAGACTGGCAACAAGGTTAAACCGCTTTACAGTTAAATCAACC
>JBBBDQ010002222.1:685000-810000 GCA_037127315.1 Ascarosepion bandense
CTTTTTTCTTAATAATAACATAAACATTTCAATGGAAAAAAGTTCGTTTTTATTAAGTTTGGAACCTTTTTTCTTCATATGCTGTTGATAAAAGCTTTATGTAATCTCGCTAAAAAACTTGCTCTATTTACTCAATTCTCTCTGTGTAGGTTATGCGTTGTTTTCTTCTGTTCCCCTTGTCTTCAATATGACCTTTGAGTATTGGATTTTTAAATGGCTTTAATATAATAAAATAAATAGTAATATAATAAAATTAGGTACCTTCACTTTCACTATTTCGCGGGGAAAACAGCATAGCGTAATGAAAAAGGCCATAAACTTAACGAAAATAAATTTTTATCGTCAAAATGTTCATGTTATTATTAAGATGAAAGACCAAAGTATTTTTTAATTATTTTTTGACATTTTTTAATCCTTTCTAACACGTTCGAAATTTTGGTTAAAATCTTGTTTTGTTTACGTCATTGCCTTCTCTAACTTTTAGCAGTGCGCGTTTTTTTTTTTTTTTTTTTTTTTTTCCTTAGAAAACACATATATTTGGAAATTCTTGTAAAAATCAAATAATTGTCCGATTTTAATGAAATTTTCAGGACTTATTCACAAATGAATAAAATTATCTTTTAAATGTTTTTTTAAAACAATATTGGTATTTTTTAAAAATGTGTTAACCCCCCCCCCCCCCCCTTACTTAATTTCATGAAATTTTGCACATAACCTTCATGTTCTCTGACAATTTTTTTTTTTTTGTTAGAAGTAGGAGTCTTTGGAAAAAAAATAAAAAAGTTAACAAAATGAATGAACATTGAAAAATGTATTATTTATGGTAGGAGTGCCTGCTATACAATTCCACTAGGATAAAAAGAAATTGAATATGAAGGGAAAAGTTTCTATCCAATAAGTATTGATTTTATCATTAATAAAAATAACAATAAAATGACGTCTATAAAACTCAGTCCTAGTTTCGGCCAAGCGCCGAAATGTGAGAGTAGCCTCCCTTTGTTGTTTTCGATCTGACTGATCATTTTGAACCACGTGGACGCTACATCGAGGCGGGGATCCCCTTAGCAACCAGGTGACTCGGTTGCCAAGGAACACCGCACTATGCCATAACGGAGACGCCAAATCAGTGGCCGTTGTAGAAACGGTTACACAAAATGTATATATTTATATATATATAATTGGGTATATATACATGCATATATATGCATGTATATATGTATGTATATATATTTTTACGCTCAGACAAGGCAGTGCTGAAGTTTTTCGTTCGACAAAGGGTGCACGAAGACAGGCAATTTATTGAGCTGCACACTTAAATGTATGTATAATTAATTAATTGTATGTGAGAGGAGAGGAAAACTTTGTGTTTTGTTACCGTTGGTTCGTGAATGATTTAATTTATTAAAAGGATTTGTTTTAAAGTCTTCTGACAGGAAGTAGGGTACGAAGAAAAGAACAAAGGTTTTATTATGGGGAAAGTATACGTTAATTTAGAAATCCGTTGGCTGACACAAAGAAAAAAGGGAAAGAGTTACGAATACGTACGGAGGAAAACAGATAGATAGATAGATAGATAGATAGATAGATAGATAGATAGATAGATAGATAGATAGATAGATAGAGAAACAGATAGATAGATAGATAGACATAGATAGATAGATAGATAGATAGATAGATAGATAGATAGATAGATAGATAGATAGATAGATAGATAGATAGATAGATAGATAGATAGATCTGAACAGACAGACAGACAAACAGATAGATAGATAGATAGATAGATAGATAGATAGACAGACAGACAGACAAACAGATAGATAGATAGATAGATAGATAGATAGATAGATAGATAGATAGATAGATAGATAGATAGATAGATAGATAGATAGATAGATAGATAGATAGATAGATAGATAGATAGATAGATCTGAACAGACAGACAGATAGATAGATAGATCTGGACAGACAGATTTTTTTTTTACCTTCCCAAATTATTTGTTTTTGAAATTAGGAATCATTTTTTTTAAAATAATTTTTTTTAATTAATCCAATCCTGTAAGTTAATAAACAAGACTTCTGTATTTATCTAATATTTTTAATGTCTCACACAAACCTTTGAAATCTGTCACTTCATAAGTTAACAAATAAATACTTTTAAAAAACAAATAAATTTACATTCTCTCATAAGATTTAAAATAATTAGTTTACCTTTCTTGACACAATTTAAATCCATTTAATCGTCTCCCTAATTAAACAAGTTATCATTATAACTTATAAATGCAATCAAAATACACAAAAATTATGTGTGCATAGTGAGTTAATTATAATGGAAAAATATTTGCCATCAAGTGTTATATTAAGCTGAGTTTTTAAATGATTATTTTGTTTATTGATTGAATTGTTTTGTTGTTAACCATTTGATTGACTTTCAACAACACTGAAATGCAAATATTTTTGTTGGACTGCTTCTATGATGACAAAACATTGTTGTTGTTAGATTTCAACCAGTTGAGGCTTGTTTTTGTTTTTACTTAAGCAAAGATTAACAGACACAAAATGTCATGTTTGCTTAATATTTGAAATAATATTTAAAGTTTGGAGCCTCAATGAAAGCAAGTAAAAACAAAATTCTCCTGTCAACATTCTCGAAAAAAAACTTTACAGGTAATATGAGTGGGTTCATTTTTGTTTGTATTTTTTTTTTGTATTTTTTTTCTGCTTTTCTACAATTAAAATTATCTACAATAGCAAAAACAAGATCCCCCCAAAAATGTCATAAATGTTTTGTTTTTTTTTAAGTGTCCCTCTTGAGAATATTCTTAAAGTTTTACCATAACTAAAATAGAAGATTTATGCTATGAAAGTATCATATTTTTTAATTTTTATTTAGACTTGGAAAAATTACCTGAAATAAAAAAATTTGGAGGTTACCTCAGTTCTAAAAGGGACAGAATTTGGATCAAAACGTGATCAAGAAATGGGGAAAATATTCAAATGTTTCTAAATTTTATGAAATCTGCAGAACTTTGAATTCCTTGGACAAATTCAGAAAAAATTTTTTTTAAATTGGAAGATCCAAAGGATTTCAGTTCTATTCAAACTATTTAAAGAAAGCATACATAGACTATAAAAGAGTTTTTATTTTACATTTAAAATAAAAATTAAATTAACAAAACTTCAGTAAAATTCAAGTCAAAACATAAATTGAGAAATTTGATTCTACTTTCAAAATTATCGCCCATATTATTTTGAAAAAAATCTGATTTTTTTCTTTTTCATTTTGTTTTGTCTAAAAAGTGGGGTTTTGTGCGTATGTTTGATAGAGAGAGAGTAGGGAAAAAGAAAAGAAATTCTGAAACATGGTTAATTGATATATCAAATTTAGTAAGTATGTGTAGCTTATAGATATGGATAGATAGATATGAACTAACAGATTTTAATTCTAGATAGGTAGATAATTGATTTACCAATCGCGGCTTAGATGTGGAACAAGGCCGAAGGTATGGGGTACCAAGTGAGGGTCGAACTCACAATTTAGTTGTAATAGGCTCTAACGAGACAAGCTTTCTAACCATTACACCATGTCGGGGTGCAGATAGATAGATAGATAGATAGATAGATAGATAATGAACACACTTGAATAGATAGATAGATAGATAGATAGATAGATAGATAGATAATGAACATACTCGAATAGCTAGATAGATTTTTTTTTTTTTTTAATCATATCACCCCGAGCAAGGCAGTAACGCCACTGAAGCACAGGGGCTACATAGGAGTGAAAAGATTGGAAAAGAGAAAGCCAGAAACCACATCCTAAACAGGGAACAAGGGATGAGCCTCTTCACCTGTTAAATAGACGTGGGTGGAGTGTGAACCGGGCGATAGTTTAGTCTATCTACTCCAATTGAAAAAAAAAGAAAGGAGTGAAAAGATTGGAAAAGAGAAAACCGGAAACCACATCCTAAACAAGGAACATGTGGATGAGCCTCTTCACCTGTTCAATAGACGTGATAGATAGATAGATAGATAGATAGATAGATAGATAGATAGATAGATAGATAGATAATGAACTGACTGAGATATTATAGATAGATAGATAGATAGATAGATAGATAGATAGATAGATAATGAACTGACTGAGATATTATAGATAGATAGATAGATAGATAGATAGATAGATAGATAGATAGATAGATAATGAACTGACTGAGATATAGATAGATAGATAGATAGATAGATAGATAGATAGATAGAATAGATAGATAGATAATGAACTGACTAGATATTATAGATAGATAGATAGATAGATAGATAGATAGATAATGAACTGACTGAGATATTATAGATAGATAGATAGATAGATAGATAGATAGATAGAATAGATAGATAATGAACTGACTGAGATAGATAGATAGATAGATAGATAGATAGATAGATAGATAATGAACTGACTGAGATATTATAGATAGATAGATAGATAGATAGATAGATAGATAGATATAATGAACTGACTGAGATATATAGATAGATAGATAGATAGATAGATAGATAGATAGATAGATAATGAACTGACTGAGATATTATAGATAGATAGATAGATAGATAGATAGATAGATAGAATAGATGATGAATGACTAGAGATATTATAGATAGATAGATAGATAGATAGATAGATAGATAATGAACTGACTGAGATTATTATAGATAGATAGATAGATAGATAGATAGATAGATAATGAACTGACTGAGATATTATAGATAGATAGATAGATAGATAGATAGATAGATAATGAACTGACTGAGATATATAGATAGATAGATAGATAGATAGATAGATAGATAGATAGATAGATAGATAGATAGATATAAAAAAGCAAGAAAGTTTGACAGAGAATGTTATAATATAAAGACCCAAAACAAACCTTCACAAGAGCTACACAAAGGTCAGGAAATTGGGGAGCTCTATTATCACCTACGGATTGAACTCATAGAAGAGTTTGATAGAATTTATTGCAAAAACAGCTTATTCTGGATTTTTCATATATACTATAACAGTTGCTGTCTGGAAAAATAAAAATTAAATTTATTTTAATAATCTATAAGGGATAAATTATTTTATGATAGCTTTAAAAAGGAACATTTTTAAAAGAGTTTGTATTCACATAATATATCCAATTATATTAGAAGCAAAAGAAGGAGGTAGAACAAGGATAATAAAAATTGTATTATTAATTGTAAAGGGGGTGAACTGAAAAATATAAAAAAATATATAAAAAATATATATATATATATATATATATATATATATATATATATATATATATATATATATATATATATATATATATATATATATATATATATATATATATATATATATATATATATATATATATATATATATATATTATATATATATATATATATATATATATATATATATATATATATATATATATATATATATATATATATATATAAAATATATAGATATATATATATATATATATATATATATATATATATATATAAAAAATATATATATATATATAAAAAATATATAAAAACAAAAAAAAAACAAAAGGCTTAACCAGTTATTGCTCCTAACTCTTCAGGCCGATTTTTATTTATTTAATGATCTCATTCCTATCTATAATACCAGTTTATTTTTCTGTTTTTAGGAAATATTCTTCCTAAAAAATACAACATTTTAAAATACATAGTCTTTTTTTTTATCCATCTTTTTACTTTGACATGATTTTATCATTTTTAAATTAAAAAACAATGTCACCAAATTATATATTTTCAAATATTCTTTTTACAACAAATATTTCTATCCAATTTCTTTCATTTTTTGTTTTCCTATGGAAAGAATTTTTTTTAAATTTGAAATTTATCACTCTATAGAAAATTTGAATATCTGAGTGAAAAGCAATCAAATTTATTCTAATGATAATTAAAAACGTTGGCATCTTCCATTTAAAAACATAATGACCACTAAGACAAAACTAAATAAAAATAAACCAATTTTAATAGGGATAGATAGGTTAGCCTATCATTTAGTCTACACTTATAACCAGTTCTTTGAACAGGAGTAGAGTGTTTTTCCCTTGTTTACTGTTTAGGATTAGGTTTCCAGTTCTTTCTAAAGTCCTCTTCAAATCTATACATCTAATGTCTTTGTCTAAACTCTGAAATTTTATTTACTATTTTTTTTTCTTTCAATTGGAGTAGAAAGGTTTGCCTATTGTCTGATTCACACTCTTTCCAAGTTCTTTGAACAGGAGTAAACGACTATCCTTTCATTCCTGTTTAGGATTGGGTTTCAGGTTCATTGTAAAGTCTTCTCATTCTCTTTCACTCCCAGTAGCCACTTGTTTCTTAGTGGCATTCTTGCCTTGCTTGGAGTGAATTGATTAAAAATAATAAAAACTCATAAAATTTAATTATTTAAATGATTTAATATTATATCTGGCAACCTTTCAAAAAAAATTCAATTGAAAACTGTCAAATGAAATTAAAAAATTTTAATTAGAAAAATAGAATTATTTCAAATGATTTTATAATATATTTCGCAAATTTCCAAAAGGATATTATGATTAAAAATTGTCAAGTGACAAAAGTTTGTAACTAGGAAAATATAATTATTCAAATGATTTTACAATATATTCAATAACCTTTCAAGAAAGATTTATCATTGAAAAATTGTCAAATGACAGAAATATTTATCTAGGAAAATATAACTATTTAAAAGATTTTATAATCTATTCAACAACATTTCAAAAGAAAAATTTTGAAAAAAATTGTCAAATGATGTTTAAAAATTTTTAAGTAAGAAAATATAATGTTTTTATAATATATTTGGAAACTATTCAAGAAAAAATTTTGATGAAAATTGTCAGAGAAAAATTAAATATTTTTAATTGGGAAAATATATCTATTTTGAATGATTTTTTAAATATATTTGGGATGTTTTGATTCAAATTTATTAATTAAAAATTTTTCAAATGAAAATTTTTAAAATAAAATTTTTTAAATGATTTTGTAATATACTCAACAAGCTTTAAAAATAATTATGCTTGAAAAATTGTCAAATATAATGATATAAATGATTTTATAATATATTTAACAACATTTCAAGAGAAAATTTAATATGAAAATTGACAAATGACAAAAGTTTTAACTTAGGAAATATAATTACTTAAATGATTTTGTAATATATATTTAAATTTTTGAAGGAAAAATTTTGATTGAAAATTGTCAAATGAAAATTAAAAGTTTTTAACACAGGAAATATAATTGTTTAAAGGATTTTATAATATATTTAACAACACTTCAAGAGAAAATTTTGATCAAATGACAATTAAATGTCCTTAAAGCAGGAAATAGAATTATTTAAATGATTTTATAATATATTCAGCAACATTTCAAGATTAAAGATTGTCAAATGGCAGTTAAAAACTAGGAAAATATAATTTTAAGTAAGACAATATAATTATTTTGAATGATTTTATATTTACACAACCTTTCAAAAGAAATAAACATGAATCAGTGTGGTAGCTTGGTGTTGACCTCAGTGTTTGCTTCAATATAGATAGATAGATAGATAGATAGATAGATAGATAGATAGATAGATAGATAGATATTGCCTTAAAAAATACTGACATCATTGTGTGAACCTGAAGAACCTTTCGGCCAACAATTTTCAAAGGTCTTCATTGGGGTTATTGTTAATAATGAAGCTAGACTCAGGAAAAACAACAAAAGTTTACAAACAAAAAGGGGGAAAGGTGGAGCTTGTTTAAAAGTGAATTTTAATCAAAATAATTAAAATGTAAGGGGGGTGTAAATGATTAGCAATAAGGCCAATGAAGACCTTTGAAAAGTGTTGGCCTAAAGGTAGCTCAGGTTCACATAACAACGTCAGTATTGTTTAAGGCAATTTGTTGCTTCTGTGGGTACAAATCCCTGTTTGTATATATAAATATATAATAAAAACTAATTTAATCATTGGTATAAGTGATATGCAAATATTTTCCAACACCTTAAAAAAAAGACAAATGCATCTTCTACAGCAAAACAATGAATATATTTTATATGTATATATATATACACACACACACACACACACACACATACACATACACACACACATACACATACACATATATATATATATATATATATATATATTAGTATTGAATTGTGGTAGTTTTTGGTGCTATGACTGTTATTTTTTCAGTAGTTTTACTGATAAAAGGTATTTTAGCAAGCATTGTTTTTATTGCAAAAAACAGCCCCAATGAGTGAACACATCATAACTGTGTCCTCACAAAACTTTGAAGTCAGCATGAACCTGCTCAGTTAAAGTGACAAATTCTTTGTACTAAAGCTATATATATATATATATATATATAGATAGATAGATAGATAGATAGATAGATAGATATAGATATATAAAGAAGAACTCAACATATCACCTAAAGTGGTTAGAAATTTTAATTCATATCAATGAACTAATTAGTCCATTTCTTTATTTTATTTTTCAATATATATATATATATATATATATATATATATATATATATATATATATAAACTTATTTATGAATAGAACTTTGTCTGTGTGTGTGTCTGTGTGTGTGTGCTTCTGTTACCTATAGATTCCGAAATGGATGAACCAATTTTCTTGAAAATTTACACAGTTGTACTATAATCATCTGCGAGTGTTCTTAGGTAGGTTTTGTGTCGAGGGCCCCCCGATAAATATCGAAAATCAATAATCAAATAAGTCAGGTTATAGAAGGAGTGGTCTGATTTTAATCAAATTTGATGCACTAATAGACAAAGACATAAGAAATGATATTCAGAAGTTTCAAGGTTGCGGTTCTTACAATAGTGCAGAAAGTCAATAATATATATATATATAAAAGGCAAGATGTTTGTGTGTGTGTCTGTTTATCTGCATGTATGTCTGTATTTTTTTCAGCCCTTTTATTTTAGTTTTTGCTTTGGGTTTGGCTCTAAGGAGGTATAATTGTAGTTCTTAGTATCAGCAATCATACCATTTACTCAGAGGACTTATTTCACCTTCAAAATTCAGTTCACAATGAAAAAAACTTATTTGATATTGATACCAGGAAATCAAAATTTGACTCACATCCATTCATTTTTCTTTCAGTTTACGGTTTCGCTTTAACTGGAAACAACTATTGCTTTTTAGTCTTTTGTGCCAATGTCCAAAGAGGCTGAGCTCCAGGACCATGGATTAGTTTTAAAGCTTTCATTACACCCTAGCAACGCCAGGCTATACTGCTAGTATATATATATATATATATATTGAAAAATAAAATCTTTATAAAAATTGTTTCTCTTTTTTAAAAAAAAGTGTGACAAGTACATCTTATAAACCCCAAACAATGTGTTCATTTTATGCATTTATGTTTGTGTATGTGAAGGCATTCGACAAAATATGACAAAGATTAGATGGAGATGTTCGGCAGTCTTGACATTTTTGGGAAAGACCTAAGAGTAATCAAGAATCTCTACTGGCAGTGAACTGACTGCATACGAACAGGTAATGATTTCAGCAGATTTACAAAGATAGAAAGAGGCGTAAGACAAGGATGTGTCTTTTCACCGGATCTGTTCAACATGTACAGTGAGAATATTTTGAGGACCCTAATGGTACGCCAGGATTCATTACTGGAGGCCACAATTTGAACAACATAAGTTATGCTAATGACACAGTGCTGATTGCAGACACTGAAAGAAAACTACAAGACCCTCTACAGAAGGTTACTGTGGAGAGTGACAAGGAAGAACTGCAAATAAACTGCAAGAAAACCGAATGCAGGGTCATCAGCAAAAAGAGCAACCCAAAATGCCAAATACAGGTGGGGAATGCTAGAATCAAGCAGGTAAAAAATTTAAATACCTGGTAAGTGTTCTAACAGCAAATGGAAAGTGCGACACAGAGATCCGAAGGTGAATTGGCATTGTGAAGGACGCATTCCAGAAGCTGAGTAAAGTATTAAGACACAGGAAAATTTCCCTAGAAACAAAGAAGAGAGGGCTAGATTGCAATGTAATATCAGTTCTTCAATGCAGCAGTGAATGCTGGACAATATCATCAAAAATGAGGAAAAAACTTGAAGCAGCAGAAATGTGGTTCTACAGAAGGATGCTGCAGATATCACGGACCGAGCATGTGATCAATGATGAGCTGTTGGAAAGAATGGCAACCAAAAGAAAATTAGTACTGAGCATCAGAAAGAGACAACTGAAGTTCTTGGGACATGTAATGAGGAAGGAAGGCTTAGAGAACTTGATACTGACAGGCCAGATAGAAGGCAAAAGAGACAGAGGAAGGCAGCAGATAACATATTAGAGGGGCCTGATCAGGGTTGCGAGGCATAACAAGAGAAAGTATACTAAGAGCCACCAGAGATAGGGAGACATGGAAAACAATGAACGCCTATGTCCTGAAAGGACAGGGCACATAGAAGAAGAAGAATGCTTGATTGTGTGTGTTTGTGTGTGTGAGTGTGTGAATGGGTGTGTAAACATTTCAGATGGAATATATCTGCAAAAGGACAATATAAATAAAAGAGAGACTTTATCAAGGCAAATGCAAGGATTTTATTTTGTAACAAGTATTTATCTACAAAAGAAGAAGGGAAGAAGGCCAAAGTGTACAATGGCCGAAACATCATAAACATGGCAATAAAGATGAGGACCCTTATCCGAACAATGTAAATAATGTAAATACTATGTCATCTTAGAAGTATTAGTTTTTAAACGTATTTATATTAAGATCACTCAGACATATTCACCAAGTTGGTCTCAAGTCAAGGAAGCTATGGAGGACATGAAGTGACATAATTTAGTCTTATAAAAAAAAAGTAAATGGTGTTTTTGAAATTTATTTTTTTAATGCAAAGTAGTATCGGCTCGGAACGAGAAATCGGGGAGCCGAGTTCGAATTCCAGCTGAATTCATTGCATTCACTTATGCACAAATACCCTTGGGAAAGGTATTAATCCATCTCTGCCTTCCAGTTATGGGTTAAATAACAAGACAGATTGGGTTCTATAGCCTTGGCTAGCAACCAGTCTACCGCAGAAAGCAATGGTAACCTACTGTGGGATAATCTTCTGCCCAGTCAGTCATGTCTCTTTCGAGACATGATCGCCCAAGCATGTATCATGTATGGCATTTAACTGACTGAGTATTTAAATTATTTTAGTTTCAAATTGATTTATGTGTTATATATTTTGAATAACACAAGGTTATGGATTTAACTATTTTCTTTTAATCTTTTAAATGTATCTTGTTTAAATGTTAAGATTTTTACAATTTTTTTTTTTTGTCAATTGGAAAGCATATGGTTTAATAAATAAGATTGTACTGAAAAAAGCTAAAAAAAAATTGATAATCAACCAATTTACAGGTGGTGGTAATGTTGTACCGGAGAGTGGTTCCAAAGTGGAGGATAGATTTACTATAACGTTGTATGAAAAATTGAGCCCCCCTCTAAAAGTGTTGAAATTGTGAAATTTAAAAAAATCTTTTTTTGAGAATCGGAAATTTTAGATAATAACCAATAAGACTGCTGGAAAAAGTAAAAGAAAATGAAAAACAACAAATTTAAAGGTGGTGGTAGTCTCCATCAGGTCCACCTCTAAAATTAATTTTGAAACTATTTTATGACTATTTATTTCAATTTTTGTTTTCAGCGTTGAAATATTTTCATTGTCCAGAATGTCAACTTGAAGCTTGAAACATACGGACATAATCAGAAAGAAAGGAAGAAAGAAAAAAAAGAAAAAAATCATGAGGAAAACACTCACCACTGCACTTGTCACATTCTGAGAATTGTCACACCTTACTGAGACCTGGAAATATTTTTGTGTGAATATGAACACCTTCACCTGTCTGTGGACATAGACGGACGTCAAGTAATTTTCGGTATTGCAAGATTTACAGTGTCTCTCAAAAGAATTGTTCTGAAATGCCTGCGGCAAAAACAACTCTTGAAATTTCACAGGTAAGCAGAAAAAAAAACTGTAATTAAATATGTTATCAATTAAATACAGGGTGGTCCAAAAGTAAGTAGACAATAAACGATAACAATTATTTTAAGATTACAAATACAATTATATTTACTTATACAATCATTATATTGGCAATTAAATATATATACAGGGTGGTCCAAAAGTAGGGGGACAATAAATGATAACTCTTATTTTAAGATTACAAATACAATTATATTTGCTTATACAATTATTACATTGACAATTAAATATATATACGGGGTGGTCCAAAAGTAGGGGGGCAATAAATGATAACACTTATTTTAAGATTACAAATACAATTATATTTACTTATACAGTTATTAGATTGGCAATTAAATATATATAGAGGGTGGTCCAAAAGTAGAGGGACAATAAATGATAACACTTATTTTAAGATTACAAATACAATTATATTTGCTTATACAATTATTACATTGACAATTAAATATATATACGGGGTGGTCCAAAAGTAGGGGGACAATAAATGATAACTCTTATTTTAAGATTACAAATACAATTATATTTGCTTATACAATTATTACATTGACAATTAAATATATATACGGGGTGGTCCAAAAGTAGGGGGACAATAAATGATATCACTTATTTTAAGATTACAAATACAATTATATTTACTTATACAGTTATTAGATTGGCAATTAAATATATATAGAGGGTGGTCCAAAAGTAGAGGGACAATAAATGATAACACTTATTTTAAGATTACAAATACAATTATATTTGCTTATACAATTATTACATTGACAATTAAATATATATACGGGGTGGTCCAAAGTAGGGGGACAATAAATGATAACTCTTATTTTAAGATTACAAATACAATTATATTTGCTTATACAATTATTACATTGACAATTAAATATATATACGGGGTGGTCCAAAAGTAGGGGGACAATAAATGATAACACTTATTTTAAGATTACAAATACAATTATATTTACTCATACAATTATTAGATTGGCAATTAAATATATATAGAAGGTGGTCCAAAAGTAGGGGGACAATAAATGATAACACTTATTTTAAGATTACAAATACAATTATATTTACTTATACAATCATTATATTGGCAATTAAATATATATAGAGGGTGGTCCAAAAGTAGGGGGACAATAAATGATAACATTTATTTTGAGATTACATATACATTTATATTTGCTTATGCAATTATTAGATTGGCAATTAAATATATATAGAGGGTGGTCCAAAAGTAGAGGGACAATAAATGATAACACTTATTTTAAGATTACAAATACAATTATATTTACTTATACAATTATTAGATTGGCAATTAAATATATATAGAGGGTGGTCCAAAAGTAGGGGGACAATAAATGATAACTCTTATTTTAAGATTACAAATACAATTACATTTACTTATACAATCATTATATTGGCAATTAAATATATATAGAGGGTGGTCCAAAAGTAGGGGGACAATAAATGATAACACTTATTTTAAGATTACAAATACAATTATATTTACTTATACAATTATTAGATTGGCAATTAAATATATATACAGGGTGGTCCAAAAGTAGGGGGACAATAAATGATAACACTTATTTTAAGATTACAAATACAATTATATTTACTTATACAGTTATTAGATTGGCAATTAAATATATATAGAGGGTGGTCCAAAAGTAGAGGGACAATAAATGATAACACTTATTTTAAGATTACAAATACAATTATATTTACTTATACAATTATTAGATTGGCAATTAAATATATATACAGGGTGGTCCAAAAGTAGGGGGACAATAAATGATAACACTTATTTTAAGATTACAAATACAATTATATTTACTTATACAATCAGTATATTGGCAATTAAATATATATAGAGGGTGGTCCAAAAGTAGGGGGACAATAAATGATAACACTTATTTTAAGATTCCAAATACAATTATATTTACTTATACAATCATTATATTGGCAATTAAATATATATAGAGGGCGGTCCAAAAGTAGAGGGACAATAAATGATAACACTTATTTTAAGATTACAAATACAATTATATTTACTTATACAATTATTAGATTGGCAATTAAATATATATAGAGGGTGGTCCAAAAGTAGGGGGACAATAAATGATAACACTTATTTTAAGATTACAAATACAATTATATTTACTTATACAATTATTATATTGGCAATTAAATATATATACTGGGTGGTCCAAAAGTAGGGGGACAATAAATGATAACACTTATTTTAAGATTACAAATACAATTATATTTACTTATACAATTATTATATTGGCAATTAAATATATATACTGGGTGGTCCAAAAGTAGGGGGACAATAAAGGATAACACTTATTTTAAGATTACAAATACAATTATATTTACTTATACAATTATTAGATTGGCAATTAAATATATATACAGGGTGGTCCAAAAGTAGGGCGACAATAAAGGATAACACTTATTTTAAGATTACAAATACAATTATATTTACTTATACAATCATTATATTGGCAATTAAATATATATACTGGTTGGTCCAAAAGTAGGGGGACAATAAATGATAACACTTATTTTAAGATTACAAATACAATTATATTAACTGATACAATTATTAGATTGGCAATTAAATATATATAGAGGGTGGTCCAAAAGTAGAGGGACAATAAATGATAACATTTATTTGAGATTACATATACATTTATATTTGCTTATACAATCATTACATTGACAATTAAATATATATACTGGGTGGTCCAAAATTAGGGGGACAATTAATGTCAACATTTATTTTGAGATTACATATACATTTATATTTGCTTATACAATTATTACACTGGCAATTAAATGTTGAGTAGCAAACGTTTCAATCCATTTTATTGTAACAGTTTGAGATTTCCAATAATTTTTTTAATACCAATTTCTTTTCATCAGTACTTAAATTATTTGCCATTATGGGTTTTCAGAATTATTTGAAAAGAAAACAGTAAATTAAGATAAATTTAGTTATAAAATTTTAGTTAATATAGCACAAATCCCATTGTTTTCCACAGAAAGTAATGGCAACCTACTATGGGAAAATCTTCTGTCCAGTTAGTTATGTCACTTTCGAGACATGATCACCCAAGTGTGTATCATGTATGACACTTAACTGACTTACTGACCACAGTTAAAATGAACAACAGTATACTAATATAACAGATAGACAAACATATTCCATCTACTGTCATAGTTATGGACCACCTTGTATAATTATTTTAGGCCGACACAATTAATACATTGACAAATAAATATATATACAGGGTGGTCCAAAATTAGGGGGACAGTAAAAAAAATCTTCTGTCCAGTTAGGTATGTCACTTTTGAGACATGATCGCCCAAGCATGTATGACGTATGACACTTAACTGACTTACTGACCACAGGTTTGGACCACCCTGTATAATTATTTTAGGCCGACACATGCACATCCACTGATTTCAGATCCTCATACCCGAAATGCCAACAAAATATGGTTTTATATTTGTTTTTATATACAACAGGAATGGATGAATGACCTTTAAGTAACTTCTCCTAACTTTGAAAATTGCACATTCATAAAAGATCCCTGTTACATGAGCGTTTAAAAAAAAACGGTGAAATCAGTTATTGTAAATTACCTGAAGACACCGAAAGGTAGAAACCTCTTTACAAATATATATATATATATATATACACAAAGAATCTCAAGCTAGCCAAAACCTACCGCGGTATCACACTTCTTTGCTCTACTTTTGCATTTCGTTTGTACTTTGTATCGAGCACTTTTTCTTTCTTTTTTTTTGTGGTTGGTTCCGTTTGGGATTTTTTTTCTTTACTGCGGAGTATCGTATGTCTTGTCTTTATTCCGCGGATTTCTTTTTTTTCCCCCCTCTTCTCCAACGCCTTAGTGCACTGGATTGTAACGGAATTAGGTTCTGTTTGTTAATGGTTTTTCTTAAAGTTTATCTTAGTATAAATTTAAAACTTAGATACTTGCAGAATTTATTTAGTTATTATTTTGAATATATATATATATATATATATATATATATTACTCAATACTCAGTATTCAAATTTTCCAATAACTCATGGCCATTTCAATGAGTCAATTTAACGTATGTCTCATCAGCGATGACAAAACATTATGGTAAGATAAAATTATTTGTTCATGCAAAGTTCATCAAGTGGAAGTAAAGGTAGTAAAAAAGAAAAAGAAAAAAAAGAAAAGACATGGCAGTGTCTAGCTGACGGAACTGTAAATTGTCACTTACAGTCCTCTAGCTGGATCAGTTTTGATATTTTATCTTTAATAATTAACTAGCAGTATAGCCCGGCATTGCTCAGGTGTAATGAAAGCTTTAAAACTAATCCATGGTCCTGGAGCTCAGACTCTTTGGACGTTGGCACGAAAGACTAGAAAGCAATAGTCGTTTCCAGTTAAAGCAAAACCGTAGACTGACACGCAAACATCTTGCTTTTATATATATATATATATATATATATATATATATATATATATATATATATATTATAGATTTTCTGCACTATTGTGAGAACTGCAACCTTGAAACTTCTGAATATTGTTTCTTATGTCTTTGTCTATGAGTGTATCAAATTTGATTAAAATCAGACCACTCCTTCTATAACCCGTTTTTTTTATTATCAATTTTCGCTATTTATCGGAGGTACCTCGACACAAAACCTAGCTAAGAACAATTGCAGATGCTTATAGTACAACTGTGTAAATTTTCAAGAAATTCGGTTCAGCCATTTTGGAGTCTATAGGTAATGGACACACACACGCGCACACACACACACACACACACACACACAGACAAAGCTCCATTTATAAATAAGTTTAGATATTAATAGGATTTATTTGGGATTTACCTCCAAGCCATTTCTTTTCGTATTTATAACCAGTATATATATATATATATATATATATATATACTTATTTATAAATGGAACTTTGTCTGTGTGTGTGTGTATTCATTTTTCTTTCAGTCTATGGTTTTGCTTTAAATGGAAACAACTATTGCTTTTTAGTTTTTTGGGCTATATTGCTAGTATATATATATATATATATATATATATATATATATACACACACATCTTGTAATTTTATTATTATAATTGCTTATTAAAAGCATAACATCACCACACAAAAAGGTTCATGTTTCAGAACAAAACTGTTCCTCTTCAGGTGATATGTCAAAATAAATGGTGAAAATGATTTATTTTTGAAAATATAAGATAAATTTCTCATTAATTATAAAATTAGGGAGTGGTAGCTGGAGAAAATGCATTTGGGTGTGTCAAAATTATTCAGTCAAAATGTAACCATGGAGATTTAAATATTTGGGTTATGAAAGGGGTTAGGATGGCTCAGATCTAGACATGTCACTTTTTAATTTTGTCTAGGTAAAATACATACTGAAACCTTAGATGTTTTAAAAGGGTAGATAATAATTTTAATCAGGAGGTTGGATTTTAGTTTTTTTTTTTATTAAACAATAGATTTTTTTTATTATTATCTATGAATATACTTGAGAAGTAGGATTAAATAATTGTGGTATACTTAGTTATATTGTATTCAGAACAACAATTTAGTATTGTGTGGGTCATTTTATTTTATTAAAATAATATTCACTTTTTTATGTTAGAGTATAAGTTATAAATAAAACATAGTAATTAATTAAATTTTAAAGAAAATTAATTAATTAAATTTTAAAGAAAATTTTCTTGTCTGAGTAAGGTACCTAGTGGGACCACTTAAATAGGTAAATAATTTTTAACAGCATGTTGGATTTTTTTTTAATTATTTCATGTAAAATGGATGAAATGTTTATGTTAGAATTATGATTAAATAATTATGGTATATTAAAGCATATTGTAGTTAAGAAAACTAATTTAGTATTGTGTTGGTCTTTTATTTAGTAAAATAATTATTCATTTTTAAGTTATAATAGAGCATAAGTCATAAATGAAACATTGTATTTTTTTTTAATTAAAATAGAATTATTTTGTCTGTGTAAAATACATTGTTGGAACATAGATTATTTAAATGGGTAGACATCAATCTTTTACAGCTGGCTGAACTTCAGGGTAATTTTTATTTTTTTATTTTTTTAGAATTAGTATTTTAACAATTATAGTGTACTAAGGTATATTATAGATTAAAAAACAAATTTAGTATTGTGTGGATCATTATTTTGGTAAAATAATTTAAAGCTATATTTGAGCATAAGCTATCACCGAAAAATTGCAATTAATAAAATTTAAAGATTTTGTTTTTAATTGAGGGGCTGGAAATTTTTTTTCGGTTGAAATTTGAACTGAGTAAATCTAGTATACCAATTCTAATATATTCAATGCTGGCTTTTTTTTTTTTTCAATAGTACTTCCATTATTTTTAGCTTTTTTTTTTTGCATATAGATAAGACTTATATTTGTTTTGCCAACAAGTATGTTGCGGATCGAGATTTGGAGGTCTCTGTAGTACTTAAATGAGAATTATTTGAGCTATAGTCAAGGAAGTGTGAGTCTTCTTTTTAGGCATCTTGTAGTATGTGATGTCAGTTCTTCAATACGGTAGTGAGTGCTGGACAATATCATCGAAAATGAGGACAAAACTGGAAGCAGCGGAAATGTGGTTCTACAGAAGGATGCTGCGGATATCGTGGACTGAACATGCAAGCAACGATGAGGTGTTGGAAAGAATGGCAACCAAAAGGAAATTAATACTGAGCATCAGGAAGAGACAACTGAAGTTCCTGGGACAGGCAATGAGGAAGGAGAGTTTGGAGAACCTGATACTGACTGGCCAGGTAGAGGGAAAGAGAGACAGAGGAAGGCAGCGGATAACATATTTGCAGGGCCTGGTCGGGTGGATGACAGAACGGGGGTTACCAGGAGTAACAGGAACAAACTTGCTGAGGGCCACAAGAAATAGAGAGACGTGGAGGGCCATGATCGCCTACGTCCTGAAGGGACAGGGCACATAGAAGAAGAAGTAGTATATCCAATATAATTACTTATGAATTTGGTTTAAGCAGGAACGCAGTTCTTTAAGAGATATTTGAATTCATAAATAACATTGATTCTCTGTAATTTGGATTTTGCAAGTGAGTTATATATATATATATATATATCTCCATATGAATGAGGACGAAAAAATAATTGCAACATTCAAAACAATAATGAAATAAAATGTACAATTTTTTAATAGCTTGTACTTTGCACATATTCTAAGCTAATAATTAATAATAATAATAATAATAATAATATATATATATATATATATATATATATATATATATATAAAATGTTATCATTTTAAATTTTTTGTTTAAACGTTATTATTTGGTTGAGTGGTCTAAGACACAACAGATCAATTGATGGTTTACCCTAGGAGACGCAAGTTCGAATCCTGTCAGAGGACGCATATTTTCCTAACAAGATTTCTCTATTATTCAGGCCGGTAGATATATCTTGTTTCATTAAAAAAAACAAGAATAACAGTGTATCTTCTCAAAGACGAGCATCCATATATAAAAATGTTTAAACAAATAAATTAAAAATATGTCAGAGTTTATCCATTTCGTAAAATTTTGAAATTAATTGTTTTTGTTTACATTAGGATACGAAAACGAAGCCGGAATAAATTCTTTGAAAATCAGAAAATTGTTAATTCGTGCTTTGTTTGACTGCATGTCTTTCGTGGTTGAGCGGTCAAAGACATGTCAGATCTGATGGCGGTTTCACCGAGGGGACTCAGGTTCGAATTCTGCTAGAGAATGCATAATTTCCTGACAAGATTTCTTGATTATTCAGGCCGGCAGATATAAATAAATATACTGCTTAATTATAGAAAAATAGTATCTCCTTAAATACGAGTATCCATTAAAATAATGTTTAAACAAATGAATTAAAAATTTGTCGAAGTTCATCCATTTTGCACATATATATATATATATATATATGAACAAATTCTTAATTGTACAAAATTTTATAATTGCTAATAACAGTATTTTAAATGGCATTTTTACTAAAAATTAAAAAAAACACCGGTTTCGTCCCAAGTCTTACCAAGTTTATTTCTGTGAATAAAAAACATGTAAAATAAAAGATGACTAATGGGAAGAGAAAAATGCAAGGAAAGCTAGATTCCAATAACATTCAAACCCAGCAAGCTGTCCTTCTCTTTACAGAGGAAAGGCTTTTGTGATTTGATGTATAAAGACTCTAGAACCTTTAAATGATATAAAGAGTGGGACCTTGATAAAATAGAAATATGGTCACAAAACAAAAGCACAATTCCTGATATCTATAACAAAAACACAATTTCTGCTATCTATAACATGTTGTGCAATGGAGGACCCGGATGTAAGAACTAGTGGGACACTGCTAGCAGCTGGATTAACAATTCTAGGAGGTAAATATTGTTTTATCCTAAAATCCAAACGCTGAGACGTCCTCCCTATGTAGCCATGTCCACAACTACATTCATATTTGTAAATTACAGAATTAACATGATGAGTGGGGAGGACAGATACAAATAATTTCATTATGTCAGTTGTTAAACCATTTTGTTAATCTTCGGGATTTTCTGTAACATTGTATGCTTACATTTGTTGGCATTATGATACTTTTCAGAGCAGATATGGTTATTTGTGTAGAATAAAAAATTGTGTTATATAAGCTTGATTTGACTTCATTTAGACTGTGGTATCATTGATGGTTGAGTGGTCTAAGACACGCCAGATCAATTATGACAAGGGCCACAAGTTCGAATCTCACCGAATGACACACATTTTCATAACAATGATTTATCGTAAACTAGCAGTATAGCGCGCCGTTGTTCAGGTGAAATGAAAGCTTTAAAACTAATCTATGGTCCTGGAGCTCAGACACAGCCTAAAGAATATTTGTGTGAAGTTTAGTGAAAATCGGATAAAAATTGTATAAAGGACATACAGACAGATAAACAGACACATACACAAGCATCTTGCTTTTTATATATATATATATTATCGATTTTCTGCACTATTGTAAGAACTGCAACCTTGAAACTTCTGAATATCGTTTCTTATGTCTTTGTCTATGAGTGCATCAAATTTGATTAAAATCGGACCACTCCTTCTATAACCCGATTTTTTCGATTATTGATTTTCGATATTTATCAGGGGTATCTCGACACAAAACCTAAGAACACTCACAGATGCTTATAGTAAAAATATGTAAATTATCAAGAAAATCGGTTCAGCCGTTTCAGAGTCTATAGGTAATGGACACACACACACAGACAGATACATACACATACATACAGACAAAGTTCCATTTATAAATAAGTTTAGATTAGATAATTGTAAAATAAGGCCGGTAGAAATAAATATTCAAATATACTGTTTGATTAAAATTAGAATATCTACTCAAATACGAGTATCGATTAAAAATACTGTTCAAACAAATAATTTCAATACATATATATATATATATATATATATTGTAACTAAGTTGTTGAACTCATAGGTTTATTTACCATTTTGTTCATGCATTTACTTTTATAAAGAGTGCTCGATACAAATGTAGAGTGTTATACTGTAATGGTTGTTACAATGTTTTTAAATTCATAGTATCACTGCACAAAAAATTTCTCATGTTTCGAAGCCAGCCCATTATGTTTTGGCTTCATCCTCAGGTGATTTTTTTAGAAATAAGAATTATCCAGTTGAAAAGACTGTTTATTTGTGTTGGATTTGTTATTTTCGGGTGTAAGAGGGGTTGGTCTGTATTTTGAGTTCCATTGACCTTTTTACTGGTGTTATTTATATATATAAATATAAAATTTGTATGTGTTTGTGTGTTATATAATAAAGACAGACATGGACACTCTAAAGGCAGTGTTTAATGTAAAATATGCAAAAAATTGCAAGACTGGGTTAATAAATAAAACAATGCTCATATTTTGATACTTTCTGAGAGTTAAATTTTCATTATTTTTCTTCTTTCTTCTTTATACCGTGTCCCTTCCACATCCTCCATCCCTTTTATATCTTAACACCCCCTTCTCCTGTTACCCTTCCAAAACCTTGCTCTACCATCCATCTGCTCAAGTCCATCAAGTAAGTCACGCATTGCGAGGCTTACGGCCTATCACGTTGAATACACCGGCTCTCGCTTGATCACCGAAGTTAAGCAACGTTGATCCTGGTCAGTACTTAGATGGATGACCACTTGGGAATACCAGGTGCTGTAAGCGTATAGTGACGGATGTGCGTTGTGGTGCAGTGGATATCGGCTCGGAAAGAGAAATCGGTGAGCCGAGTTCGAATTCCAGTTGAATACCCTGCATTCACTTAAGCACTGGTACCATTGGGAAAGGTATTAATGCGTCCATTCCCTCCAGTTATGGGTTAAATAACAAGGGTAGGACTTGGGGAGCCTGCTCTTAAAAACAAATCCCAATGAATCGTGAAAAGAAAAACGTTGTAAAAATAAAATAACCTTACCCAAAAATCACTGGTTATGACCTTAAAATGATCCCATAAGGATTGATAGGTTGTTAAGCTCAAAAGCAAACAAACAAACACGCGTTGCGTACCCCTGTCTCTCCTTCCCTCTATCCGTTCCGTGAGTATCACATTCTCCAAGCCCTCCTTCCTCATTATATGTCCCAGAAACTTCAGCTGTCTTTTCCTGATGTTAAGTATCAGTTTCCTTTTCGTGTCCATCCTCTTCAATACCTCTTTGTTACTCACATGTTCTTCCCATGGTATCCTCAGCATCCTTCTGTAGGACTACATTTCGGTTGCTTCCATTCTTTCCCTCATCTTTGATGAGATTGTTCAGCATTTGCTGCCGTACTGAAAGACAGTCATCACATAACAATACAGCGCTCTCCAGCGAAATCTTCCTGCTTTCAATACTCTATTCAGCTTCTGAAATGCAACCTTGGCCACACCAATATGCTTTCAGATCTCAGTGACGCACTTATGTAGACTATTTATAATCAGACTGTTATCCTCATCCTTGTTGTGACTATCATAATGTTTTGGCCGTTGTACTCTCCAGCCTTCCTTAGGGAAATTATGAACTGAACCTTTTATTTAATTTCTCACTCCCCGGCCTAGGAATTGAAATTCACGAACCAACATCTTCTTTGTACTAGGAGTAAGTGAGAACATCCGAGCAATATGCGATGAGAACAGTCTACTCCCGTAAATTAAATAAAGGGTTCCGAATTTACTGTAGGTTACCCAGATCGATATACACCTGATGAAGGTCGGAAATAACAACAACAAAGATGAAGGCAATAGTTGTAATGTAAATAGTGTAAATTATGATAACTTCTCATCCAAGGCAATCAGACAGAATTTAAAGTTCAATACGGATTTTTCAGTGTTGATGGTGTTGTCTCACAATCCTCAGGCGGTTATCTTCTTCTTATGCCACTTGATTCCTTGGGGAACATAGGGCCGCAACGACACTCCTCCAACGCACTCGGTTCTGGCTGGTCCTCTTCAGCTCGGCCCATGCTATTCCAGGAGTGCACGTCTCAGCTTCAATGCTCCTCCGCCAAGTCTGTCTTGGGCGATCCACTTTTCACTTTCCTTGAGGGTTCCAGTCAAGAGCCTGTCTAGTGATGTTGGATGCAAGCTTCCGTAAAGTGTGGCCAATTTTTTTTTCTTTTAATCATATTACCTAGAGCAAGGTGGTAACGCCACTAATGTGCAAGGGGCTACGTAAGAGTCAAAAGATTGGAAAAGAGAAAGCCCGAAACCACATCCTAAACAGGGAACAAGGGATGAGCCTCTTCATCTGTTCAATCGACGTGGGTGGAGTGTGAACCGGGCGATAGTTTAGTCTATCTACTCCAATTGAAAAAAAGAAAAAAGAAAAGAGTGAAAAGATTGAAAAAGAGAAAGCCGGAGACCACATCCTAAACAGGGAACAAGGGATGAGCCTCTTCATCTGTTCAATCGACGTGGGTGGAGTGTGAACCGGGCGATAGTTTAGTCTATCTACTCCAATTGAAAAAAGAAAAAAGAAAAGAGTGAAAAGATTGGAAAACAGAAAGCCGGAAATCACACCCTAAACAGGGAACAAGGGATGAGCCTCTTCACCTGTTCAATAGACATGGGTGGAGTGTGAACCGGGTGATAGTTTAGTCTATCTACTCCAATCCAGTTCCACTTTCTCTTCTTGACCTCGATCCCCACTGGGGTTTGGTTTGTTTTGGCCCATAATTGTTCATTGGAGATATTCTCTGGCCATCTGATGTTGAGAATGTTTCTGAGACATCTGTTGGTAAATGTCTGAAGTTTGTGGGTGCTGGTCTTGGTCACCCTCCACGTTTCTGAGCCATAAAGTAGGACCGACTTCACATTGGTATTAAAAATCCGGATCTTGTTGCGGAGTGAGAGGGCTTTTGTTCTCCAGATCGGTCTCAAAGTGTTGAAGGCATATCTGACTTTGTTTATTCGGCACTTGATGTCTTCATCCGTTCCCCCATCCTTACTGACGACACTGCCCAGGTAAACAAACTTGTCAACTTCTTTTAAGCTTTTATTCTTAGGCGGTTATAGTGACGAGATATTCTTGTCTTTTTCTCATATATATATATATATATATATATAATATATTGTGTGTGTATGTAGGCATCATTGTTTTTCATTGATGCATGTTTCATTAAATGATATAGACAAGTTTTGTTGATTTATTTTATGTAAATTCTTTTCATGTCGTCTAATAAGCTAAATATCATTTACAAGTTGTAGTGCGATTTTCGCTTCCAGCACGCATGCACGCACGCACGTGTTCCCCGTTGCTTTGAAAATCTTCATTGCAAGCAAAATAGACTACTGCTGTCGTTCGTCCACGAAATTTTAATACACTCAATATAATTGACATCTTTAATAATGGCTGATGTAATCTGAAAGCTCAGAAAGGATTAAATAAAAAATTGTATCAATATTGGGATTTCCTTTCTTCTTTTAACGAAATGCGATTAAGCTTATCAGACGATATGAAAAGAATTTACATAAAATAAATCAACAAAACTTGTCTATATTATTTAGTGAAACATGCATCAACATATATATATATATATATATATATATTTGGGCAGCAATCGTTTTTTAAACATGTTTCGTTAAAAACGACTGACATTAATTTTTATTGAATTTTCCCAGTGTTTTTACATGTTTTCTTTTTGCTGGATATACAGAATGTAAAAATGTTTCATAATTATTGACTTTTCAAGCGCTTTCTGCCACTACACTGGCCATTTTTCAAGGATTTTATTTTTTCGATGTTGTTATTTTATCTTCATGTTTTGACTGTAACGTAATTTATTTTGAGATTTTGAAAAGGAGCGTTCTTTCAAAGCTATCAAGTGATGCATGCAACTGGACATCGCGTGGGCGTCTATTAAAAAAGCATACAAAACTCAATTTCCAATGTTAAATAATGTAAGGTTGATGGTAGGAGAAAATTGATATATAGTGCCTCTCTTATAGCGAAATGCTTTTAATATTGTGATTTATTTCGGTACCACCACTCATTTTTGATATCTAATTTTTAAACTGAATTTTTAAAAATGAAAAAGTTTTCTTGAAACTTTTATTTTAGTTTTAACTGAATGCTAATTGATAAAATTTATTATTTCCCGTAGGCAAAATACTCTAGTTTATTTCAAACAGAAATTATGTTGATTGGAATCTAAAAAATTGAGATTTTTTTCAATTTTTTAATTTTGCTGACATTTTTGAGCGATCGACACATTTGTAAACAAAAATTCTCGGTTTTTTTTAGTATTTTCGTATTTTCAATCAAATTTTTTCTTCAAGGTGTTTCCTAAATTATGGAAATTTATGGAAAAATTAGATAAAAAATTACCAAAATCTTCCTCGTCGGTTGTTTGTGATGAAGCATATATATATATATATATATATATATATATATATATATTTGTGTGTGTGTGTTCTCATACAAATATGTTGTTATATAAGCCTACACACACACACGCATAAACGTTTATATAATTTTGTAAACGTGTACACAAGCATATAAATTCTAATTATGCGTTGTAGACGCACGCCCATGTACAAACCCATCCAAATATCTGCTTAAGTACGCATGCGCGTAAGACCGCGCGTCTCATATAGATAATTCCATGTCATTATGTGAGCAAGTCGCTTTCCATAAAAATCAATTAGGTCTCTGACCAAAAGGAAAATGTCACACACGCACACATCGAGAGACCGGCATGAATGCCAGGACAGGCAACGTCTAATATAAACGCCACCGCTAATAACAATCTAAAGGTTTGACAGCGAGTTAAAAAGAGGCACGGAAGCCTTCTTTACAACACTTAACAGGCGCGCACGTCGAAATCATGATTTACGAACGCTAGCCGAATAAAAATAATCGCACACACACACACACACACACACACACACACACACACACACACACACACACACATGCGAACAAATTCTGATGTTGATACTACCTTCTCACATTATACGTTAAGAAATTCGTGGCGGTCGAAGATGCAGCCGGGTACTAAAGAACGGTTAAAAAGTAATGTCCGTTCTAATTTAATATTAAATTGCGTTAGGCTCCATGGATTTTTCACTGCTCTAAACAAAAAGTTTTCTGTATCTGTTATGGTGCCTTCCTACGAGGAATGAAATCTTCCTCTTGCTATATATAAATTATCTGCGTGACTTCCAGAGAACAGTTACGCCCAGTAAGTGCCTTGCGCACTGTCGAGCTCTCTGCCTTTGGGCGGAGAGGATTAACCCAGTCGAGGCTCCGCCGAAAGGTAGAGTCTCGTTTGGGGAACATTAGACAGAAATTTTTGGCCGGGTTATATGGCCCGGATAACCCACATTAAAAAGGTCTTGTGCTACATTTTGTTTTAAGTGGGAAGGCGAATAAATACTGCAGTTAAAGAGTAGTTGCGAGCAATGAATTACGAACAGTCAAGCGCAGCAGTTAACAAGAGCAGTTAACGACAGCTACTAGTCAGGCAGCGTAATAATACCTTTGAACTTACTTATTTCTATATTACTTATTATTAACACTTCTTTGAATATCTTTTTTCTTGATATATTAATACACTGTTTTGAACCTACTTTCATGTTTCACGTCTTACTTCCAGCACAAACCGGTCACTACACTTTGCAGCGAAGTTTCGCTACAAATCCACAACAAATTGTCGACGAAGAGCCACAACAGTATCAGATATATCGATGTTAGCAAAAGGGGTGACCCAAAATGCAAATTATAGATGGGGGATACCAAAATCAAACAAGTACAAAAAATTAGATATCTGGAAAAGGTTTTAACAGAGGTCGGTAAGTGCATCATTAAAATCCGTGGACGCATTGGAATGACCAAAGATGCATTCGAAAAGCTAAGCAGAGTATTAAGAAAAAATAAAAATTCGTTAGAAACAAATACAAAGGTAATGAATTATTCTGTGATACATGTCCTTCTGTATGACAGTGAATGCTGGACAATCTCCTAAAAGATGAAGAAGAGAACTGAAGCAACAGAAATCTGGCTCTACAGATGCCTGCTGAGTATACAATGGGCCGAATGTGAGCAACAACTATGTTTTAGAGAAAATGGAAGTAAAAGGGAAATTTATACTTAACATCAGAAAGAGACAGCTGAAATTTCTGGGCACGTGAAAAGGAAAAAGGGCTTGGAAAATCTTATACTCACAAGACGGACTGAGGGAAATCGGAACGAAAAGAATCAGCGCATAATATACTTGATGGGCTTGAGTAAATGGATGGCAAAAGGGGTTTGAGAGAAATAACAACAATGCAAAACTTATTAGGGGCTACAAGGGGCAGAATGGTGTGGAGGTCCACGATCCCTTACTTCATGAAAGAACATGACACATAAAGAAAAGAAGATCCCAGAAAAATAACTGCAACATGGAATTTTCTATAGCCCTCTTTCAAAATGGCTGTTTGCTGAAGACTCCGCGATATTTCCCAAGAAATTATGACCCTTCACAGATAATAAAGAAGGAGAGCCATCAACGTCTAAGCTCCGAAGAAAGAAAGACATCTTTGAATTAAAAACCGTGGATACTAAAACGAGAAACCACTCTATTATCTTCTCGAATAAGCCATGGCAATTTACAGATAATAAGGAAAAAGAACCTGTGGAGAGCCATGATCTTCTTTGCTCTGAAGGAAGAAAGAAAGCCCTAAAGTCAAAACCGTAGAGAAAGAAACTGGAAACCAATTTATCTTTCTAAATAAGCCAGAATAATTCAGAGATTTTTTTTTTAAATCGTTTCACCCCAAGCAATGCATTCCACTGCCACTATTGCGCTTGGGGCTACATAGGGGAAGGTAAATAGAAAGAGTGGTTAGATATAGGAAATGTCAGAAGCAGGGTGATAGGTAGTTGGGAGGATGGGAAGAGTGTTTGAAAGAATGAAAGCGAGTTATTGTGTTAGGAGGTGTCTATTGACCTTACATTTAAACTCCTGGAGATTGTAGCCGTCGGGGAAGCAGTCATGTGGAAGGGAATTCCACAGTCGGGAAGTCCGAGAAAAGAAACTGTTGGAGTAGAAGTTGCGGTTGCATTTTATCGGTTTCACTGTAAAAGGGTGGGATCTAGTTGCTAATCTAGTATCTCGTGCAAATTCGAACCTAGGGGGCACCAGTATAACAAAGAAAAGGAAAATGTGGAGAACCATTATTGTCTATGTTCTGACTGGAGAAACAAAGCTCTGGATTAAAACCGCAGAGAGGGCAATTGAAAACCATTGTATGATATTTCCGAATAAACCATAACAACTGACAGTTAATAAAGAAAAGGAAAATGTGGAGAGCCATTATTGTCTATGTTCTGACGGGAGAAAGAAAGCTCTGGATTAAAAGCGTAGAAAAGACAACTGAAAACCATTGTATTATCTTTCTGAATAAAGCATGACAATTCGCAGTTAATAAAGAAAAGAAAATGTGGAGAGCCATTATTGTCTATGTTCCAAAGGGATAAAAAAAACTCTGAATTCAAACCTTAGAAAAGGCAACTGAAAAACCAATCTTTCGCAAGAAGTCACTGCAATTCACAGATAATAAAAAACGGAAACTGTGGAGAGCCACGTATTCTCATAAAGTGCACCTCTTGTCGTTCATACAACTTCCTTCAGTAAATCTCTATCTTGAGTGACTCTTGGGCTTTGTATTGGATGAAAATTAGTTTTTAAAAAAGTTATTCACATATTTCCTTGTCATCCTCTGCTAACTGTTTCTTGGGTAGACTTCCACAAAAAGAACTTCACTAACAATTTCATCTTTAGCTCTCCAGCGATGTAGTAAGTGTTGTAGTTTTTTGTTTTGTAGTTTCCTTGTCTGTTAGATAGTGTTTTGATTGTTCCATTTTGATTTAAGCATATGTCTTCTATTTTGTCCGAGTTAAAATGAAGACCAATACTTAGTTAATGCCAAGACTGTTGAGAAGGGCTTAGGTCCCTCGATATGGTGCAATGGTTAGCAAGTTTGACTCACTAGAACCTATTACTCATTCGGGAGTTTAGTATGAATCCATTGTCTATAATGTTATCGACAGAAGTTATGAGAATGTAATCAAGGCAAATTATGAAGATTTTAAGCTGATAAATTGTCACGTTGTTGCACTCCATCGACAATTTCAAGAAATCTCTATCTTGAGATCGAACCATTAAATAAGTATTATTTTAGCGCTTCAAAATGTTTTTTTACTGTTTCCTTTTGGTATTTTTTTTTTAATCATTTCACCCCGAGCAAGGCAGAAACGCCACTGATGTGCAGGGGGTTACATAAATGTAGAAGGATTAATTAGAAAAGAGTGAGGAGTACAAGCTAGTTAGAAAGGAACAATAGAAAGCTGAGAAAGCAGGTGCAATGACAGATACATGGGCGGAGAGAACGTGAAGATTATACAGGGGAGGGGAGAGAGCTAGAGTCCAGTGGTTAGTAGGTGAGTATTAACTTTGCTTTTAAACCAGATCCGGTGCGAACTGTTAGAAACTTGAATAAGTTCTCGCCAATTTTTCATAAAAAGTAAAGTCTGATTTACAAAAATCAGTAAGAAACACGTCACTGAAAGTATTGTTTATTGCTAGCCACTACATTTTCCCATCCTTATGGCAGGATTTGAATTCCAGGTCGGAAAAACGACACGTCTATTGAGGCGAACCATGAATTGACCCATTTTTTTTTTTTTTTTGATATTTTCATAAGAAAGAAAGTGTTGTTCAGCCAGGCCATCGATCGGAACAAGTGATAATCGGACAGGGCAATGTCTGGCTAATATGGTAGGTAGAGCGAAATGTTTCCAAGTAGGTTTTCATTCTTTTTGCAACATGTGGCATAACGTTGTCATGTCTCCACTCATATTGCAGTTGTTTTTTCTTCAGTGCTCAGCTCAAACGAAACAATTGTAGTCACTAACATCTCCTGTGATGGTTTTGGTCTGTTTGAGCATCCATCATAAACTATACCCACCTCATCTCACCAAATACAAAGTAGAAGCTTCGAACCATGGGTATTCGGCTTTGCAGCCGTTGTTGATGCATGGCCGGTCTTAGCTCACAATCTTCTACACTTAGAATTATTAAAGTATATCCAATTTTCATCGCCGGTTACGATACGATGCAAAAAAAATCTCTCCTTTTTTTGCCGTTTAAGCAGCTGTTCACACGTGACAAAACTGTTCGATATCTTTCGATTTGAAATCGTACGACACCCAATGTCTTTGATTTTGAATCATTCGTGATGCTTTCAAACGTTTCGAAACCGTTGGGTGATCAACTCCTCATGACTCTGCAAGTTCAGCTTGAGCCTGACATTGATCTTCATGAATCAATGCCTCCAACTCTTCGTCTTTAAACTTTTACTGTATGCCAGAGCGTTCTTTATCTTCAATACCAAAATCATTATTTTTGAAGCCTCTAAACCATTCTCTTCGTGTTCTTTCCAAAAGCGTGTCACCATAAGTTTCAACAAAATTTCTGTGTGCTTCAGCTGCAGATTTCTTTTGAATAAAGTAGTGCACGAAAATTCCCCGCGAATACACTTTCTTCAGCACGAAACCCGGTATGTTTAATGCTTTGAAAAATAAAGTTGTTTACACTTTAGCGAAATGGCATACACTGAATTTCAAGCTTACTTATAGATGCGTTACCATCTGAAACTAGACGCACACAATTATGGGAACGCCATCTGTTGGAAAACAGAGAAAACTTATTCAAGGTCTTAATATATTAAATTATTTGCCTATACTTCTGAGATAAGGTATTGTAATTATTTACATGATTTACATTGTTATGACTTTGTCCTCATCTGTATTGCCTTATTCACGACGTTACGGACGTTGTACGCTCCGACCTTCTTCTGGGACTGGAATTTCGACCCGAAACCATTATTTCGATCACTAGGATATATTGTTCTCGTTCAATGAGTCATGCCAACTCCGGATGTCTTTGTTATTTCTCTTTAACCCAACTCTGTAAGTTTTGTTCACAACGAGAACTTATTCAAGGTCCTAATACTTCGTGAGTAAGGTATTAAGAAACAGGACAATT
This sequence comes from Ascarosepion bandense, assembly GCA_037127315.1. NCBI lineage: Eukaryota > Metazoa > Mollusca > Cephalopoda > Sepiida > Sepiidae > Ascarosepion > Ascarosepion bandense. The sequence goes on from JBBBDQ010002222.1 coordinate 716,700, forward strand.
TCGCTAGAAACAAGGAAGAGAGTACTGGATTGCTACGTGCTGTCCGTCCTTCAATATGGCAGTGAATGCTGGACAATATCATCAAAGATGAAGGAAAAACTTGAAGCAACTGAAATGTGGTTCTACAGAAGGATGCTGCGAATATCATAGATCGATCATGTGAGCAATGATGAGGTCTTAGAAATGATGGAAACAAAAAGGAAATTAATACTGAGCATCAGGAAGAGACAGCTGAAGTTCCTGGGACATGCAATGATGAAGGAGGGCTTGGAGAATCTGATACTAACAGGCCAGATAGAGGGAAAAGAGACAGGGGAAAGCAACGGATAACATATTTGAAGGACCTAATCAGGTAGATGAGGGAACGAGGGTTGCATGGTGTAACAGGAGAAGGCGTGCTCAGAGCCAGCAGGGATAGAGAAACGGGGAAAGCCATCATCGCCTGCATCCTGAAGAGACAGGGCCCATAGAAGAAGAAGAAGAATACTTCGAATTTCTTGACTCGGGACGAAGCCGGGGTCACCTATCACTGAAGACAGTGCTTGGTGCCTCTCGCTATCTTATCAGCATTTTTTCTACCTACGAACGAAACTAAGATCAACTGATTATTATGAGAAATTTTCGTGAATTTTGACGTCATTCTATATATATATATTTTTTCTTTCTATCTAAATCCATAAATTTGTTCTGCTTATGCCAAGTCTCGGAAAAACGCTTTATAAATTCATTATTTTTTGTTCATAATGTTGCAGTTATTCAACTTTTTAACAAGAAAATCTCAGAATGATGTCAAAAATTGTCGCAAAACATAGTCGATTTATTTTTAAGATGGAATGATCTATTATGATATTTCCCTAATTTGTATTTAAATACATGTATTTATTTTCAATTTTTCTAGTTGAATTGTTCACCTATATTGCATTTGATCCCTTATTGTACATAGGCAGGAATGATCTATTATAACATGTCTCTAATTTGTATTTATATACATTTATTTATTTCCAATTTTTCTAATTGAATTGTTAAGCATATGATTTCCTATTGTACATAATTAGCTTACAATAAAATATATTTTTGATATAAATAGTAACTTATGGAAATTGAGAAGTCGTAGAGTGGGGGGCCCCCCATCATAAATTCGGGCTGGAGCGGGGACGAATCACTTGCACCGGCCCTGATTTTTTACGTAATTTGGATTTGTTTTAAAAGAAATAGAAATCCACAGGCTATAAAAAAAATAATCGGTTCATCAATGAAAACCCTCATGTAATGCATGTGAACAGAATTTATTAAAATGTTCACAGATGAGCTGTGCCTTTGCCACATTAAGTTGAGATCTTTTTATCAATTCCCAACGGAGGTGTTTTTTTTTTTATTTGTTGTTACTATTGCACTTACAGACCGTGCAGGATGAAATAACAAGCGCTAAGTCAAGCAGCAAGAAGGAAATTGATTGTTTTTGATGGCTACACTCTCAATGGCTCGGTCGGAGCAGCAAATGACCACTCTCACCTTGGCTGTTTCTCATTGGTCCTAGCGTGCACGGACGCCTTCAATTGTGTGTGTCCGGCTAGCGTGGAGGCTTGGGACAAAGGTTGACAGAGGAAGTGAACAGAAGACCTGGACATGCCAATCCCAACGTCACCACACTGAATGACATTTAACACTTGAAGCGACCGCATTTGCCTTTCCCAGTTAAGTTTAGACGTCGTTGCCCCTAAAGTGTGAATGGACTCATATTGATAGAGTTGTTCGCTCAATGTCTTTGAATTTAGGGGGACATTCCTGTCTTTTTTAATACAACCACAGCTACTATATAATTTCATAAAACCTGAAATCAGGCACAATTATCTTCTTAGACCAGTAACTAAAATGGCAAAGAAATCAGGGCTTCAGTATTAATGATCGGGTTAATGATGCTCGTTATAACACTTGATCAGCTCTTCATAACAAGTACTGTCAATACTTGTCTTTATCATTACATAATATGTGTCACTGTGATACATGAGTAAGTCTTCGTCTGCTAGTTGGCTAGTATTTGCTCTCCACGACTTCCTATCTTTTGTAGCAAGTGAGGCAGAATGATTAAAAGATTAAAATTTAGAAACGGTTCCGAAAAAATCTTATGCCAAAAATATATATGATTTCAAAATTTAAAATATTATTATGGATTACTTGCAATTGCAAGTTCCATTGTAAATAATTATAATTAATTATTGACCGATTTTATCATTGTCATATTTTGCATTATATCAAGTATTAAAAAATATAGTAACTTAGGTCCGTAAATTGGAGGAGAGAGTTATCAATGATAATTTTCTGACTTCGAAACCGCAGTTATCTCCCTTAAAACCTCTCTCTGGACCTTCTTTGTGCCTTTCACTGGGACTTCGTTTGGGAATCATTGCTCTTATTAGTATTCCTCCTTGTACTGACATTAATTTAACAACTTATTTAGATTACTCACTGCCTTTGCGTGTGAGGGATAGTACTCTGGCCTTCATGTGAGTGTCTGATTTTCTAAGCCTCTTTTATCTGTATGTGTTCCAGAAATATCAACTGTTTATTTCTGGTATTAAATAGAAGCGTCCTTATTGTGTTCCAGTTGTTTTAAAACTGACTTGTTGCCTTCATGTTCTACCCATAGTATTCTCAGCTAACTCGAAAGCCGAAGCTGCGCTCGGATAACAAAAGATATTTTTTAAAGTATTAGGAGAATTCCGTTATATAAAAATAATAATACAAATTTCGTTATACGAAAATTTTGTTAGAAACAAAACAAAAACTCGACTCCTGAACATAATATCTCATTTCCTATATGGAAGTAACATGTTAGGGTCCCAACTATGGGTAAATAATGATTCCCCCCTAAACAAAAACAAAACACGATGATAGTATCAAATTTTATAATAAAAATATTAGCAATACATTTCTAAACTTATTTATAAATGGAACTTTGTCTGTGTGTGTGTGTGTGTGTGTGTGTGTGTGTGTGTGTGTGTGTGTGTGTGTGTGTCCGTTACCTATAGAATCCGAAACGGCTGAACCGATTTTCTTGAAAATTTACACAGTTGTACTATAAGCGTCTGTGAGTGTTCTTAGCTAGGTTTTGTGTCGAAGCACTCCCGATAAATATCGATAATCGATAATCGAAAAAATCGGGTTATAGAAGGAGAGGTCCGATTTTAATCAAATGTGATACACTCATAGACAAAGACATAAGAAACGATATTCAGAAGTTCCAAGGTTGCAGTTCTTACAATAGTGCAGACAATCGATAATATATATACATATAAGCTTTCATTCCACCCGAGCAACGCCGGGCTATACTGCTAGTTTATATATATAAAAAAAGAGAAACAAAATATATTTATAGTAAAATAACCATTATATCTATAGTTGAAGGTATACAACTGCGTTCAAAATATTTATATTTCGGTATTAAATAACAGGATGTATGTTGTTGTGCATTGGATATCGGCTCAGAACGACAAATCGGAGAGCCGAGTTCAAATTCTAGTTGATTTTCTTGCATTCACTTACGCACAAATACCTTTTGAAAAGGTATTAATCCGTTTCTTCCCTTCATGGGTTAAATAATAGAACAGATTGGGTTCTATAGCATTGACCGGCAACCAGTCTACAGTAGAAAGCAATGGCAACCTACTGCGGGATAATCTTCTGAGTAGTCAGTCATGTTTCTTCCGAGACATGATCGCCCAAAGCTCTCTTATGGCACTTAACTGACTGACTGATTAAATAACCAATAGATGCCGCTAAACAAAAGCAATCAAACAACCCTCAAGAAAGAACTCTTTCATGAAATTAATCCATAAAATATCTTCTTAATCCTTGTTCCAAAATATAACTTCAACCAAACTACAGCAATAAAATATACCTATCATCGCCTCTAGTTATCATGTCCATGCAAACATGTTTATGCACAAAATCTGAGTATAATCTACCGTGTATTCAATTGTGAAAGCAGAATAACATATATCATTTTTATTATTTCAAAGCTCCCAAGAAAACTAAATTTCGACATTAAACAACCCAGAAGGAGTCGATATGCCGTTAAACATACAAATCATTCAATCCCTTGTTGCCTGTTTAGGATGTGGTTCCCGGCTTTCTCTTTTCCAATCTTTTCATTCTTACGTAGCCCCCTGCGCTTCAGTGGCATTACCGCCTTGCTTGAGGTGATTTAAAAAAAAGTTAATTTGTATGGCAGTCTCCACAAAGATGAGGAAGAGACTTGAAGCAATAAAAAAGTGGCTCTAAATAAGTGTGCATTCATTCTAACATTGCTAAAATCTTTAAACAAACAAGGATTTTATACGGTGTTTACTGCCACGAAGTCCCTAAACGGAGGGCAAGCCTGATTGGAGGGCCTCAGGTAGTGCTTAGAGTTAATTTAAAGGGAGATAACTACATGGTTACTGAACGAGGCTTCGTCCATGGAATGAGAATGATATACCCCAGTGATTGTAATAAAGGGTTGGGTTCAAAATTCCTAGTACCTGAAGAAGGCCGGAGCGTACAACGGCCGAAATGTTGTAATAATAGTAATAAAGATGAAGACAATAGTAACAATGTAAATAGTGTAAATATCACCTCAACTCAGAAGTATAGAGAAATATTTTTGGTTTATTTAAGAGGAAATGATCTATAATGTCATGTCTCTAATTTGTATTTAGATAAGTTGTATTTATTTTCAATTTTTTTAGTTGAATTGTTTACCTATATTGCATATTCATTATTGTACATAATTAGGTTGCAATAAAATAGTATTTTATATGAATTCTGGTTTATGAAAATTGAGATGTATTAGAGTGGGAACCCGTATCATACATTCGATGGCGGGTAGCAGACCCTTGCACTGGCCCTGAATTTTTATACGTAATTTGTATTTGTTTCCAGAGAAACTCCCTTCTATATACTTGCTTTTAAATGCAATGTCAATTCCCATCTCTTATCCACTTGACTCTAGTCCTTTCTACATCACCCCGTGTATCTTGTTCTTTTCCTTTCTCTCTGTCTTCACAAATGTCTTCACTCCTGTGTTCACACCCTTCTCTTGCCCTTTCTCTGTCACCCTTGTAGCTGGTTTGTCTTTCTCTTCACTCTTCTCCTGCCTAAAAATTTAACTCTCTTAAGTAGCCCTCTGCACATCAGTGGCGGTACCGTTTTACTTTGGGTGAAATGAATAATAAAAAATTATCATCCTTTTCTTACTCATTCTCTGACTTCCCTCTAACTTGTTCCTCTTTCTCATAACTCACCTCTTCTGTAACCCCCTGCGCACCAGTGGCAGTTCTGCCTTGATTGGGGTTGGTTGGTTGCTTGCTTTGTTTTTATGGCATATCCACCTCTGCGGGTCATTTATCGCCAACTAAATTTTATTTATTTATTGCTAGTAATACCTTTTTCTTTCAACAATGTATTGTTGCTTTAACATAAGTTTTGTGTCTAGTAATACTTTTTCTTTTCGAGTATCAAGATTCATTGGGATTTGTTTTTAAAGGGCAGGGTCCCAAGTCCTACTTTGTTATTTAACCCATAACTGTAGGAAAGGGACGGATTAATACCTTTCCCAAGGATACCAGTGCTTAAGTGAATGCAGGGTATTCAACTTGAATTCGAACTCGGCTCACCAAATTTCTCTTCCCGAGCCGATATCCACTGCACCACAACGTACATCCGTCACTAGACGCTTACAGCACCTGGTATTCCCAAGCGGTCACCCATCTAAGTACTGACCAGTCTCAACGTTGCTTAACTTCAGTGATCGAGTGAGGCCTTGATTGGGGTGAAATGATTAAAAAAAAAATTCCGTAAATTCATATTTACGGTAGCTGCACCTTCTTCTCAGAGACGATGGTCATCTTATCAAATGACTGGTTTCTAATGTTCTTTTTATTTATTTATTATTCATTTCATCACAAGAAAGACAAAACTGCTGCTGCTGGTGCAAAAGGGTTTACAGAGAGAGAGAGAGAGAGAGAGAAAAAAAATCATGGTGCAGGGGATGCTGAAGAACGGGTAAGAGATAGATGGGATTTAGGGAGGGGATGAGATTTAGGGAAAATGGCAATTGACATTGACAGAGAAGCAAGTATACAGAAGGGACAAGAAGTGCGAGAAAAGAAGCTAATAAAGTAGAAGTGAAGGTTACATTTGTCTGTTTTGACGATGAAACGGTTCGACCTTGATGCCAATCTTATAACACGTGTAAATTAATGTGATCGGGGCGCCAGAGTAGAAGCCGTGAAAATATTTGCAGAAAAAAATGAGGGAAGCCACGTCCTGTCGGTAGAGAAAGAGATCGAAGCCAGCTTGCCAAGTCAGGATCGATTATATTGCAGATCCTTCTTTTTATTTTGTCAAGAACCTCAACATAAATAGCAGGAGTACCCAACCAGATATATGGCAACGGTATTCAATGCACGGTGATAGATTTATAAATGTGCAAAATGGATTTGGTGAAAAAAAAATTATTTTGGTTCTTTTTTATTATTTAATTGTTTCTATGAGGCCATTGGTTCTCTCTCTCTCTCTCTCTCTCTCTCTCTCTCTATATATATATATATATATATATATATATATATATTAGTCTCTTCAAAACTCAGTCACGACGTGTTCATACCTGTCATTGTTTCTGGGTTTGTTATATGTTGAGGTTAATCTATCAGCCTGTTAATATCCGTGTCTCCATCTATCTATCTATCTATCTATTTGAAACTGTTAAAATCTATCTATCTATCTATCTATCTATCTATCTATCTATCTATCTATTTGAAACTGTTAAAATCTATCTATCTATCTATCTATCTATCTATCTATCTATCTATCTATCTATTTGAAACTGTTAAAATCTATCTATCTATTTGAAACTGTTAAAATCTATCTATCTATCTGAAACTGTTAAAATCAATCTATCTATCTATCTATCTATCTATCTATCTATCTAATTGAAACTGTTAAAATTTATCTATCACGGTCTGTTAACATCTAGTTATCTTTCTATCTATATCAATCTGTTCACATATATCTTTATATCCATCTCAGTCTATTCATTTCTTTATGTATCTATCTCAATCTGTTCATATCTATCTATCTAGCTAGCTAGCTAGCTATTGCATTCTGTTTATAACGCAATCTGTTCAAATCTATCTATCTATCTATCTATCTATCTATCTATCTATCTATCTATCAGTTCATATTGATCTATATACATAAACAAACTTTGTGAGCTAAATTTTGTAGACGGAACTGTCTCCGGAAACGGTTGGTGTGATTGTGTTAATACGAAAGTCACAAGTCATCGTGGCCGAGGATTTGGGCGCTCTGGTGGTCTTCAACCTGCTGATCATGACACATTATACACTCATGTTCAGAAAGTATAATTAATTTCTGCCCATTAATAGTAGAATTTTCGGTTCCCTGTGTTGCTTCAGTAGATAACTGATTCTTCCTGCTCTCTTCTACATTTACGCATCCCGAAGCAAGGCCTCTGATTGGAAGGTTGTGGGGAGCATGGAACCACGTTTTAATTCCTGTTGTTCTCAGGTCCATCCTGACACGGAGTGATAGCACCCGTTAGGGTCCCAGCTATGGGCAAATAGTTAACTCCGAAACTAGGGTAAAAACACTATGAAAGTTTAAAAATAGACTTTTACAGAAATATATACACAAAAATAGACTTTTAGAGATAAATATACGTTTTTTAAGGAAAATACATTTTGAGGGAAAAATATTATTACCAGCAATACATTTTTGAATACAAAGCTAGAAGACATCTTCAGTTTTCTAAAATAAAAAAATTTCATCAAAATCTGACTAAATCAACTCTCTCAATATTAAAAAAATCAACTTTCTCGACATTTTAAAAAATAACTTAACCCCCCACATTTTTGGCATTAAATAACCCACGGGGGTTGATATTCCGTTAAGCAAAACTTAAACTCAAACTCTACATTTATGAGAGCCAGATCAGATCGAAAATGAAGCACTGCTGTATGTAATTGGGCAGGAAGATCCCAGTCTTCATTTTCAAATCACAATGGTGTCCAAAACCGTCTCTGCGTCCATGTTGGTGACAAATTTTTTCCCTGCTACTCTCCGTCGCGGATGAGATGTAACACTTAATTGGAGTAGATAGACTAAACTATCGCCCGGTTCACACTCCACCCACGTCTATTAAACAGGTGTAGACGCTCATCCCTTGTTCCCTGTTTAGGATGTGGTTTCCGGTTTTCTCTTTTCCAATCTTACTCTTACGTAGACCCCTGCGCATCAGTGGCGTTACTGCCTTGCTTGGGGTGATATGATTAAAAAAAACAAAAAAAAAAACACAGCCTCTCTCTGTTCTATCGCTACTTCCATGGAAAGTGCTCAGACAAGCTACATTTCTTAGTTCCAACAGTTATAACCTTCAAGGCTCGGACCCGCCATACTACGCGCATTGGAGCGAATCCCGTTCATTCCCTCCGTATTCCATTGGTGAGATGTAAGTTGCACTCAAGCAGTTTCTTCCCGCGAACCACTGCTCTGTAGAATCAACTCCTAATAAGATACTTTGCCGAACACTAAAATCTTAACTTTAGGATGAACCGTTACCTTTCCAGTCCATCCGCATAAAATGTACCTCTTACTCTATAACCCTCTACCTCGAGTAGCTTTCTGGCCTTATAAAGGGTGAAATTCTCTGTCAGAAAAAAAAGTCGATACTACTGCATGCTTTACTTGAGTTGACTTTTATCCTCTATTTCTCTCTTTCTCTCTCTCTCTCTCTCTCTCTCTCTCTCTCTTTCTCTGTTTTCTTTTTACCTTCAATTTTTCTCTTCTCTTCATTCTTCTTTTTATCTTATTTTTTTCTCTTTTTTCTTTCTCTCTATCTTTCTTTCTTCTTTTAACTTGGATGTGCGGGTGGTGTAATGGATTGGTGCTCGGAATGAGAGATGGGAAAGCCGAGTCCCATCTCAAGGCGAGTTCGTTACATGTACGTATGTGTCAATACCTCTGGGAATTAACGTCATTTATCTTCCCAAAAGTTATGGGTTAAATAGTAGGCCCTGCATATGGAAAAATCATTCTTAAAATTGTTAATTAAATATTCACTCGCAAAAAATTATTCTCACAATAGAAAGTATGTTTCGCCTTTAAATAAATCGCAAAGGGTTGTTAAGCCGTAAAAGTTTTCAAAAAATCTTTGCTTTCACCTTCTCTTTCACTCATTATCTTCATTCTTTCTTTTGTCTTTTGACTTTTGCCCTCTTCTTCTCTTCTTTTCTTTTTCCCTTTCAATTTATTTTCTTTTTACCTCATTTTCACTCTTCTTCAATTCTAAAATCTTTTTAAATTCTTGGTATGACGATTAACTACATCCGGCAGCAAGGCCTCTGATCGGGGGATTAGAGATTTTGAGGAGCATGGAACCACCTCTTAATTGTTGTTGTTCCCAGGTTCACTCTTCTTTCCTGGTATCGATATCAAATAAGTTTTTTTCGTTGTAAACTAAATTTTGAAGGCTAAATAAGTCCTCTGAGTAAATGGTATCATGGCTGAGACTAAGAACTACAATTATACCTACTTAGAGCCAAACCCGAAGCAAAAACTAAAATAAAAGGGCTGAAAAAATACAGACATACAGGCAGATAGACAGACATACACACAAACATCTTGCCTTTTATATATATATATATATATATATATATATATATATATATAATAGATTTTCTGCACTATTGTACGAACTGCAACCTTGAAACTTCTGAATATCGTTTCTCATGTCTTTGTCTATGTGTATATGAAATTTGATTCAAATCGGACCACTCCTTCTATAACCAAATTTTTTCGATTATCGATTATCGATATTTATCGGAGGTACATCGACACAAAACCTAGCTAAGAACACTCACAGACGCTTATAGTACAACTGTGTAAATTTTCAAGAAAATCGGTTCAGCCGTTTCGGATTCTATAGGTAACGGACACACACACAGACACAGACACAAAGTTCCATTTACAAATAAGTTTAGATTAGATTAGATTTGATTAGATTTAGTTTATCAACAATACATTTCATAGCAAAATGATCAGCAATACATTTTACTTTGTAGTTGAAGGTATACGGTCGCGTTTTAATTAATTTAGCCTTAAATAACCCATAGAGGTTGATATGGCGTTATACGAAATCAACTAAACAACCAACATAAATGAACTCTTTAATATTAATCCATATAATATCCGACAATTTCTAAAAGAAATCAAACTTTATTCCAAAATGTAACTTCAACAAAACTACAACATAAAAGAACACATTTATGACAATAATCCATGTAATATCCTAAAATTTCTTTACTAAATGAAATTATATTCCAAAATATAACTTCAACAAAACTACAACATAAAACAGACATATAACCGTCTCTAGTATTCATCTCCATATGAATATTGATTGACATTAATCCATATAATATCCTACAATTTCAAGAAATCAAACTGTATTCCAAAATATAACTTCAACAAAACTACAACATAAAACAGACATATAACCGTCTCTAGTATTCATCTCCATATGAATATTGATTGACATTAATCCATATAATATCCTACAATTTCAAGAAATCAAACTGTATTCCAAAATATGACTTCAACAAAACTACAACATAAAACACACATATCAACGCCTTCAGTAATTATAACCACACAAACATGTATATTGGATGTGGTGCAATGGATATCGGTAAACCGAGTTCGAATTCTAGTTGAATTCTTTGCATTCACTTACGCTATTACCCTTGGGAAAGGTATTAATCCATCTCTTGTTATGGCCTAGATAGCGGAAAAGATTGGGTTGGCAACCAGTCTACCGCATAAATAAAAAAATAACAACCTACTCCGGGACAATCTTCTGCCTAGTCAGTCATGGATCAAAAGGCACATGAACGCTGAAACGTGTATCACGTATGTAACTTTACTGACTAATCTTCGCAAAAGGATTGAATAGCAGGACAGGTTGGGTTCTGTAGCCTTGGTTGGTAACCAGCCTACCGCATAAAGAAATGACAACCTACTACGGGAAAATCTTCTGTCTAGTAAGTCATGGATTGAAAGATGCCATACGTGATACACGCCTCAGTGCGTATTATGTATTGCACTTAACTGACTGTTACCTCGCCCGAGGGATAATGGTATTTGCGTAGGGTCAACACCTCTACCTGTAAAAAAGACAAGTTGTAAAAGCATCGATGACCCCCATAGTGAGCGATGGAATTAAACATGTATATGCACTAAACCTGGGTATCATGTACCATGTATTAAACTGTGAAAGCAGAATAACATTTATATTTTTATGACTTCAAATCTCCCAAGAAAATTAAATTGCAGCATTAAATGACCCATAAGATGTTGATATGTTGTTAAACAAACAAATAAATCAAACAATTTTTCTTTTTTTGAACTGGTCTTTCTTTTTTAATTTTCGCTTTTATGACTCTTCCTCTCTCATATTTTTCTTCCTTTTACCCTCTTTTTTTGTTTTTTGTTTTTGCTCCCCTCACTCTTCGCTTCTTTTACACTCTCTCTCGTTTTTCTTTTACTCTTTTTTTTTTTTTTTTTTGTAAACTTTTGTGCGGCGTCCTTGGTATGACTGTAAACTGCATCCAGCAGTTCACACTCCACCCTCGTCTATTGAACAGGCTGAAGAGGCTTATCCCTTGTTCCCTGTTTAGGATGTGGTTTCCGGCTTTCTCTCTTCCAACCTTTTCACTCTTTTCTTTTTTTCAATTGGAGTAGATAGACTAAACTATCGCCCGGTTCACACTCCACCCACGTCTATTGAACAGGGGAAGAGGCTCATCCCTTGTTTCCTGTTTAGGATGTGGTTTCCGGCTTTCTCTTTCCCAATCTTTTCACTCATACGTAGCCCCCTGTGCATCAGTGGCGTTACCGCCTTGCTCGGGGTGATATGATTAAAAAAAAAAAGAAAAAAAAAGGCCTCTGATTGGGAAGTTGTGAGCAGCATGGAACCACCTCTTCATTGCTGTTGTTCCCAGTTCCACCTTGATCCGAGGTCATAGTACCTGTTAGAGTCCCATCGATGAGCAAATAGTTTACCCTCAAACAGGAGTCAAAACACTATAAAAGTATTTAAAAGAATTTTATAGTAAAAATTCCAGGAAAACATTTATGAAGAAAAACAGAATATACCAGCAATACATTTATGAAGGAAAATAGAATATACCAGCAATACATTTATGAAGGAAAATAGAATATACCTGCAATACATTTTGGAGGAAAAATTCATACCAGCAATACATCTGAGTCTCAACAAAAACCACTTTTCAAAAATACGTTAAAAAAGGCTGTTCTATAAACTTATTTCTTACAAAGAATATATATATTTATACACATCTATCGTAAAAAAAGTCTTTTTGGCATTAAATAACCCATTGAGGTTGATATAACATAAAATAAGCCAAACCAAACTAAACTTTATTCTGTCTCTGTCTCTGTCTCTGTGTCTCTGTCTCTCTCTGTCTCTCTCTGTCTGTCTCTCTCTCTCTCTCTCTCTCTAACCCTTTCTTTTTCATCTTTTCTCTTTTCATTTTGTCACTCTCTCGCTTTTTTATTGTTTCTCTTTTCTTCCATTTCCTCTCTAATGTTCTCTTCTTTCTTTTACCCATTCGTTCTCTCTTAATCTCTTCATTCTTTTTTTTCAACCTCGTCTCTTTTTTTCCCACTGTCCAATACTTTCCATCGCCTTTTTTATCTCTTCCCTACTTTTCTTCATCTTCTTTCTCCCTTCGTTTGTCTTTTCGTCTTTTTCTCCTCTCACCTTCTCACTAATTCGATTTCTTTTTTTTCTCTCTCTCGATAGGTGTGCAAACTATTACAACTCGTCTACAATAAAGACAAAGCACAAATAGAAAAGTTGATCAATAATGGCATTGCCCACCTGGTCAACTACAACGAGCCGGAAATGGGACGAACAGCCCTTATTGTGGCCGCCGTCTCCAACAGCGATGACATGCTTCAATTCCTTCTCGGCCTTGGTGCCCACCCCGATGTCGTTGACTTCAAAGGTCGCTCAGCAGCAATGAGGGCTGCTGAATATGGACATGTCCAATGCTTAGAGAAACTTATAGACAGTGGGGCCAACATGGAATTGATCGATCTTGATGGCAAAGGTAAGTAAAAAACACCCTCGTATGCACCGTGTAACCTTCCTCAATTTTAGACTTTATTTTAGGCTTTGCGGTCACAATACCTCCATCAATCCAATATGTGATGCATAAGTGGTTTGTCAGGACCAAGTTTGGACACGAGGGCAAAACGCACGTAAAATCTTAACAAGAACAATCACTTTGCATGATGGCGCGATCAGTATAAAAATCCGTCTGTGACTGCCTTCAGTTTAAGCTTTTACTCTCATTAGTCACACAGAAGATCAGCAAGCATTCACTGAGATTAATACTACTCCCACTACTACTACTACTACTACTACTAATAATAATAATAATAATAATAATAATAATCACTGGTATGATGCTCGATAAGATAATGTGACATCAGCAGAGCTTACGAAACATTTTATTACAAATGACTGTAATTTCGACGAACATCATATGGTGTATATGTGATTTTCTAAGCGCTGCTTAGATACGGCACAAGGCCAAAAGTATGGGATACCCAGTGAGGATCAAACTCACTATTCAGTTGTTATCAATTCCAGCGAGACAAGCTCGCTAACCATTACACCACCTCGAGATGCCCAATCTTAAGGTATATATTGCGAAAAAATATCCTCTTGACCCTTAAAACACATTAGGATAATTATTTATGCAAACTACTAACGCCCCACGCCGAGGAAATGAACAGAATAACAGATTATTATTATTGTTGTTTCTGCTGCTGTTAATAATAATAATAATAATAATAATAATAAGAAGAAGAAGAAGAAGAAGAATTGTGGTTGGAGCTTTGGGACTGATAAAGAAAGGAGTTCAAAAAGAAACCAACAAAATTCCTAGTGCACCATTTCGTCAGGAAATAAAAAAAATAGTTCTAATTTGTTCATTTATTTCTATTTTATAATTGTTTAATTAAGTGGGAGCAGCAAAAAAAAAATCTCCGCTTACCCTAGGTCATTGGCAAGTTATTATAAAACATGCAAATCAAAAACAAATTTTAATAATAATAATAATAATAATAATGACGCAAAAGACAGATTGGTCGTTATTATGATTAAACAACAATCAGTTAGTCAGTTAAATGCCTTACATGAAACACGCTTGGGCGATCATGTCTCAAAAGAGGCATGACTGACTGGGCAGAAGATTATCCCACACTAGGTTGCCATTGCTTTCTGCGGTAGACGGGTTGCCGACCAAGGCTATAAAACTCAATCTGTCCTGTTATTTAACCCATAACTGGAAGGAAGAGACGGATTAATACCTTTCCCAATAGTATTTGCGCGTAAGTGAATGCAATGAATTCAACTGGAATTCAAACTCGGCTCCCCGATATCCCCAACAATAATTAATTTATTATCATTATTATTATTATGTCATTTTGTCATTATAAAATGATTTCTGCTATGGTCACACTACCTACCAAGTCTGCAGGAAGACCTAAGGTAGGTAGTGGTGTGTCGTTTTGACTCCATTTCATGTTTTTTCGAATATCCCTACCATCCCTAGCGTTAAATAGACAAAGTTCTCCTTAGTGTGTGAACTGTACGTAACAAGACAATTTTTTGTATATCTCTTAAGCTGGGGTTTCTTTTTTCTATTTCAATTTTCAATTTCCAGATCTTTATATATTGACTGTTTTTCGAATTCCTTGGTTACTATGTTACAATCCGCTGGACAAGCCATATCAATTAATTAGCAAGTTTTTACTTTCTTTTAGGCTTTTAACAATTATGTCTCTTCAATCTGTCTGTGTAGATGGTGTAATCCCATAGAATGGTGACATCTTCTATTTCTGTAACCGGTGCTGGGTGATGTTCATACCAGTGTTTGTTTACATATTTTCCATAGTGTTTGTACATTGTCCAGTGTAAATATTACCCAACTCTGTCGTGGTGATTTTTATATTCATTTAGGGTAAGTACAGAACATCCTGAGATAAGATGGTCTATTGTTTCTTGGTATTTATCACAGATCCTGGATTTTGGATCCACATTATTATTCATAATATTTGCCTGAAAGTTCCTAGAAAAAAGACTTAGTGTAATATAACAATCTGGCCCCACCCGAGGAAGTGATGCAAGCGATGGTGTTTCCCGTCGGTGAAGGGGTCGGCGAAACGACAAGACAGGTGTTTGTGAAATACATCCTGTCGAGGCCGGAGCGGATGTCGTTTGACCTTATTTCCGACAGCGGCGGAAATGACTACGGAGGCAAACAGAACAGGTGTCTCTGGGATTTACGTGGGCGTTGCGTGGGCGAGGCAAAACCGGAAGGAAAGTCCCGGTTCTAGAAGACTATATAAAGACCTCGACACACTGATTCGCTAGCAGAGAACGGCCAGTGGAAGCAGAGAAACACCACAGGCAAGACTACACTCCCGTCGGCCCATTCTATGTGCGCTCTCACCCTCCCGTTCTCTATTCCACACGGGTTCGTCGTCAGTAATAAAAATATAACCTTATATTTTTATATATGCGTGTTTTGTTGTTTGTCGTCGTACGGCGATATATAACATTTGGTCTTGCGCAGCAATAATAAAACCTTCAGTTTCAGACTTTAATCGAGATGTACCTTACCATTGATGAGTATTAACATTATCAACATTGGATATCTTGGCACGTTCTGGATATTGGCCATGTAGAAGTTTGTCTTGCCAGCGTTGTTTCATCTGTTCAAGAGCTTTATCCTTGGCTTCCTTTTTCATATTTTTGCCCCAATAGTTGGTTCTTGGATTCTGTTTTGATTTTCTACAGAATCTAATAAATGTAAATCTTGTTTGTATTTACTGCCTTCTTTCATCATTGAATAGTTTTTCTTTCTGTTTTCATGTTGTTTGACTAATTGAATCATCCAGTCCTTTGTTGTTTCTATGTATGTTAGTAAGCCAATAGTTGCTGTCTGAATAAAACCTCTTCCCCCTTCTTTACGGGGTATGTATAGGCGGTCTACATCAGCTTTTGGATGATGCGTCTTATGTTTAGAAAAGAGCTTTCTTGTTTTAGAATTCATTCGTCTGATGTTGTTTAGAGTCTAGTTCAAGATGTTGAAGCTATATTGGCTCACTGGGATGGCAAGGTTATTAATGGCCATAATTCTGTTCTGAGAATTCAATTCAGTTTTTAATATCAGTTGTAGCCTTCTATAGTACTCTTTATGCACTATTTCTTTCATTTTTTATGGTGAATTCTTTGACACTTATTTACACCTAAGTACTTATAAGCTTCTTTTTGCTCTAAATCTTTTATTGTTACAGCAGGGTCTAAGCTAATTGAGGATGTTTGTTGTAGCGATCTCATAAAACTGTAGCTTTAGCGCATTTATTCAAATTGAATTTAATTCCAATGCTTTCACTGAAGCATTTTACAGTTTGCAGAAGACCTTCCAGCTCATTATCATTCTTAGCATACAACTTTAAGTCATCCATGTAAAATAGATGGCTTATTTTCTTTTGAGCTATTTTATAAACACATTCTGTCTTGTTAAGTTGATTGATTAATGCTATTACTGATATGCAAAATAGTAAAGGAGACAAAGAGTCACCTTGAAATATACCTCTGTTGATGTTTATTTCACCAGACTTCTAGGTTCCATTTATATGATTGAAGTAAAGAGTTGTTTTCCATATCGACATACATTGTTTAATAAAATTTATAATGACGTTTGATACTTTGTACGCATTTAAAGTCTTTAAAATCCAGTAATGTGGTACACTATCGAATACCATACGATAAGCTATCCAGGCAGTACTAAGATTTTTCTTTGCATTGAAGCAGTTTTCCAAGATCATTCTATTAATAAGTAATTGGTCATTACATCCGTAGCACCTTTTTGTTCAAGCGGTAGTATGTCATTTCTTTCCAAGAACAAAAATGTCGGTTTTGTTAAAATAGATGTTAATAGTTTGTATGTTGTCGGAAGGCATGTAATTGGTCTGTAGTTTTCTGGCTATTTGTGTCACTATTCTAGGGTAGAAGAAAGTTCATTCCTTTGGTCATCCATGCAGGAATTTTAGTGGGATCGTTAACCATTTGTTGAATTTCCTTGGCTAGTTTTTTATGTGCTGTATTTAAATAATATAGCCAAAAGTTAGGAATATTATCTATTCCTGAAAATTTCCAATTGTGTGCTTTTTTCAGTGCACATTTAACATTCTCTTCTGTGATTCCAGCCCATGTCTGTTCTGGTTTATTTTTCATTCGTTCTATCTCTTGCGCAATCCAGTCTGCTTCTTTGTTATGTTCTTTAGGGTAAGCCCATATTTTTTCCCAGAACTGTATAACCTTTTCCATTTTTGGTGGGTACTGTCACTTCAATTCTTTTTTACCTATTTCCCTGTAAAGTTTCTTTGCATCGGTTTGAAAAATCCTGTTTTGTCTGTAGAATCTTGATCTTTTCTCATAGCGTCTTATTCTTTGAGCTTTCAGTTGTATTGTTTGCTTTATTTTTTCCTTAGTTGATTTGACTTCATTTTCATTTCTAATATTTTATTTTATTTTGACTCTTATGCCTTTTCTAGTTCTTACATTTATTCCTTTTGTCAGTTCATCGAGTACTGATAATTCACTTTTAAGTTGTTCGATTTCTTTTTCTATTTTTCTTTTCCAAGGTGGATCTTCATGTCTGCGAGACTGCCTTGTTTTTAACTTGATGTTCATTTTTTTGTTGCTGCTATTGCTGATGCATATATTGCTTCATTGAGATTTATATGAGTGTCTTCTTCATGCATAATTAATTTGAGTGCTGCATTGTAGAGCTTAATAGTTTCGAGGTTATGCTTTGTTGGTTGTAATTTTTAGAGTTGTTCTCGTTCCTCCATTGCAATATTTTGTATCTGACTTATATGGCTCTTGATTTCTTCCTTGGCTTGTATACTGTTCTTGTTTTCCGTAAAATAATTCTGTTCAATGTGTTTTGAACTCTTTTTATTGCCGTCTTGTAACCGACTCAGATTACACCTTTCCAACACATCTAAACTTACAGCATTATCTTCCCAGTGATTTGTGTGTACCTCGGTTTCTACATTATGACCTGTGGCTTGTGTGATGTTACTACTTTTTTTCTAGTTCTAGTTCCCTGTCATGTTTTGTTGATTCGTCTATTCAGTCTGCAATTCTTTTTCTCTCACTCTTTCAAGGGATATTCGAAAAAACATGAAATGGAGTCAAAACGACACACCACTACCTACCTTAGGTCTTCCTGCAGACTTGGTAGGTAGTGTGACCATAGCAGAAATCATTTTATAATGACAAAATGACATAATAATAATAATGATAATAAATTAATTATTGTTGGGGATATCGGGGAGCCGAGTTCGAATTCCAGTTGAATTCATTGCATTCACTTACGCGCAAATACCCTTGGGAAAGGTATTAATCCGTCTCTTCCTTCCAGTTATGGGTTAAATAACAGGACAGATTGAGTTCTATAGCCTTTTTTTTTCAACCTCTGTCAATCGGTTATTTCGCATGATGTACCTTCGTACATTGGCTAATTTATTTTCGTCAATGTACTTTCTATTTATTTGTCCAACCTTTTCTCGCCAAATGTCATATGTTTGGCGAGTGATGTTTTTTTGAGGTTTGAGTAACGCTTCATGAAATGCAGTCATAACGACTTTGTACTTCTCACTTAACCATTTTATTTTTTCTTTCTTGAAATATACGGTTATGGATCTAGCTGGAGAATTTTCAGGGCCATCATTAGGATTATCCTGGTTGTGGGGACCTGAAGATTCATTCTTTGTGTAGGAGTTTATCCCTATGGCAGATTTTTCGACCTCAGGTAGGTTCCCTTCTGAAGGACGGCCTCCCTGTTTATCCACTGGAAGAGCCATACTGAACTTTTTATTTCTATTTGTAATTCTCATATTATTCCCACGTGTGACGCACGGGTCCAAAAGTCCACCAAAAGTTTCTCGGAACGTTGGGTAACAGTCTTTTACAAACAAGGTTCGGAAGCCTGTAGGGGATCGTTTGTGAACTCATAACGCGGTAGCCATTCACTCCTCGGCACGATTAACACCTTGAGTTGCGGGCCGTTGTTCGGTGTTTTCCTTCTCCTAAATGGGTTGCCAAGCGACAGTTGACATAGACGCGATTAAAATTCAAAGAGAAAGACGCTGGTTAAAAAAATATATATCATTATTATTATTATTATTATTATTATTAATATTAATGCTCGCTGAAGACCTGGAGATTTTCATTTAAATTAATTCATAATAATTATGAATAAATTAATGGTATTAATAATTAGTTATATTTTTATTATTAATGATATATTATATAATATATAATAATACAAAAATATAATAAATGCAATAATCATTATATAATAAAAAATAGTACTACATTATATAGTAGTAGTAGTAGTATTGATACTATTACTACTACTACTAATAATAATAATAATGATGATAATAATAATATCACACTGAGTGTGATTAATCTGTAATGTTATTAACGTCCTCATAAACCCGATTACTCTTTTCCTGCTTTCTACAACCCCCACCACAATTTGTTTGTCAACCCAACTCTTAATGAAACAAGTGCATATCAATCACTCCTAACGGTCAGTATTAAATTTTGATTTATTTCCTTTATTCTAACGATCCCCAACCACCGGGTCGCAGACCGGTACCCGCCCGCAGATCATTTACTACCGGGCCGCAAACAAATATTTAACTAGTTTCAAATTATAGAATAAATAAATTGAATATTTGACTTTAATTTAAAAAGTTTTTTTTTTTTAAATATTCAGTATTCATCTACTCATCTATCAAAACTGGAAGTACATTTTACATTTAATGCATATTTTTATTTATATGTAATAATTTTCAACTAATTTTCTAATTCCAATTTTTTTTTTTTATGTTTTAAAAAATTTCAGTACAATAACCCAAAAGTATAGGTCACTCAATAATTACTTTGAAAAGGAAGAAAAACCCAACGATGAGACACTGAAAAGGTCGTAGATGGCACACAAACAGAACGCTGTGTTTAAAAGATTATAACAAGAGTACTCCATAAAAAAAAACGAGTTCATGACTTCATTAACTAGTCGGTCACCATATAATATGTAGAGCAGTTGTGGAGCCTGTGAATCGCCCGTTGTAATGAACTCGTTTTTTATAGAGTACTCTTGTTATACCCACAAAATTACTACGCCACACGGAGAACAAACATCTTACATTAAATTAAAAGCCATTGAAAAGATAAAAAACGTGAACATGAAGTACATGATAAATCATTGAAGACCAAATGTGTCTGCCTTAAAAGCATCATTTTTTTACCTGACCTCATTGATAAAAAAAAAAAACTTCACCATTGGTGAAGAGTTGATTTTGCCTGTTACTAAAGACATCTGCAGTTGGCCAAAAATGTTGTAAGCGTTCCTCTTTTGGCTAGCAACATCAGTCGGTTAAGCGTCATACGTGATACACGCTTGGGAGATCATTTATCGAAAGAGAGATGACTGACTGAACCGAAATTTTCCTGCAGTAGGTTGACATTAGTTTTTGCGGTAGACTGGCTGCCAATTAAGGCTGTAGAACATAATCTGTCCTGTTTATTTAACCCATAACTGGAGGCAGAAGAGACTGATAAAACCTTTAACAACGTACGTGACTGCAACGAATTCAAATGGAAATCGAACTCCGCTCTTCGATTTCTCTTTCCGAAACGATTATACACTGCACCACATCCTCCGCCAATACAATAGCAGGTCGAATAAACGAAGTAGCAGTTGATGTCGACGAACAGTAGTTATGGAAGATTAACTAGTCGCCGTGGTACACAATTCAGGTAAACGAATTTACTGGTGTCGACAAGCAGGCAATATTGCTTGTTTTTGCGCGATATATTTTTCATCAGGAAGATGTGCACGAGGATTTGTTATGTGCATTGATTTGCCAACAAACACCACAGCTGCAGAACTATTCAAATCCTCAAACGTTGCATATCAGGAAGATTTAATTGGTCGTTTTGTGTTGATGAATGTATGCACGGACGGAGCAGCTGGGCGAATTTCTGGTCTTACAACACTAATCAAGGAAGCTGCTTCCGAACTGATGTCTATGCACTGCGTCATTTATAGAGAAATGCTGGCAAGACGAAAACTGTCACCTGATCTTAATAGCCTTTTGCATAGTGTGATCAAAGTGATTAACTACATTTAAAGTGATTAACTACTTTAACTACATGCCCTTAACACGCGTCTGTTCGATCAGGGTTTGTGAAATGATGGATGCAGAATATAGAAGTCTTCTTATGCACACAGTGAGACGACTTTCAAAAATGCAGATCGAAAGCTAGAGTTCTTCAATTCCAACAGCCACTTTTACAGATTTCTTTTAGAAAAGCGGACCCCATTAGCAGAGCATTTCAATAACACTGCGATCACCAAAGTTAAGCAACGTTGAGATGGGTGACGGCTTGGGAATACCAGGTGCTGTAAGCGTTTAGTGACGGATGTGTGTTGTGGTGATATCGGCTCGGAAAGAGAAATCGCTGAGCAGAGTTCGAATTCCAGTTGAATACCCTTCATTCACTTAAGCACTGGTACCCGTGGGAAAGGTATTAATCCGTCCCTTCCCTCCAGTTATGGGTTAAATAACAGGATAGAACTTGGAGACCCTGTCCTTAAAAACAAATCCCAATGAATCTTGATAATCGAAAAGAAAAATGCATTACTCGACACAAAAACATATGAAAACAACAATAAATTGTTGAAAGAAAAAGGTATTACCAATATTAAATAAATAAAAAAAAAATTAGTTGGCAATAAATGACCCGCCGAGGTTGATATGCCATAAAACAAAACAACCAACCAACAATAACACTGAATGAATCGCAATACTTGATATACATGGATGACATATTTAACCTGCTCAACGAATCTTTCACTTCAGGGGAAAATGTCTGCAAGTCGGCAGATACGATTGTTGCGTTCAAAGATAAATTGGAATTATGGAAACGGCAAGTGAACACTGGAATTTTCTACATGTTTCCCACGTTGGCAAAGATTATAGAAGAGATTGAACCCGGGAATTCATTCCCCGATCTGGTGTATGATCACCTATCCCAGCTGTCAAAAGAGTTTGAGCATAACTTTGTAATCATAAAAGACCCCTGGACTGGAAAGGAATGGATATGCAATCCATTTGTGAACAAGCCAGGTCAATCAACTTTAACCCTGATCAATGATCAGCTGCTTGACACTGCAAATGATGGTGACCTTAAAAGTATATTGAAGACAACTTTAAACCTCTTTGCATTTTAGATTAAAATCAAGACAAAATATATTGATATAACCATGAAAACACCGAAAGCTCTGCTCTCTTTCCCAACATCGGATCTTTGTGAAGCCTTTTTTTTTTTTTTTTTTTTAGTGACAATAGTTAGTTGGTCAATTAAGTGCCATACGTGATACACACGAGGACGATCTTGTCTCAAAAGAAATATCACTGTCTGGGCAAATCTTCCCGCAGTAGGTTACCATTACTTTCTGGGGTAGACTAGTTGCCAACCAAAGCTATAGAACCCAATCTGTCCTGTTATCTAATCTATAGCTGGAGGGAAGCGATGGATGAATACCTTTCCCAAGGGTATTTGTGCGTAAGTGAATGCAAGGAATTCAAATGGAATTCGAACTCAGCTCTCCGATTTCTCGTTTCAAGCCGATATCCACTGCACCACAACGCAGTGACAATAACCAAACGCAAAACTACGAAGTAGATTAGACATAAGGAACACACATTGAGTGTCATTGCCTTCCATCACTACCAGATGGGACCGACTAGTGGCAGGGAAACAAGCTCAGGGCCACGTTCCGGTACCGGGGTCCGTGGATCATTTGCTCCCGGCCGTAAATAAATAACTTGTTTAAAATTATAGAATAGATAAATTAATTATTGGATTCTTATTTCCAACACAATATCTTCGTGAAGTCGAATTTTCTGCAGAGACAATAACCAAAACAAAACTACACCCTTTTACAGTGAAACCGATAAAATGTAACCGAAATTTCTACTCCAACAGCTTCTTTTCTCGCACTTCCCGACAGTGGAATTCCCTTCCACATGATTGCTTCCCCGACAGCTACAGTATCCAGGAGTTTAAATGTATGGTCAATAGACACCTCCTAACACACTAACTTGCATCCATTCTCTCAAACACTCTTCCCATCTGCCCAACCCCCATCCTCGGTATCCTTACCCGCCTATCACCCTCCTTCTGACATTTCCGATATCTAAACACTCTTTCTCTTCACCTTCCCCTATGTAATCCCTGCGCAATAGTGGCAGTGGAATGCCTTGCTTGGGGTGAAATGATTAAAAAAAGATAGATATAGGAACACACTTTGAATGTCATTATCACCAACCACTCCCAGATAGGATCGTCTGGGTGCAGGAAAACAAGGTCAGGACTCCCATTGATTCTACATTAGAGTGAGTTGATATTGATGTGATAATAGTGTAATAAGTATTGATTCAGGGAGACTAAGAACACAAGGGTGTGGTCAGCCTGGGTCCTAGACACGAGAGTCAAAAGATTATATATGTTTTCTTCCTTTTAATAAATTGCCCTTTTTATTGTTGCTCTCTTCAGCGAAATTCACTTCAATTACGCATATGTGTCAC
The DNA here is from genome assembly GCA_037127315.1 of Ascarosepion bandense. Classification (NCBI taxonomy): domain Eukaryota; kingdom Metazoa; phylum Mollusca; class Cephalopoda; order Sepiida; family Sepiidae; genus Ascarosepion; species Ascarosepion bandense. The sequence continues at coordinate 740,535 of JBBBDQ010002222.1, forward strand.
TATCGGTTTGCAGAAAGATTGTCCAGCATGAATTCGGTCCGTGGTATGAAAATGTTTGGAGACCACTGCTCTATTCTATGCTTTCCTTAATCGAGTACTTCTTTTTTTTGTTTTTTTTTGTTTCAGGAATTCTTTTTTATTTGCTTTGTCCGTCGAACAGACACGCTAGTATCTTCAACCTGGCCATCTACAATGGTGCTGATGTGAACGTTGTCGCCAATGATGGAACGACCGCTTTGCTGAGGGCTTGCGAAGACGCCATCGACAACGAAAGTATCTGTCTTAATTTCTTGGAACATGAAGCCGACCCGAATCTGCGCAACGAGGTAAGAAACAAGTAAAAGATCGCGAAATATCATCTTGTTGAGAAAAGGCTATGCCATTTGAAAAAAAAAACAGCATTTCATCCCAAGCAAGGTAATAAAGCCACTAAGACGCAAGTGGTTACTGAGTTTTAGAGAATATGAAAAAAAATATTATTAAGGAGGGAGGGGGACAATAAAAGAAGAAGAATTAAGCCAATAGATAACAATTGACATTGCATTTAAATTTTTTGAAGATCAAAGTTGTCTGAGAAGCAAGAAGCCGGAAGAGAGAAGTGCGACAGAAGAAACTGTTAGCATAGAACTTACGGTTACTAAGAGTTATTTCGACTGTAAAGTGATTAAACTATGCCGCTAATCAAATACTGCGCTTAAATTCACAAATTCTAGGTACCACAGAGTAAAATTCACTCAAACAATTACGAAAAAGTTTTTACAGAAAAGACACAGGGAGGCTACGTCAAGGCGGTGGCAAATGACTGAAGCCGAGATGTCAGGTTAGGACTAATAAGATTGCAGATTCAAGAATCTTTAAATATACAGCAGGAGAAGTGGACCAGATGTCGCAGCAATATTCAAATCAAGGACGAATGGTAGACTTATAAATATGTAAGATAAATTCTGGAAATTTATCTTATAAAATCTATTAACTAAAACGGTATTGAGGCTTCAGCTTTGTCTGGACTTGGTAGATAACCAAACGGTTCACTGATGGTTTTATTTATTTTTTTTTTTAATCATTTCACCCCGAGCAAGGCAGAAACGCCACTGATGTGCAGGGGGTTACATAAATGTAGAAAGATTAATTAGAAAAGAGTGAGGAGTACAAGCTAGTTAGAAAGGAACAATAGAAAGCTGAGAAAGCAGGTGCAATGACAGATACATGGGCGGAGAGAACGTGAAGATTATACAGGGGAGGGGAGAGAGCTAGAGTCCAGTGGTTAGTAGGTGAGTATTAACTTTGCTTTTAAATTTCTGGAGGTCGTAGCCGTCAGGAAAGCAAGAATACGGGAGAGAGTTCCACAGGCGGGAAGTGCGAGAGAGGAAGCTGCAGGAGTAGAATTGTCGTCTGCGTTTGGCTAACCTGACTGTGACTGGGTGGGACCCAGTTGCCAGTTTGGTTGCACGGGTAAACACCTGTTGAGGAGGCATCAGTGACTTAAGCTCATCCGAGCAGAAGCCATGAAAGTATTTATAGAAGAGACAGAGGGAGGCCACATTTCGACGATGGGAAAGTGGCTGCAGACGAGTCGCCAGATCAGTACCTATCACATTACAGACTCTCCTTTGGAGTTTTAAAGACAAACCCAGCACAAGTGAAGTTGTCTATTAATGTTCATTCCATTCAAGGCCCAAATGTCACTCAGTGTAGAGCATTACGGAAGACGGTTGTTTTGTCAATGACATGAGTAAGAGGCAGGACCTACAAGGCAGCGGGTGGTTTGAATTTAGAGTTTCCTTCTCCTCGACTGGTCGAAAGCTACAAGGCCTGCTATTTTAGCCATAGCAGTAGGGAGAAAAGCATCGATTCATACCTAACCAAGAGTATTAACACGTAATTGAATGTAATGAACTTGACTGGAATTCGAAGTTGGCTCTCTGATTCCTCAAACCACTTGAATTCAAACTTGGCTCTCTGATTCACCCAAACAATTACGAAAAAGGTTTTTAAAGAAAAGACACAGGGAAGCTCCGTCACGGCGGTGGCAAATGACTGAAGTCGAGATGTCAGGTTAGGACTAATAAGATTGCAGATTCTTCTTTAATTTTATCAAGAATCTTTAAATATACAGCAGGAGAACTAGCCCAGATGTAGCAGCAATATTCAAATCAAAGGACGAGTAGTAGACTTATAAATATGTAAGATAAATGGTAGACTTAGAAATATGTAAGATAACTCCACTATGCATCCCCAGTTTTGAACGATATTTGCAAATAAAGAACAGTTAAATTTGTAAGAAGTCAGGGATTGATTTGATATTGTATTTATATTATGAACAAGACCCTCATTTCTAAAATAAGAACAAATATATATTTTTTAATTCTGACAAAGGCAATTGGTAAATGATTTCATTTAATGAATAGAAATCTGCAAAAACAATTGTCTTTTTTTATGAGCAAGACCGGTTGATTTGAACAAGATATTGCGAGCAGGGTAACATTTTTCGAAAATAACAGGGAATTAATATAACAGATTTTATGTATCATGATTATGTTGTACACAATAAAATATTTAAAGGATTCAAATTGGCCACTGACGAACTGGGTTGATTTTGCAATCCAAGAAAATTGCTGTTAAATTTATAATTTGTTTATTATTTACAAATGTTTGTGCTTACATTATTGGTAACTGCGTCCTTCTTCTTCTTCTTCTTCTTCTTCTTCTTCTTCTTCGTGTGCCGTGTCCATTCAGGACGTAAGCGATCACAAACTTCCCTTTGACTCTGACTCTGTCTCTTGTCGCTCTCAATATTTTTTCCGTTTGGTATCTCTTCCAAACCCCGCTTCGCCATCTTTTTTGCTCAAGCCTATCAAGTATGTCTCGCGCTGCTTTCCTCTGTCTCTCCTTCCTTCTATCCGTCCTGTGAGTATTAAATTCTCCAGGCCCTCTTTCCTCATTACGTGTCCCAGGTACGAATTAGGAAAAGGACAACATCAGCATCGTTTTCTTCCTTGGATGGTATCCAGTCTAGACGGACAACTCTAGGTTCAAAGTCATAAAAGAGGCAACAAGAAAACCATTCTATTATTTTAGCGATGGCAACTTACAGATAATTAAAGAAAGGGGCCCGTGGAGATCCATGAACATCTACCTCCATAAATGACATAGCATTAAAAATACATTAGGAAGCTTAAGCTACGTTTCCTCTGATGCAGGGTCAGAAGCCAGTGAGAAAATGCTATAATCTACGGCATTCCATACTAAAGGCCTACTCATGATGAAACTATAGGACAGAACTAGAGGCTTATTTCAGAATGTTTGAATTTCAGGAAAATTGAAGAGAGAAGTTAACAGTCAAACAACATTTTTAATAAATTACATTTTTATTCATTCTACATTATAAAATATTTCATTTGCTTCTATCTCATGTTTTTAAGAATAAAATAAACTGAAATACAACATAACTTTTAAACACCTTTTAAAAAGAAAAACAAACAAACATTATTCATAAAAAAAGAAGACTGCTTTATTTAGATCATCCCCCTGGATAGTAATTGACTAGTATTTTACACGATAAAAGCGTTAGTTAGATCATGTGACTTGACTCAGAGTTGTGAGTTCGATACCTGGCTACAGCAGTGGTGAACAAAACTTACGGCATTGAGTTAAAGGGAGATAACTAAGACATCCAGAATTAGCATGACTCATGGAACGAGAACAATATATGATGGGAAATGTCCAGAAATATCATCGAAACCGGCAAATATCAGCCTGGCAAGTTATTTGTTCATTGACTTCTCCTCTACAATTAATTTTGTTAAATCTAGATGCCTTGAAAGTCAAAAGATATTTTTTAGAATTTAAAGTTATTTCTGTAAATTTTATTTTATTTTTAAAAAAATAGAAATATGAAAATAACGATTTATGGTATCTACATTATTCGGACTATTGTCCTCATCTTTGTTGCCATTTGTACGACGTTTCCGTCGTTGTACGCTCCGGCCTTCTTCAGGTGCTAGGAATTTCGAACCGAACCGTTTATTACAATCACTCGGGTATATGATCTGCATTCCTTGCGTAGCGCTTCTACTGGTAGTCATGAGTTATCTCCCTCTAACCCTGTAAGTTACTTGTTCACCACTGCTGTAGCCTGGTATTGAACTCCTAACTCTTTGGTTCAAGTCACAGGAACTAACCAACGTCTATATCCACTGGGCCATGTGTCCAGAAGAGGCTCTACTACGCAAGGAATGAAGATCATATATCCCAGTGATCGAAATAAAAAGTTTGGTTTGAAATTCCAATCATCTGAAAAAGGCCGGAGCATAAAACGGCCGAAACGCCGTGAATATGGCAATACAGATGAAGATATCTGTTCAAACAATGTAAATCATGTAAATAATTAAAATATTTCATCTCAGAAGTATAGACAAATAATTATAATAATTATATATATATATATATATATATATATATATATATATATATAAAATTATCCTTTAGTGTTTCGAGCGAACACTCACTCTCACAAATATTTATATTTATATATATATTCCAAAGAATAACTTACCTTTTTTCTTTTCCTTTTTTTCCTTTCCCTCTTTCTTTTTTTTTTTTAATTCACGTTTCAATTTTGACAATTTCAGAAGAACAACCGGACGCCTATCATGGCCGCGTCAAGTAGCGGAAGTGCGAAAGTTGTTATGGCCCTTCTACAAAAAGGCGGCAATCCGAACGTTGTTGACTGGAGAAAAAACTCTGCAGCCCATTTTGCAGCCAAGGGTGGTTATTTTGAGGTTCTGGCTGCTCTCGCTGGTTTCAATGCGAACTTCGACTGTTGTAACAATGAAGGCAAAAACCCGATACATTTGGCGGTGAAAAATAATCACGCGCTCTGCTGCCGATTTCTTGGCCAGAGAGGTAAGATTAGTTCAGTTATTATTATTATTATTAGTAGTAGTAGTAGTAGTAGTAGTAGTAGCAGTAGCAGCATTGGTTAGGCTTATATTTGTACTATTGTAGGATTTGTCAGTTTTGGTCATGCATAATTCAGCTCTCCAACAAGATGTTTATAGATTTAAGCAGATTTTAATTATTTTCTTTTTTTTGATAATCGTGTCGCTCCAAGCAAGACGTTTTACTGCCACTGTTGAGCAAGAGGTTATATAGGAGGAAAGTTATGAGAAAGAGTGACAGGTTAAAGGGGGTATCAGGAAGAGGGTAAGAGAAGGATGAGAATACTGATGAGAGCGAATTGGACAAAAAAGGAGCAAGAGATGCAAGCTAGTGAAATAGGGGATGACTATTAACTTTGAATTCTTGATGATTCGAGCTGACGGGAAAGCAAGTAAACGGAAGGGAATTTCACAGGTGGGAAGTGCGAGATACTTGGTTTGGTTGGTTTTGTTTAGCGGCAAATCAACTTCTAATGCCGAAATCTAAATATTTTGAACACAATTTTATGATATTAACAGATTTTATGTATCATGAACATGTTGTACACAATAAAATATTTAAAGGATTCAAATTGGTCGCTGACAAACTGGGTTGATTTTGTAATCCAAGAGAATTGCTGGTAAATTTATAATTTCTTTTTTATTTGTAGTAGAACGCCATTTCATGCCTTCAGTTACAAATAAAATGTATTGTTAGTCATTTTGAATTAAAAACGTATTGATGGTAACTTTACTGTTAATAGTTATTTTTTTACTTTCATTGTTTTATTTTTGTTTGTGGTTTACTTTTTGGCAATAGATGTTACCCTAAGTGTTACCACCGCAGGTCAGGGCGGGCCTGGGGACAACAGCAATGAAAAGTTGGTTCCACGCTCCTCAAAATACGCAACCTCTCAATCAGAGGCCTTGTGGCCGGATTCAGAGCAAAGAATAGAAGGAATAGTAGCAATAGTAGTAGTAGATTTTATTTTTTTTTCTTTTTTTCTTTTTTAATCATATCACCCCAAGCAAGGCGATAACGCCACTGATGCGCAGGGGGCTACGTAAGGGTAAAAAGAATGGAAAAGAGAAAGCCGGAAACCACATCCTAAACAGCGAACAAGGGATGAGCCTCTTCACCTGTTCAATAGACGTGGGTGGAGTGTGAACCGGGCGATAGTTTAGTCTATCTACTCTAATTGGAAAAGAAAAAAGAGTAAAAAGATTGGAAAAGAGAAAACCAGAAACCGCATCTTAAACGGAACAAGGGATGAGCCTCTACACCTGTTCAATAGACGTGGGTGGAGTGTGAACCGGGCGATAGTTTAGTCTATCTACTCCAATTAAAGTTGTAATAAAAGTAGTAGTTAAGATCGGCAAGTGCGGCTTTGAAAGTTTTTTTCCGAACGTAGTAGTCGTAGTAGTAGTAGTAGTAGTAGAGTAGTAGTAGTAGTAGTAGAAAACGCAGTAGTAGCAAGAGCTGCAGTAGTGTCAGCAGAAGCAGTAGTGGTAGAGCAGTATAGGCAGTCAGTCAGTTAAGTGTCATGCGAATACACGCTCGGGCGATCATGTCTCGAAAGAGGCATGACTGACTGGACAGATTATTCCACAGTAGGTTGCTATTACTTTCTGCGGTAGACTGGTTGCCAGCCGAGGCTACAGAACCCAATCTGTCCTGTTATTTAACCCATAACTGGATGGAAGCGACGGATTAATACCTTTCTCAAGAGTATTTGCGCGTAAGTGAATGCAAGGAAGTAATATTATTAAAAGAAAATTGAAAGCATAGTCTTTTAAATTTTTTGGTGACAGGTAATAGGAACCTAATGTAAACAAATGCATTTTTAGGTATAGTTCAAGAAAAAGTAATATTTTTAAAAAAATCTCGTTTAGTAACCTCTTAATTTTTGCCCTATCGTCCGGATCATACCTTTCCTCATTTTTTGAATTGTAGGTTTATCGTTTGTTTCCTGTTTAGGATTGTGTTTCAGGTTCTTTCTGAAAGTCTTCTTTTTTATTCGTTTTCCGCTCAGTAACCTCTTTAATCTTAGTGGCATTATCTCCTTCCTTGGGATGAAATTATTTTTTAAACTTGTTTTTTTTTTTACAAAACCCTATATTTATTTTTTAATTTTTTTTTAATTACAGAGTTTAAATGCTGCAAACGACAAACATAGTGTATTCAAAGTTTATTTTGCGTGACAAAAATTAACATTAAATATGCAAAAGTAGTTTTAATTTTTATAAGTTTTGGCTATTTTCTTGCAAATAAACCGAAATTTAAGGAAGATGTGTAATTATGGCAGTGTCTCTTAATTTTCGAATTAAAAAGCCCATTAATAACTATTGATATTATTGCCTACATATTTTTCTTTCGATCACGTGCTTGCAATTCAAACAAATAAAAAACAGGAACTCCTTGTAGTGACTAAACAGAGATATTAAAAAAGCGTCTTGTTTCTTTCACCCCAAGCAAGGTATAGAGCAGCGATTACCAAACTGGGGGAAATTTCCCCTAAGGGAAAAATTGAAGCTACCAGGGGGGAAATAATTACACTGCCTACTAAATAAAAAAAATCTCAGATGGATTTTCTTATGTCTAAGAGAGAGAGTGAGTGGGGGCCGCTGTAGATGGTTGGGGCCGTACCTAACAGTCGGTTCACGTTTAAACATGAGCTCTGAAGGGAAAACTAACCCTGATATTGATACACTGGTGCACAAGAAGCAACATCACCCTTCTATCTTATTTCAGTTCTGAAGTAGAAGAGCAAACAAAAGTTCTTTTATTTGTTACTAACCGATCTCTATGGCTATGCTTAGTTGTTACTAACTGCTCTCTATCCACTTTACTTTGTAACTATTTGTAACATACAACGTGTGTTAGCACGTGCAATACCCTGTCTTCATCAGCCGCCGACCAGGGGTGATGTCACGGTTTCGGTGGCTATGGCGGGACCGCTACTCCTGGCGCTACCAGAGGTGGCGGTCCCGTTTTTCTCACCACTTTACTCTGCAACTATAAGTTTATCAGTATATTTGCACACTTGAAAAATAAATTAGTAAATAGTGTGTTTTAACTGCTCTTTCTCTCATAGACATGAAGGGGGAAATCTGGATGGTTGAACTGACTGTAGGGGGAAATGACAGAAAATTTTCGGAACCACTGGTATACTGAATCTGAAAGGATATAAGAAAAAGAAGTGTTATTAAGGACTGAGGACAATAAAGAACTGAAATTATAACGACAAAAGATAACGATTAACATTGCATTTTTGAAGATCGAAGTTGACTTGGAAGCAAGAAGCCAGAAGACAGTTCCACAAGGGAGATGTGCAACAACGGAAACTGTTAGCATAGAACTTACGTTTACATCTCACCATTTCGCCTGTAAAATAATGAAACCTTCCCGCTAATTTACTCTATCAGTTAAGCGCCATACGCGATACACGCTTACGCGATCATGTCTCGAAAGATACATGATTGACTAAGCATAGGATTCTTCCGCAGTAGGTTGTCAGTACTTTCTGCGGAAGACTGGTTGTCAACAAATGCTATAGAACCCAATCTGTCCTGCTATTTAATCCATAGTAGGAGAAAGAATCGACGGATTAGTACTTTTCTGAAGTTATTTACGCGTAAGTGAATGCACTGAATCGAACTAGAATTCGAACTCGGCTCCCCGATTTATCGTTCTGAGCCGATATCCACTGCGCCACAACACACATCGATAATCTAGTCAGTCAGTCAAGTTCCATACGTGATACACGCTTGGGCGATCATGTCTCGAAAGAGACATGACTGACTGGGCAGAAGATTATCCCGCAGTAGGTTGCCATTGCTTTCTGCGGTAGATTGGTTGCCAGCCAAGGCTATAGAACCCAATCTGTCCTGTTATTTAACCCATAACTGGAAGGCAGAAACGGATTAGTACCTTTCCCAAGGGTATTTGCGCGTATGTGAATGCAAGGAATTCAACTGGAATTCGAACTCGGCTCCCCGATTTCTCGTTCCGAGCCGATATCCACTGCACCACAACTTAAATTCTAAATTCTAGGCACCATAGAAAAAAGTTCATCCAAAAAATTACAAAGAAAGTATTCACAGAAAAGACTCGGGGAAACTACGTTACGGCGGTGGGTAAGGGACTGAACCCAAGATGCTAGGTCAAGATCAATAAGATTGCAGATTCTTCTTTTGATTTTTATCAAAATTCTCTAAATATACAACGGGAAAATTATACCAGATGTAACAGTAATATTCAAAGCAAGGACGAATGGTAGACTAATAAATATGTGAGATAAATTCTGGAAATCTATTTTATGAAGTCTCTTAACTAAAACTGTATTGAGGCTTCAGTTTTAAAGTCCAAAACAATTTTTTTTACTGATGGCTTTTGAACACAAACCGATCACAAGTGAAGCTGTCTACTAATGTTCATTCTATATAAGGTTCAAATGTCACTCAAGGTAGAGCATTACGGAAAACGTAATGGCATATTTTGTCTCGGGAGGGGATCTTAAATCATCTTTCAGTTGCATCTTTGTCCTCGAAGACAGAGTGCGGCTCAGTTGTAGCTCTGTCCGAGGATAGATATGCACCTGAGAAAAATTATACTCTGAGATGCCCGGTCTCGGGGAACAGTGTCCCGAGGCCGCGCCACCCCATTGCACTAGAGGGTTGGACTAGGTGCTCGTCATCGGGACTAGCGCAACCGGCGGTTGCGGGGACTGGGAAATTTTTGTACCCTTGCCCGCCTGCTCGTACGCGTCCGGGTTCCCCACATTAAATACCGACCTTGAGTCACATCTCGCTTCAGTGGGGGAGTAGGGTAAATATCATTACAGAAGGCTGTTGTAAATGATATGAGTAAGGGTCGTAGTTTATTCGAGTACGTGGCACTGATAACGGTAGTAGTGTTTGGGGAATCATCCTTGTTTTTACATTGAATTTACCCATGTACAAATTCTGTGAGCCACTCAAGGGGCTGTAAAGTAAGAGGTAGAGTTTAGGCGGTTACGTGGGGAAGATAATGGTTAACCCGATGTTTGAACAGGTTAAGTTTGAAGCGATCAGGGAAGCATCCTCTTGGAAATCGTTTTCAAAGAGGAGCTACTTGTGTGAAGAATTTGCTCGTGTGAAACATATCTAGCCTGGGGAATACGAATGGAATGGAGTATTTTGCTACAATATAATTAGTATAGCAGGTCTGTAGAATGATGATGGTCCTGGGCATGACAGCAAACTGCTTCCGGCAGCAAGGCCTATGATTGAGAGGTTGTGAGGAGCATGGAACCACCTCTTAACTGCTGTTGTTCTCAGGTCCTCCCTGGTCCGGAGTGGTAGCACCTGTTAGGGTCCCAGCTATGGGCAAAAAGTTAACTCCCAAACTGGGTTCAAAACACTATGAAAATATAAAAAATACTCTTTTATAGAAATCGATATATAAAAATAGATTTTTTATAAAAATATACATTTTTGAAGGAAAAATTTTTCTAACAGTACATTTTTTAAGAAAATCTTATGACCATAATACATTTTTAAAGAAAAAGAAAACATATTCTCAGCAAAACATTTTTAATATAAAAATAGATAAGTTTTTCAGTTTTCTAAAATAAAAAAGAATAAAAAATTCATCAAAATCTGACTAAATCAACCTTCTCACTATAACCGAACATTTAAAAAAATACCTTAAAACGCTACCTTTTTGGCATTAAATAACCCACAGAGGTTGATATGCCGTTAAACAAAACTCACTTAGATCCATTTACACAAAATAAACTTTTATAGAAATATATGCATAAAAATAGACTTTTATAGAAAAAAAAAATTTGAAGGAGAAATATTACCCAGACACTTTTGAAGGAAATACATTACCAACAAGATATTTTTGAAGAAAAAAAAGAAAAAAAGAAAAAAAAGGAATTTTTTTTACCAGCAATACATTTTTGAATACAAAACTAGAAGACATTAGTTTTCTAAAATAAAAAAAAAATCATCAAAATCTGACGAAATCAACCTTCTCAATATAACCGAACATTAAAAAATACCTTAAGACCCCACCTTTTTGGCATTAAATAACCCATGGAAGTGTTGATATACCGTTAAACAAAACTCAAACTCAAAATCAGAATGATGATACCTTTCCGCTAATTTAGTACTGCGCTTAAATTCATAAAGTATAGAATCTATAGAAAAAAGTTTATCCGAACAACTACCATGAAAGTATTTATAGAAAAGGCACAGGGAGGTTGCATTATGGTGGTGGGGAAGTAAATGAAACCTAGGTGTCAAGTCAGGACCAATAACATTGCAGATTCTTTGGATTTTATCAAGGACAACAGGAGCACCGGACCATATGTGCAGCAATATTTAAAGCATTCATAAAAGGTAGACTTATAGATATGTATAATAGATTCCGGAGAGAAAAATTGACTCGCATGACACAATGAACCAATTTTCTTAGCAGCTGACCTTACAATGGATTCAAGATAATCTTTCCACTTCATCTCTAAATATATAGCCGGAGTACCAGACTATATGGAGCAGCTACTCGAATAATCATGCAAATTTGAATATCCACTTGCTAAATGCTGAGAAAAAGAAATTTTAACGTGTTCAAACATCACACCATACTCACGGTGTAATATCGTCTATGTCCCAGAATTAGAGGTCGTCAGTTCAAACCAATGTATTCGCCGTGAATCTTGCTTTAGACATGTTTTTTTTGTTCATTTATTTGGCTAAAGCTGTTTCTGACACATTACGAGTTTAAGAATTATAAGGTCGCAATGAGTTGAATGATTATAGAAAGATCAACACATGTCTCTTTGGCATAGATTTGCAACTATTTTGCGTTAGAGATTCTTGACAACCATTCAGCTTACAACAAATATCCCATATTATCTTTCATAATTTTATCTCCTAATCTCTCTTTCTCTCTCTCTCTCTCTCTCTCTTTCTCTCTCTTTCTCTTTCTCTCTCTCTCTCTTTCTCTCTCTCTCCACGCACACACACACACACGCTCTGGAAACTGTTCAGATGAATATCACTCCTTAGTTCTACTAGTCCCAACCTACACGTCTAAATTGCGCCATGTCACGCCCATTGTAGCGAACCACCCGCATTCCTTCCATCCTTCCATATTCTTCTGGTGAGATGTAAGCTCGACTCAAACAACTTCTTCCCACGAACCACTGGCTTGGAGGACCGACTCCTAAGAGACTGCTTCTCCGACTACTGCAGTCTTAACCTGTCCAAGTCTAGAGTTAGCCGTTATCTTTCACACATATCCGTATAAGATGTGCCTCTTAATTTGTAACACTCTACCTAGAGTGTCTCCTCTGGCATTATACAAGGTGAACACCAATGTAATATATATATATATATATATATATATATATATATATATATATATAGTCATCCGCAGACAAATCTGTTTCGCTGTATCAGAGCTTATCAGTACGATTGAAACCCGACCGAATTGACATCAGTCGGCGATTGTACCTCTGAGCTATGGGCGTTCGGTGAATGAAGGAGGACTTTAGCGTGTTATATACAATATAAAGACACGCCAGTAGTCGAGAGTGTTCAAATTCATTACTGAATGAACGATATATATATATATATATATATATATATATATATATATATATCGTTCATATAAAGACACGCCAGTAGTCGAGAGTGTTCAAATTCATTACTGAATGAACGATATATATATATCGTTCATTCAGTAATGAATTTGAACACTCAATATATATATATATCCAGCTGTGGATAAAAAATAGGAGAGTTACGGCATATCACGTTGAATACACCGGTTCTCGTTCGATCACCGAAGTTAAGCAACGTTGAATTCCAGTTTAATACCTTGCATTCACTTAAGCACTGGTACCCTTGGGAAAGGTATTAATCTGTCTCTTCCCTCCAGTTATGGGTCAAATAACAGGATGGGGCCTGGAGGCAACCCATCTAGTGTTAGTGTCACAATAAAAACACCCTTGGTAGCCCTGGTGAAGCATCAAGTATTCAGCTATTTGACAACATTATGAATTTTGCTACAAAACTGCGCCAGGGTTCCAAATGCACAGGGAATACTGGAAGGGTGTAGTGAGTTCTATCTCGGCCAATGACCGCAAGACGACGACGAGGTACTATAGATTTGTATGGCAACCGGTCTAGGAGAAGGCAAACTCTGAATTTAAAATCAGTGAGGGTTGTGCATGCGCAAGATATATCACTGTTAATGCAGCGATAGGTGCCCCTACGACTCTAGGGAGTCACGGGACTTTTAAATCTGGCCATAACACATTACATTGCATTTGAATACATGTTTCTGTTGTCATTTCGAGCTATCACGCGGTGTGACGTCATAGAACTGCATTGCAAATTTGTGAACTGCGTTTGTTATTTTTGGTAACTATTGCCGTTGCCTAGCAGAGTTTTATGTCAACACAAAATAAAATCGTCGGTGATGATGGATGTTATTGTTTTACCGTCTTTGTGATCTCTCTGAAGATGGCTCATGCGAGCCGAAAGCTTACAACCAAATTAATAAAAAATTATCTAAATGTTGGAGAGTTTTTGTCTTTGTTTTCAACTGAAATTAAAGTCAAAATACGACGTTTAGAACGGCTCATGATTAAACATAATAGACATTCATTGTCTCTTATATTTAACAGTATATGTTTAGAAAATTATTTGCTGCCTCGATACACTATATATATATATATATATATATATATATATATATATATATTAGTCATCCACATACACATACACGTACAAGCCTGTTTCGCTGTATCACAGCTCATCATTAAATATAACAGATAATTAATGTCTAGTATGTTTAATTTTCTTTTATAATCATATCGCCCCGAGCAAGGCATTTAACTGCCACTGTTTTGCAGGAGGTTACATAGGAGGAAAGTTATGAGAACGAGAGACAGATTATAGGGGGGTGTCAGAAAGTGGGTAAGAGAAGGATGAGAATACTGATGAGAGTGGAGTAGACGGAGAAAAAATGCATGAGAGAGAGGATGCAGGTTAGTGAGATAGGAGATGGCTATTGACTTTACATTTGAATTTTTGAAGATTGTAGCTATCGGGGAAGCAAGTAAACGGAATTTCACAGGCGGGAAATGCGGGAAAAGAAACAGGTGGAGTATAATTTGCGTTTATATATTATTGGTTTCACAGTAAAAGGGTGGGACCTAATTGCTAATCTTGTTGCTCGAGTAAATTCATATATAGGGGCCACCAGTGAGCTAAGTTCATCGGAGCAGAAGCCGTGAAAGTATTTGTAGAAGAGACACAGGGAAGCCACATTGCACCGGTGAGAAAGTGACTGTATATGAGCTGCCAAGTCGGGATCGATCACATTATAGATTCTCCGTTGGATTTTGTCAAGTACACCTAGGTAGATAGCAGGAGCACCCGACCAGATATGGCAGCACTATTCAATGCACGGGCGTATGGTAGATTTATATATAAACATGAGCCGTTCTAAATATCGTATTTTGGCTTTAATTTCAGGTAAAAGTAAAGACAAAAATTGTGCAACATTTGGATATTTTTTTTATTATGCTGGTTCTAAGCTTTCGGCTCACATGAATCATTGTCAGAAAGGTTACAGGGTCGTTAACATGAAGTTATCCACCATCAAAGATGATATTATCTTGTGTTGGTTGATATAAAGTATTGCCATGCTAGGATAACAGTCACCGAATAGCAGACGCAGGTCGTAAATTTGTAATACGTTTATATGACGTCACACCGCATGAGAGACCGAAATGTTAACAGAACCGTATGTCTAAACGTTTTGTATTGTGTTGTGACCAGATTGAAATTTGATTTTATTGAGTGTGGGTTTCATTGATTTAATGTAGATTGCTGAAGTTTTTTTTTTACTGTGTGTATCTATGAGTATTATTGTGTTATCGACTAAAATATGTCTAATATTACATACATGGCGATCTTTTTCCAAGAAATGTTGCTTAATTGAACTATGATCAGAAATGTGAGCTGAAAGCTTAGAACCAGCATCAAAAAAATATCCAAATGTTGGACAATTATTGTCTTTATTTCTACCTGAAATTTAAGGCAAAATACGACGTTTAGACCGGCTTATGACTGAACATAATAAACATCCATTGTCTGTTATATTTAACAAAATATATGTTTAGAAAATTATCTGCTGCCTCGATACAATATATATATATATATATATATATATATATATATATATATAGTTATTAAAAATCGCCTGAAGAAACCACTCGTGGTGGAAACCAAGGTAGCGAAATAACTTGTTTATAAATGAAAAATATTCAAAGGTTCTACAATATAATTGTATAGAACACTTTTTAATACAAATGTTTACTGGTTTAACCCTATAAAGACCAAAAGTTAAGTATTAAACAATCAGTAAAATGAATTAGAGCACTCTGGCTATTGGGCGCGTATAATGATCATATACACGCTAAAATCTGCCTTCTTCTACCGAGCGCCCATAGCCCAGAGGTAGAATCGCCGACTGATGCCAATTCGGTCGGGTTTCTATCCTGGGTTAAACAGCAATCGGAGTCTAACCGTACTGATGAAACAGCGAAACAGATCTGTCTGCGGATGACTTTATATATATGGATATTAATAAATATACATATAAATATACACACCAGTACACAGACATATATATTTATATCTTTTTTTCTGGTGTTAATAAAACAGTGCTCAATGTAATATAACAAAGCTATTAATTATATATTAATAAATATGCATACAATATATACACACATGTTTCATTGAAAATGACAAACAAGGTACTATCATTAAGTTTTTATAAAATTTTTATGTGTTCGTATAATTCTTTTCTTTTTTGACCTCAAATTATATAAAAATTGTTCAAAGCTTTTGTACTTTGGAGTGCTTTTGGCTATACTTTTGCCCATTATCGAGAATTAATTGTGTTTTACTTACAAATAAACATGTGGAAAGTTTATGCATATAGAGTCTAGTGTATGTTAAGTTCCGAACACGGTAAGCACATTGTTATAGTGTTCATATTTGATATTATTTAGTGTAGGATTTTTTTTTATTATTAGTAATGTTTCTATTATTTTTAATCTTCTTTTGCATGTAGATGATACTATTATGTATGTATTATCAATTATGAACACGGTAACAATGTGCTTACCGTATTCGGAACTTAACATACACAAAACATATGCATAAATTTTCCATTTGTTTATTTATAAGTAAAACAAAATTCATTCCTGATGACGCCTAAGAGTATAAACGAAAGTGCTCGAAAGTACAAAAGCTTTGGATAACTGTTATATAATTTAAGTTCCAAAATGAAAAAAGTTATACAAACCCATGAAAAATATATAAAAAAAAAACTTAATTCTAATACTTTGTCTGTCATTTTCATTGAAACCTTTATAAAAGAATGATTGTTGTTCAAATATACAATATATTATTCAATTTTTTGTGTGTTCATACAAGTGTTTTCTTTTCTGGACATAAAGTGTGTATAACTGTCCAAATGTTCCTTATATCCAAGCGCTTTCGGCTATTCTGTTAGCCATTATTAATTATGTATTTTATTATAAATTTTTACTGAAAATGTAGATATTTATATGTTTAGATTTATAGTGATGTGGTTGTTTTTTTTTTTAATTTTGTTTTCCAAACACAGTCGGCACAATTAAATCTATTGTAAAATAAAATAAAAAAATAAATATTTACATCACAATAGATATAACAAAAACGTTCTTTTTAACAATTTCAGATTAAATTAATATCCTTACTTTTAAGAGTTTCAGTCTGATTAAAGTAAAAACTATCTTAGTTCTTAAAGAATTTCAGTTATTTTAACCCCCAATAAAAAAAAAAAGAAGCCTTATTGCCTGGTCTGGCCTGGAACTGCTCAATCCGTACTTCCCAGTCATGAGAGTTTTCAAAATCATTCCAGGCTATGACGTATATTCCCATTCTTCAACCTCTTTCCGACTATTTGATCGCTATTTTCATGGCAAATGCTCAGATATATTTTTCTCTTGCATGGCAGGTGTTCATAGCGACGACCTACCATGCTGCTTCTAAGTTTGGCTCCAAAGATTACTGGCGTCTCTGCAAAAGCGTGCTCAGCAGGAACAAGACTTCAATACCCCCACTAATCAATGAATTTGAAGTTCTCACCTCCCCAGCCGACAAGGCTGAATGCTTTTCCCGTAGATTCTCAACCAATTCGACACTGGACTCGTTAGGAATACCTACACCAGACTTCCCACCCAGAACTAAGGCTCAACTAAATAACGTCCACATTACACCCTCGCTGGTCGCCAAGATAATTGCGCAACTTGACCCACACAAAGCGAGCGGCGGTGACGGAATCCCAGTCATAGTACTGAAGAAATGTGCCCCAGAACTCTCCTCTGTCCTCTCTAAACTCTATAACCTCTGCCTATCTGCTTCCTGCTTTCCTGCCTGTTGGAAGTCCTCCTGCGTAGTACCTATATTTAAGAATTCTGGCGAACCCTCAGACCCTGCCAATTACCGTCCTATTAGTCTCCTTCCAATCTTTGGCAAAGTTTTCGAAGCCATTATCAACGCCGAGGTGACTCAGCATCTTATGGCCAACGGGCTTCTCTCTGACAAACAGTATGGGTTTCGCTTCACCAGGTCTACTGCTGATATGCTAACGACCATTACCGAATACATATACCAAGCACTTGACAAGAATGGTGAAGCCCGAACCATTGCCTTGGATATCTCCAAAGCATTCGACAGGGTCTGGCATGCTGGCCTCTTGTGCAAACTGCGGAGCTATGGGATAACTGGACATCTGTTTGACCTCATCCAGTCTTTCCTCTCTAACCGCACATTGAAGGTGGTATTAAATGGGCATGCCTCCCAAAACTACCAGACGAACGCGGGCGTCCCTCAAGGTTCTATCCTAGGTCCCACGCTCTTTCTGATCTACATCAATGATCTCCCCGACACCATTAGATCCCAAGTTGGCATGTATGCCGACGACACAACAATCTACTCCCGCATCGATCAGAAACCAGGTCTGGACGACAAAGTGAACCTCGCTGCCGTACTTGAAAGGGACCTCCAATCCGTAGTGACCTGGGGTAGGAAATGGTTGGTAAATTTCAATGCCTCCAAAACAAAGCTGTTATCAACTAATCACCATAGACAATCGCATCTACCTCCCATTAGCATGGGACAGGCTAGCCTCCCAGAGAGTAAAATACTACGCCTCCTTGGCCTTACACTCTCGGCGGACCTCAAATGGAATGACTATATTGAATCCATTGCCAAATCTGCTGCTATGAAAGTGGGCTCCCTGTGCAGGGCCCGGAAATTTTTCCCACCTGAATCTATTCTGCACATATACAAATCTACCATCCGCCCGTGTATTGAATATTGCTGCCATATCTGGTCGGGTGCCCCTGCTGCTCTCCTTGGGCTTCTTGACAAAATACAAAGGAGGATCTGTAACGTGGTTGATACTGACTTGGCAGACCGGCTGCAGCCGCTCTCACACCGGCGTGATGTGGCTTCCCTGTGCCTCTTCTACAAGTACTTTCATGGCTTCTGCTCCGATGAGCTTAGATCACTGGTGCCGCCTAAGCACGAATTTACACGCGATACTAGATTAGCAACTAGGTCCCACCCTTTTACAGTTAAACAAATAAGATGTAACCGTAAATTCTACTCCAACAGCTTCTTTTCTCGCGCTTCCCGCCTGTGGAACTCCCTTCCACAAGTCTGCTTTCCCGACAGTTACAATCTCCAGGTGTTTAAATGTAGGGTCAATAGACACCTCCTATCACACTAACTCCCAACTATTCTCACAACACTCTCATCTACCCAACCCTCATTCTCGGTATCCTTACCCGCCTATCACCCACCCTCTGTCATTTCCTATATTTAATCAGCCTTTCTCCACTCTACGTAGCCCCCTGCACAGTAGTGGCAGTGACATGCCTTGCCCGGGGTGAAACGCTTATAAAAAAAAAAAAATATCCCATTTGTAAGGAGTAAGTTTAACTCACTCTGTCTTTTCCCCGATTATTTGTGGATCAAACTCCAAGATGGGTGCTTTTCCAATCTTTATCCTGATGATCAATCGCAATCTATCCTCTTTATTTTCACGTTCATCTATCTCGTCTCCCATTAATATCATGCACCTTATTCAGTAAACCTCTACTTTGAATGGCTCTTTAGTTTATTTCTTCTACCATTTCATATATTTATATCCCATACCGCATTTAGTAACTCCCTACCCTGAGAGGCTCTTGAGCGTTATATTGGGTGAAATTTAGGGGTTCATTCTACCTTCTTTTACATTCATATCGCCTACGTCATTCAGTAAACCCTCCTTCCTCAGTGCATATCCCAGGAACTTTAGTTGTCTCTTCCTGATGCTCAATATTCATTTTTCGTTTTCATCCCTTCCAAAACTGCATCAGTGCTCACATGCTTGGTCCATGATATCCGCAGCATCCTTCTGTAGAACCACATTTCACCTGCTTCAAGTTTTCCCTTCATCTTTGTTGATATTGTCCAACATTCACTGCCATATTGAAGAACTGACATCACATAGCAATCGAGTACTCTCTTCTTTGTTTCTAGTGAAAGTTTCCTGTGTCTTAATACTTTACTCACCTTCTGGAACTTGTCCTTCGCCATGCCAATTCGCCTTCGGATCTCTTTGTCACACTTTCCGTCTTCTGTTAGAACACTTCCCAGGTATTTAAATTTTGTGACCAAGCTGCTGTTTGATGAATGCTTTTGTCGAGACACCATTTCCAAACAGATTGCCAACCGGGAGCTATAGAGCTTCTAACTTTCGATTAAGTGAGGACTTGTGATTTAGTGCTAATAAAACTATCGATGTTTTCTGAACAGCTTCATCGCCTCAATTTCTCGGGTCAACTCCTACACAAACCAGCTATAGTGCGGTTCGAAGATCGGGTTTCATGGTCAGAATGCTAACGCTCCTACCCAGCCTTCGCAACGATCTTTACTTCAGGGTGCACTCGTAGAATGAGTACCTCGCACTTTTCATTTTATTAAAGAAAAATTAGTCATGAAGGACTTTGCAAGCTTCACCTGTCATCCACTTAAGTAGTCTTAAGAAGTAAATTGCATTCAATGGTCGTCATCTTTTAGTTTAGCATCCCCAAAGAGAATTCACGGTACATTTTTCATTTAAAGCGATTCATGAATAATCTGATTGATTTAAATCCTTTGAAGAAAACAAAAGGGAAATGATTATCCACCTTTAAAAATTGTGGAATTCAGCATCAATTTTAAAACATTAAATTACAAGGAATTTACTTAGACATGGAAGCTACGTGTTTGACGTCTTTAGCTTTTTAAAACTAATTATTTTATATATAAAATCCAACTATAATTGCTGTCTCTCCATTCGTTAGTTCGCACGACCGTTACACCCTGCCAATACCTCCTAAATAATGTTTTGATTGCGTGGAAAAAAGGAAAAAAGCGCTACTTGTTTTCAGTAAGAAAGAAAGAAAGAAAGAAAGAAAGAAAGAAAGAAAGAAAGTGATGGTAAATCTAAGGAGCAAATGGAACTTGTCCTCATCTTTGTTGTTATCATATGAAAAAAGTTGAAAGAAAGAAAGAAAGAAAAAAAATTTGATTTCTTGAATACGAAGTTATCATTATTTATCTTACTTATTCGCAGAATATTTTCCTCATCTTTGTTGTTGTTATCACAAAAAACAAAAGAAAGAAAGTTATTATTTATCTTACATGCAGACTATTGTCCTTATCATTGTTGTTATCACAAGAAACAATGGTAGAAAGAAAGAAAGAAAGAAAGAAAGAAGTGTTTAATTCCTCCTGCCAAAACCTCATAAATAATGGATTATTCCGTTTTGACCGGGTGAAATGCCGTCAGATATCAGAGATGCTACTTGGTTTCACTAAGAAAGAAAAATGAAAGGAAATTAGAACGAAGAAAAGATAGAAGTGCTGTACAACGTTTCCTGTCAATACTTCATAAATAATAGACTACCCCATTTTGACCGAATAAAACCAAAGAAATGGCATATCAAAGACGCTTCTTGGTTTAAGAAAGAAAGAAAGAAAGAAAGAAAGAAAGAAAGAAAGAAGTGTTTAACGTCTCCTACCAAAACATAATAAATAATGGACTCTTTCGTTTTGATTGCTTAGAAATACAAAAAACATAAGTAAGAAAGAAAGAAAGAAAGAAAGAAAGAAAGAAAAATAAAGAAAGAAAGAAAGAAAGAAAAATAAAGAAAGAAAGAAAGAAAGAAAGAAAGAAGTGTTTAACGTCTCCTACCAAAACATAATAAATAATGGACTCTTTCGTTTTGATTGCTTAGAAATACAAAAAACATAAGAAAGAAAGAAAGAAAGAAAGAAAGAAAGAAAGAAAGAAAGAAAAATAAAGAAAGAAAGAAAGAAAGAAGTGTTTAACGTCTCCTACCAAAACATAATAAATAATGGACTCTTTCGTTTTGATTGCTTAGAAATACAAAAAACATAAGTAAGTAAAGAAAGAAAGAAAGAAAGAAAGAAAGAAAGAAAGAAAGAAAGAAAGAAAGGAAAATAGAAGTGTTTAACCTTTCCTGCCAAAACTTCATGAATAATGGACTATTCCACTTCGATTGCGTAGAAAAACAAAAGACAAACGAATAAAAGAAGGAAAGCAGGGAAGAGAGAAGTGTTTAACCTCTCCTGCCAAAACTTCATAAATAATGGACTATTCCGTTTTGATTGCTTAGAAATACAAAAGACATAAGAAAGAAAGAAAGAATGAAAGAAAGAAAGAAAGAAAGAAGTGTTTAAGGGATGTTTCAGTGAAATGGGAAAAGTTGTCAGTTTCAAATCTTTTCATTTGTACCCCCTTACTTCTTAAAATAACGACCAGCATTCCTATCTATGATGGTTATTGCAATATTTTGTTCAAGATGTTAAGCTGAAATGTTTAACGATGCGATTAAAGAATCTCTACGAATATTTTATTGTCGCAGAACTCGACACGAGCTTATTCAATCATTAACTTAAAAATTAAGATTCGTCGGAATATGAAAATAGGAAAACTGAAATTTTCATGAGTTAAAACTAGTACTTACACTATCTACATTGTTCGGCCGTTGTACGCCCCAACCTTCCTCAGATTATATACGTTGTAATTTCTAACCAAGCCTTTTATTTCGTTTACTAGGTAGATTGTTCTAGTTCCACATGTCATGCCTTTTCTGAATATCTTAGATTCACTTATTTCCTTTTAAAGACTCAAATCTCCAATTTTTTGTTCGCTTCTACTGTGGCCAGGTATTGAACTCAGAATTCTTTGGGCTAAAGTCACTGGATTAAATTCAACCAGTACTTTTATCAACTGAGCCAGGGACACATGTCAAGGGAAAGAACCCTTGAGATGCGATTGCTTGATTTTTCTATCTTGCTTTAACTGTGCCAATTTAGCGCAGCTGATTGGTTCTAGTTACTGCTTTGCTTTGATCTTCTTTCGCCGCGAAATATGTGAAGGCCCCCGGGGTATGGCAAGATGGCTATCTTCTGAGCCCCGGGCACAGATGACGCGAACATGAGGACTCCATTTTCCCCTGGTGTTATATTTGGTTAAGATCTCAACCATTCTTCCGTTAGTTTAGGCTTCTTTTGAATGTGAATTCAGAGGGAGAAAAAAACTAATATCCGGTTCTCTGTCGGCGTCGTCTCTCTCTCTCTCTCTCTCTCTCTCTCTCTCTCTCTCTCTCCCTTTTTCTCTCTCTTTTCTCTTTGCTTTTCTCGCTCTCTTCTCTTTCTGCTTCTCTCTCTCTTCTCTGTCCCTCTATCTCTCTATTTTCTATTTCTCCCTTTTCATCCATCTCTCCTTACTTTCTTTTCCCTTACGTATTTTCTTTTCCTTAATCTTTCACGCTTTCTCTTTCTCTGGCTTTCTCTCTCTCTCTCTCTCTATCTATCTATCTATCTATCTATCTATCTCAGTCTGTTCATATCTATCTATCTATCTATCTATCTATCTATCTATCTATGCCTTTTCATATCTATCTATCTTTTTCTCTCTTTTTATCCACCTCATCTTCTCTCCCTCCCTCACATATTTTCTCGCACTTTCTTAACTTTTCACGCTTTCTCTTTCTCTTTATCCTTTTCTTTCTTTTTATCCATCTCATCTTCCCTCTCTCCCTCCCCTTCAGTCATTTTTCTTTCTCAATCTTTTTATACTCTCTCATTCTCTCTCCTTTTCTCTCTTGCTTTACCTACATCTTTTTCGCGCTCACTTTCACTTTCTTTCTTTCTTTCTTTCTTTCTTTCTTTCTTTCTTCCCACCCATGACTCAATCTTTTCCTCTTTATTTTTTCTATCTATTTCTATTTCCCCCCCTCTCTCTCTCCTTTTCTCTCCATCTTTATCTCTTTTACTCTTCCTCTTCCTACTACTCAATCTTTCCTATTATCTCTGTTTCACAATCTCACTCCTGTACTTTCTCCGTTTCTTCCATTTATTTGCTCTTTCTTACTCATTCACCCTTTTTCTTTCTCTCTATTTCTCTCTGTCTTGTACTCACTATTTCTTTTTTCCCCTCTTTCTCATTTTTTGTTCTTTTCTACTCTCATTCCTCTCTTCTTCTTCTCTACGATTTTATCCTTCGCTTTACCTCTTCTTTTGATCTTATTTTCTTTTTTCTCCTCTGACGCTTTCTATTTATTTTCTTGTTATTCTCTTTTTATCCCTCCTGCTCCGTTGCTCCACCCTCGTTTCCATCTTCTTCCCCCCAGCAATGGATTAATTATTAGGATTTTGGATTAAGAAAAATCTTTGTTATTCAAAAAAAAATATATTAATACAATAGGTTTCGGCTATAAATGATACACAAAAAGCTAAATAAACCATAAAAATCACTCAATTATTTAAGCCTTGTATTCCCGCGCTATCTCCTAATCTTTCTATCCCTCTCTCTCTCTCTCTCTCTCTCTCTCACTCTCTCTCTCATTTTTCTTTTCTTTAAGTCTCTCTCATTTTTGTTTTTCTTCAAGTCTCTCTCTTTTTTTATATCTTTTCTTTAATTCTCTCTCTATCTCTCTCACTTTTCTTTATCTTAAGTCTCACTCTCTCATTTTTATTTTTATTTAAGTCTTTCTCTCTCATTTTCTTTTTCTTTAAGTCTCTCTCTCTCTCTCTCTCTCATTTTTCTTTTTCTTTAAGTCTCTCTCTGTATCTCGCTCTCATTTTTCTTTTTTAAAAGTCTCTCTCTCTCTCATTTTTCTTTTTCTTTAAATTTCTCTCTGTCTCATTTTTCTTTTTCTCTCTCTTTTTCGTTTTTCTTTTTCTTTAAGTCTCTCTCTCTCATTTTTCTTTTTCTCTCTCTTTTTCATTTTTCTTTTTCTTTAAGTCTCTCTCTCTCTCTTATTTTTCTTTTTCTTTAAGTTTCTCTCTCTCTCTCATTTTCCTTTTCCTCTCTTTTTCATTTTTCTTTTTCTTTAAGTCTCTCTCTCTCTCATTTTTCTTTTTCTCTCTCTTTTTCATTTCTCTTTTTCTTTAAGTCTCTCTCTCTCTCTCATTTTTCTTTTCTTTAAGTTTCTCTCTCTCTCTCATTTTCCTTTTTCTCTCGCCTTTTCATTTTTCTTTTTCTTTAAGTCTCTCTCTCTCTCTCTCATTTTTCTTTTTCTCTCTCTTTTTCATTTTTCTTTAAGTCTCTCTCTCTCTCTCTCTCTCTCTCTCTCTCTCTCTCTCTCTCTCTCTCTTAATCATTTCATCCAAAGAAAAGCAGGACCGCCACTGGTGCGCAGTGAGAGAAAAAAACGAAGTACGGATGATGTCGAAGAAAGAATAAAAAATGGATGGGAATCAAGGAAATAGATGATGGCAGGTTGGGAGAGTGTAGCTATCATGAAAGGAGGCAAACGGAAGAGAGTTCTACAAATGGAAAGTGCGAGAAAAGAAACTGTAAGGGTAGAAGTGAGGGTTACATTTAGCTATTTTGACAGCACAAGAGTATCTATTTATTTATCTAACTATCTATTATTCCTCTATCTTACACTCACTCATCTTTCTCCCCCCCCTACTCCGTTCCCTTGTTTTGTACTTATATGTGTTGTGGTACAATGGATATCGGCTCGGAACGAGAAATCGGGGAGCCAAGTTCGAATTCCAGTTGAATTCATTGCATTCTCTTACGCGCAAATGCCCTTTGGAAAGGTATTGATCCGTTTCTTCCTTCCAGTTATGGGTTAAATAACAGGACAGATTGGGTTCTATAGCCTTGGCTTGCAACCAGTCTACCGCAGAAAGCAATGGCAACCTACTGCGGTATAATCTTCTGCCCAGTCAGCCATGTCTCTTTCGAGACATGATCGCCCAAGCGTGTTTCACGTATGGCACTTTAACTGACTGACTCCTCTCCTAACATTTCAGCTCTCTGTCTCTCTCTCTCACACACACACACACACACACACTCCAACTCGGTTAATTTCAGAATTAACTAAATCTTGACACTGCTCAGTAAGAATTGAACTTACAATCTCATGATAACTATATGTTGACCTTTTCACGGTATAGCTATTTACTAAGAGTAGTCTAGTCTGGTAAAAGTCCACACTAGTAGATCACACAGTGTAGATGGAAATCATTATTCTGATAATGATGAGACGAACTTGATAAAAATCGCTCTACAGTATGCGCCCTTTGTATATTTACTAAGCTTGGATTAGTATGACACAGGGCTACGATATTGAGGCCTTCAGAGAAATAAGCGTTAGGCTTAAACAAAATATCAAATTTTGTTAAGCTGATTTCAGTTATTTTCAATTTTATTTATAAGTCATGATTCTCTCTCTCTCTCTCTCTCTCTCTCTCTCTCTCTCTCTCTCTCTCTCTGTATATATATGCATAAATATATATGTATGTGTGTATATTAGCATCTCGGTCCCACCCTTTTACCGGTGACATAGTTAAATGTAACTACCACTTTTACTCAAACCATTTTTCTCGCACTTTCCACCTGTGGAACTCCCTTCCGTTTACTTGCTTCTGTGCTAGCTACAATCTCCAAAAATTTAAATGCAACGTTAATTGCCATATTCAATTTTCTTGAAGCCCGTTCATATTTTTTCATTCTTTCAATATCTACTTTCAATACCCAGTTTTTTCTCTCACAGTAACCCCCACCCTCCGCCTCCTGCGAACTAGTAATGGTTCCGTCTTGGTCAGGATGAAATGAACAAAAAAAAACTAATCCGCAAATCGTTCATTTTTGAGTTGCTACGTTTAAAGACAGTTCAAAAACAGTTTACAGTATTAGGCGCTATGTTGCGATATGGACTAGGTTACATTTGTCATTCGTGTACATTTGTAGTTAGTATGTTTTCAGCATTCAACGTGTGCAGTAATAAGTTAACTGAGAATTGTTCCGTTTAACAATAGCAGGATATTCATATCATTAGCAGGTGTATATGATTTTTTTTACATACGGCCCCGTGACGCTGCCCGGCTGTATCAGATTGCGTTTCCAGATAAGAAGACAAGCGGGTCATACAACTTTTGTTGCTGTTTATCGTTGCGTTGCTGAAACAGAAACCGTGGTACCACAAATTATGTGACGAGGAAGACCGTGGTCCGCTTTTACGCTTGACCACAAAAAACATGACCCAGGTATCAGAACACACCGAGTGGTCCTAGCATGTCCTACATATCAGAGTACCTTATGGAGTTTGTTTCAAGAGCAGCCCTTGTATCCGTATCATTTGCAAGATGGTTGGAGTCTTTCGCCCTTTGATCACTCGCCTCAGGAAATCTTTTACCGAACTTTTATTGCACAAGTTGCCGATCCGTTGTTTGTCTCTTCAGTCTTGTTTACGAATAAGGAAACATTTGAAATTGATAGAATAAAAAATTCATACAAGCAACATTTGTGGGCGGATCGGAATCCTCATGGTATAATACTGGTTATACACCAGCATCAGTTTACGATTAATATGTGAGCTGGAATTGTAGGTGACTGTCTGGTAGGTCCATATGTTCTTCTGGTTAGTTTGTCTTCAAATTTAACGTTTTTAGTATAAAAAGAAGTTTTCCGTTTAACATTGGTACGATATTCCTATCGTGAACAGGTAGATATGATTTTTACAAATGGCCGCGCGAATAGTAATGGACCCAAGGCTGTACATCTGTATCTGATTGCATTTCCAGACTAAAGACAGCCAAGTGAACAAAATTTTAATACAAGACACATTATGTCTGTTTTTTCTATTTTTTGATTTCAATTTCCGAATGTTGACTTGTGATTGAACCACCTGGTCTTAAAGGTGTCTTTTGTTGATCCCAAACATATTTTACTTTGGCCATTTAAGTCATGTACTTTTGTCTTGTAAATGACTTCTTTTGTATTGCAAAGTCCTTGAAGTGGACATTTATTTTTAACATATATAATTTTTTGTAATATATATATATATATATATATATATAGCATGATGACAATCCACGTATACTGTCTTAATATGTATAGGAAAAACTACTAAAAAGTTGTAAGTTAAAAATGTAAGTTAAAAACATTTTTAAATACACTTAAACATTTTTCTTTAAAACAACATTTAAAAGTATTATTACAGTTAGATTTACGTTTAAAAATATTCAGACTCAGTTGTAGGTGACTGTCTGGTAGATCTATATATTCTCCCAGCACGTCTACAGAGAATTTATTTCGAACACACTGTCAGTCAGTCAGTCGGTTAAGTGCCATACGTGATACACGCTTGGGCGATCATGACTCGAAAGAGACATGACTGACTGGGCAGAAGATTATCCTGCAATAGGTTGCCATTGCTTTCTGCGGTAGACTGGTTGCCAACCAAGGCTATAAAACCCAATCTGTTCTGCTATTTAACCATGATAATAGCCAGTCAGTCAGTTAATTACCATACGTGATACACGCTTGGGCGATCATGACTCTAAAGAGACATAATTGACTTGGCAGAAGATTATCTCGCAGTAGGTTGCTATTACTTTCTTCGGTAGACTGTTTGCCAATAAAGGCTATAGAACCTAATTTGTGCTGTTATTTAACCCATAGCTAGAGGGAAGATATGGGATTAATACCTTTCTTTGGCGCGGAAGTGAATGAAGGGAATTCAACTGGAATTCGAATTCAACTCCCCGATTTCTCGTCCCGATCCACTGCACCACAACGCACACCCAAGCCTGCTAGTTAATGTACTCCTGCTAATACGAAGAAGCATGTGATTCATGTAGAATTAGGCTTCAGTAGATTTTAGTCACATTGTTCGTGATACACTGACTGGCATTTTCAATGAAAGATGGATAGGTAGGAGAGCACCGGTTCCATGGCCTGCAGGTTCCACCGAGCTCAATCCATCAGATTTTTATCTGTGGGACCGCCTGAAACAACTTTCTCATGCAGCAGACATTATTAATGCAGAGGCGCTTCATCGTGTCATGTGGAGGTGAGAAACCCTTCAGCACGGTGTGGAAGCATTTCAAAATTTCCGCCAGTCAATGATCCGAACGGTGCATGCGTGAGTAGAATCAAGCGGAGAACATTTTGAGCATTTGTTATGAGCTGCTGCTTCGGGGAACAATGATGGCTTTTTGAACATGTGTTTATAAGGATGTGCGTTGTGGTGCAGTGGATATCGAATCGGAATGACAAATCGGGGAGCCTAGTTCGAATTCCAGTTGAATTCCTTGCATTCACTTACGCACAAATACCATTGGGAAAGGTATTAATCCGTCTCTTCCATCGAGTTATGGGTTAAATAATAGGATAGATTGGGTTCTATAGCCTTGGCTGGCAACCAGTCTACCGCAGAAAGTAATAGCAAGCTACTGAGGGATAATCTTCTGTCCAGTCAGTCATGTCTCTTTCGAGACATGATCGTCCAAAGCGTGTATCGCGTATGGTACTTAACTTACTGACTGACTGTTTTTACGGATATTTTACCTTGTTTTTGTCTCAGGAACCCGTCCCCAACGTTTTTAAAAGTATTTTTAGATTGTATCTTGAAACTCAATGACTCAAAAATTAAGTATTTGCGGACATATGTCTATATGGAGTCCATTCCTTGTTTTGGTGTAAGGAACCCGCCTATAAAGTTTGCAAAAGTATTTTTGATACACCCTTCCAGTTGAATTCCTTACATTCACTTACATGCAAATACCCTTGGGAAATGTATTAATCCGTCTTTTCCCTCCAGTTATGGGTTAAATAATAGGACAGATTGGGTTGTATAGCCTTGGCTGGCAACCAGTCTACCGCAGAAAGCAATAGCAACCTACTGCGGGATAATCTTTTGACCAGTCAGTCATGTCTCTTCCGAGACATGATCGTCCAAAGCGTGTATCACATATGGCACTTAACTGACTGACTGACATATATTCGGGCCAACTTCATTTAGTTTATATTTCTTTCTTTTTTTATAATTTATCACTTTTGTTTTTAAGCATCTCACTTTGTGATATTTTGCCAAGAATAGCAAAATGTAGTAAGAATTTGGATGCAAATTTACCGTGAATGATCTAGCAATTACAGCACTTTCTATACACTTCAGTTTGGAGTTAATTACTTTCTTTTTTAATTAAATTAGCATTCATTAATTCTAGTTAAACACATTCCGGTGAGCAACGAATGCATTGAATGTATTGTTTTTTCAAAGAATCCTTTGTTTTCATATAATTTTTTTATCTAAATTCCTGGAAGTTTTTCCTATGTAACCATTGTGACAATTAGTACAGGTGATAGAGTAAGTTCCTTCTTCAGGTTTTCTTTTGTTATTATTTTGTGTTGTATTAATTCATTGTTTTTTAAATAGTTGTAACAAATTTTATATTAGATTTAACAAGTACACTTATACGTATCCAAACACGTTTAATTAAATACAAATGACAAGGCTGTCAGTTTAATTTTTTATTATACTTTTCCAACTTACAGATAAAATTTGTCTATATTTCTGAGATGAGATATTGTAACTATTTACACTATTTACTTCGTTAGGACTGTTGTCTCACCTTTGTTGCGATTTTCACCTTCAATATCTGTTTATTTCTGAAATGAGGCATTGTAATTATTTACACTATTTGCATTGTTCCGACTGTTGTTCTCATCTTTGTTGCCATATTCACCTTCAATGTCTGTCTATATTTCTGAGATGAGATATTGTAATTATTTACACTATTTACATTATTCGGACTGTTGTCTCATCTTTATTGCCATATTCACCTTCAATATCTGTCTATATTGCTGAGATGAGATATTGTAACTATTTACACTATTTACATTGTTCGGACTGTTGTCTCATCTTTATTGCCATATTCACCTTCAATGTCTGTCTATATTTCTGAGATGAGATATTGTAATTATTTACACTATTTACATTATTCGGACTGTTGTCTCATCTTTATTGCCATATTCACCTTCAATGTCTGTCTATATTTCTGAGATGAGATATTGTAATTATTTACACTATTTACATTATTCGGACTGTTGTCTCATCTTTATTGCCATATTCACCTTCAATGTCTGTCTATATTTCTGAGATGAGATATTGTAATTATTTACACTATTTACATTATTCGGACTGTTGTCTCATCTTTATTGCCATATTCACCTTCAATATCTGTCTATATTTCTGAGATGAGGTATTGTAATTATTTACACTATTTACATTATTCGGACTGTTGTCTCATCTTTATTGCCATATTCACCTTCAATGTCTGTCTATATTTCTGAGATGAGATATTGTAATTATTTACACTATTTACATTATTCGGACTGTTGTCTCATCTTTATTGCCATATTCACCTTCAATGTCTGTCTATATTTCTGAGATGAGATATTGTAATTATTTACACTATTTACATTATTCGGACTGTTGTCTCATCTTTATTGCCATATTCACCTTCAATATCTGTCTATATTTCTGAGATGAGGTATTGTAATTATTTACACTATTTACATTATTCGGACTGTTGTCTCATCTTTATTGCCATATTCACCTTCAATGTCTGTCTATATTTCTGAGATGAGATATTGTAATTATTTACACTATTTACATTATTCGGACTGTTGTCTCATCTTTATTGCCATATTCACCTTCAATGTCTGTCTATATTTCTGAGATGAGATATTGTAATTATTTACACTATTTACATTATTCGGGCTGTTGTCTCATCTTTGTTGCCATATTCAACTTCAATATCTGTCTAAATTGCTGAGATGAGGTATTGTAATTATTTACACTATTTACATTGTTCCGACTGTTGTCTCATCTTTAATGCCATATTCAACTTCAATATCTGTCTATATTTCTGAGATGAGATGTTGTAATTATTTACTGCTGTCCTCATCTTTGTTACCATATTCAACTTCAATATCTGTCTCTATTCCGAGATTAGGTATTATAATTATTTACATAATTCAGATTTATCGGACTGTTGTCCTCATCTTTTTTGCCATATTCACTTTCAATATCTGTCTATATTTCTCAAATGAGGAATTGCAATTATTTACATTATTTACATTGTTCGGACTGTTGTCCTAATCTTTGTTGTCATATTCTCCTTCAATGTCTGTCTATATTTCTGAGATGGGTTAATGTAATTATTTACACTATTTACATTGTTCGTGCATTGTGGTGCAGATATCGGCTCGGAAAGAGAAACGGGGTAGCAGAGTTCGAATTCCAATTGAATTCCTTGCATTCACTTACACGAAAATACCCATGGGGAAGATATTAATCCGTCTAGCCTTGGCTGGCAACCAGTCTATTGTAGGATGTAATGAAAACCAACCGCAGAATAATCTTCTGCCCAGTCAAAAATAATATTTAAATCACAATATCAAAGGCACCTCGCTATAAAAGAGGCACTATATATTAAACAGTTTTTCCTACCATTAACCTTACAACTATTTGACAGTGGAAATAGAGTTCTTAAAGTTTAAAAAATACACTGGCGTTCACACGATGCCCAGACGCGCGCATCACGTGACAGTTGTAAAGAACTCTCTTTTTCAAGAACATTGAAATAAAAAAATTACATTACAATCAAACATAGGGACATAACAACACCGGAAAAATAACATCCTTGAAAATGGCCTGTGAAGAGGCTGAAAGCGCTTGGGAAATCGAAAAATATGAAACATTTTTACATTCCTTACCTCCAGTAAACATGTATGAATACTGGAAAAATTAAATCTAAAATTAATAAAATATTCCCTGTTTTAACAAAACATGTTTAAATGAAAGATTCCTGCCCAAATATCGACTCCAATCGGTTTCGATCCCGGCCAGAAGCAAGTGGATGTGTCTAGCCACACTGATGAGCTGTGATACAGCGAAACAGGCTTGTATGTGGATGACTAATATATTATGCTCTCATTACGATTGAGCTCTCTGGAGAAGAAAAATTTTCAAAACAGTCTCCACTTCTGCTATATGCGTGACTCTTCAGAAATGAATTGAGTTCTTTCGGTGACTGGCGTGTGTATACACTGCTTCTATACAACACGTTAAAATTTCTCTTCTCTGATTCCATGCGCCTATGGCTTAGGGAGTAGCGACTCCGACTGACACCAAATCGGTCGAGTTTCGATCCCGGCCAGAAGCAAGTGGATGTGTCTAGCCGCACTGATGAACTGTGATACAGCGAAACAGTCTTGTATGTGGATGACTAATATATAGATTATATTTTAGAACATGTACATAATTTTTATATATATCCACTACAAATGGTACATTTGTTTCGACATTGAAACTTCAATGTCTCATCAGGCGGTGTGGCTGGGAATGAAAAGACTCTTTTCTTATATTTAGTCAGTTGTGTGTGGGATGTTGGTGGGGGTTAGTGATAAGGGGAACAAGTCCTGTGGATTGACCTTTAGAATTTTGAAGAAAGTACCATTTGTAGTGGATATATAAAAAAATTATGTACATGTTCTAAAATATAATTTATAATAAATATTCACAGCTCTATATATTATATATCGAGCACTGTTTTAAATTAATATTTTGGACGTTGTAAAAATTATTTCTTCGTTCTGTTTTCACTCGGATATTTATATATATATATATATATATATATATATATATATATATATATATATATTAAGCAGCAAATTTTCTTTTCGAGATGTCAGATTAAATAAATTGCTGCTAATTTTTAATAAAATCCGTTTATAACCACGGATAATCTTTCGCGTATTATAATTGAAGGATGTAAGAATTGAGCTGCAACTTTGACAGTTGATTTTATTATTCATTTCCCAAGTACTTTCAATCTTCTTCCGAGATCATCTTCAGGGATGTAAGTTGTGGTAACAAAAATAACTTAAAGGTCAGACCCGGTGGAACCAAATAATGCAGTTCATCGGGGCACTTTCCATGGTATTAGCAGTAAGAGACTCACCACATCCCACCTATGAGAGAGAGAGGTTCGAGTGTGGAAATTAAATCTTCTCCAACAAGACTTGGAGATGCTTTTGAACTCTATCAAGACTTGAAAGTGGAGTCAGGGCAGCCCCTGCCCAAATATGCCAACATTACTCCATTTCGGTCTGATCTCGCCCTTATGAAGGTGGAGGTCACTGGTGCTTCCTCCACAAGAATTTACTAAAGCAACTAGAATGGCAACAAGGTCCCACCCTATTACAGTTAAATCTACCAAATATAGCCGACAAATCTACTCCTGCAGCTTCTTTTCTAGCACTTTCCTTTTACTTGCTTTACTGACGGCTACAACCTCCAGGAATTTAACTGCAATGTCAGTTCCCATCTCTTATCCACTTGACTCCAGTCCTTCCCTCGTCCTTTCCACATCACTTCGTGTGTCTTGTTCTTTTCTTTTCTTACACTACCTTTGCAACTGTCATCCCACCTGTATACTCATTCTTCTATTGGTCTTTCTTTTACACACTCTGGAACTGGTTCGTATTTCTGTTCGCTCTCCTCCTGCTTAAACTTTTACTCTCTTGTGTAGCCCCCAGCGCGTCAGTCGCAGAACCATATTGCTTGAGGTGAAACGATTTAAAAAAAGGTACTTAATGGAGCGATACAGGGATCCGATCATTTGCTTGCATCTTTGGCGATGGATCGTCTATAAGAGTTTCACAGGTCGGGTGTGAGCCTAAGGACCAATATCCTCTCAAGGCACGAGGTTTCTTCGAGGAGACATCCGTTCATTGTGACTGACTGGTAGTTCGGTGTCTGATCGGCGGTGATGGAATGTAACCAGCTTGGTTTTGGAGGCATTTCCCCTTGGTAGAAAGGTCAGCTGCCAATCTCTGATCGTCAATACTTTCGAAGATGCACCCGTATATCGTCGTATAATTAGCATGGGGTTGGTACGAGAAGTGACACCAGGTTAACCACCTTCAGGAATCTACATGTCAGAAAAGATTTTACAATAGATAAAACTCTTCCTATGATTCCATAGCCAGAGTGCTTGTGTTGTAAATATTTATGCCACACCTTGTCGAAGGCTTTCGAGATATTTTGTTATGATTCTTGTAGTATGTGTGTCGTCAAGGGCTTCACTAATTCTGTGTGTAATGGTAGTTAGGATATCAGCAGTGGATCAGGCTGATCCAAACCCGTACTCTTTGTCGCTCAAGAGGTTATTCCTGTCCAGATGCTCGACAATGATATATCTATAATGGCCTCAAAAAGTTGGTGATGATACTGAGGAGACGAATGGGTTTGTACTGAGAGATAAAGGATCGGTTGCCACCTTCCACATGTTTGGGGAAGATTTCTCTTTCAAGCAGCGATTAAATAATTTTGCTAGATTGGAGATAAATATGGGATGATATTCTTCAGAACAACCACTGGAATTTTATCCGGACCAGTTGCTTTTATTGGAGTCGAGGTATTTGATAAGTCTAGATACTGAATGAATATATTACTGAGCTTGTGCTCAGTGAGACTTGGGAAGGTGGGAAGAGAATGGCCTTTGTCACCTCACGTTGAGTTTAAGGTAAAGATCGAGGCAAAAAGTTTCATTTTCTCTGACGAGGAGGATATGGCCTCGCGGTCATTTATAATAGTGGACACATCTGCTTTGCGTCTGTTAGTAATTTAGTTGGGGATCTTCCAGAATACGCGAAATTTACTTTTTTTTTCTTTTTTTTTTTTTTTTTTTACAAATTTAACCTGAAGAGCACTTTGCGTTTCCAAAACTCTCTTACGTTGATTTCGGTCGACTGAGAAAGAATTAGGGGCCAGACTACACCGTTCTTTAAGATTGATTTTGAAGTAGTATGTCCAGTGACCTATGGCTGCAGTACTTTCAGTGATGAACCATCGCTAATTCTTTAGTTTATGATGAAATATTTCGTGGGTGGGGGTTTTCATTTCGGAAAAAATCCGTTCGGAGATTAGAGCAACAGTTTTGGAAGAAGCATTTTTAAGAAGATTTAGAGAGGAAATTCCTACATATAGGACTGAAAGCTCTCCCAGTCTGTTTCTCTCATATCGGATGTCATCGGTTTGGAGTCAATCTGGACACTGATTGAGGAATGATTAGATGCACCAATAGTGGACTAACCGCTCTTTGTGCTAAACATTGAATTCAACGCATATGTGGGAAATTCTATGAGGTTATTGTCAATCTTCTCTAATATTCGATCGCAGATTGCCGACCGTTTATCCTGAGGACAATGCAGAGCAAAGACGAATGTGGTACTATGGATAAGTGTCACGCGGAAACACTTATACACTTATACACTTATACAGGAGACCGGCGTCCTCATTTTTTTGTGTTCCTCTCGTAAGAACATCTGTCCTTGATGTAGGCATTGACCGTGATGATTTAGGTGTTTGTATTTTGTTATAATGGGTGAGTAGCTAGCAGTGGAGATCCTACGGAAGTGAGGTGCAGAAAGAGCCAAGCCTCCTCACCAGAATTTTGCCTGGCCCCTCGATTGCCTCCTCTCACTTCTATATGCTTCAAAAATTTATGAAACTGATCACTTTGATTTTTATAAAATTTTATCCTCAGCACTTTTCCTTCTATAGATCGTAATGACGTTAGTATTAAACCGTTGATTTTGTTTTGGAATTAACCTCTCTTGTGTTCCAACAGCTTGAGAGTGAAAAAGAGGGCAAGAGATTAGAACTCCACTACTATGAATGAAAAAGTCATTCCATTTAATTTAATAAAGTAATATACTTATACTCAAACTCATTCTTAAGTTATGTAAATGACAGTGGTGTAGTATGAAAATGAAGACACTGCTTGAGTTTGCGCCCTCTTCTCAGAAAAAATCTAGGCCCCTAAATTCCCCCACCATTTTCAAATTTCTACAATCGCCACTGGTAGCCAGGAATTGTGAAATCCTGCAATGGGGTTCAGGCATTGATACCGATTGCAGACAAAAACAGGTTAGGTTTAGACCGAAGAAGATGGAGTTTCTGGAAAGTTAGAACGTAGACCCTTTACATTGGTGTAGGATATGGTACGCGTGGGGTTTGCTTTTTTTGAGGTTCGGTCTGATAAGGTTGTTCGTTTTCAAAGTGATTGTTTTCATGTTTGTTTTCGTTGATTTGGTGAATGACACCCATTAGAAATCCATGCCTAAATGAACTGGGTTGACTCGCCCGGATATACTGCAATAACAGTAGCCCTCATCATGGCTTCGAGAGGCCCCACCGGAGACTACTGTCCGGTCCAGAAACCATTCGTAAAATCGCAGTAAAATATACGCGATATTATACGCCTGCTAATAAGAAACCCTCCTTCGAAGTTACTCGAATGTTTGGATCCTTGCTTATCAGGTAGATAACGCCAAACCCCCAAAAAAGTTTACTTCAAGCACACTTAATGAAAGGACAAATAAACCAGGATTGGTTTAGGCGCGATAATCTGAGTGTATGTGCAACACAGCTCCTCCTTGGGTCTGAAACATAGGTCTCACATGAGCCATCCTCAAAGAGGTTATTAAGACGGTAATACAATAACGTCCACCATCTCCGACGATTTTATTTTGTGTTGACATAAAACTCCGCTAAGCAACGGCAATAGTTACCAAAAACAAATTTGCAATGCGGTTCTATTATATATATATATATAATTTAAAATTAGTCATCCGCAGATAGATCTGTTTCGCTATATCACAGCTCATCAGTACGGTTAGACAGCCGATTGTTTTTTACCCAGGATTGAAACCCGACCGAAGTGGCGTCAGTCGGCGATACTACCTCTGAGCTACGGGCGCTCGGTAGACGGAGACCGACTTTTTAGCGTTTATATTATCATTATACACGCCCAATAGCTGAGAGTGTTCTAATTCATTGCTGAATGAACGCCGCGTACATGCCAGAGTAGCTACTGTTTTTCAAAGTCTACCATTCTTCCAGAGTGCTCAATCAGGGTGTAATACAAATGAATAAGGAACAAAGAAGATATTTACAACGTTCAAAACATTAATTTTCAACAGGGCTCATTATAAAAATAGAGCAATGAATGTTTATCATAAATCTAAAAAAATATTGAAAAATAATAAAAATTAAATGAAAAATTAATGTTAAAATTAAAAAATTTAAATTTAAATTTAAAACAGTAAATAGATCACAATTTGTAATAGAAAATAAAGATAAAATAACATAAGAAAGATCATGCAGTTAAATTAAATTATCAAAATAGTAAGATTAATAGTGTAAAAAGTTTATAATTGCTGGAGTTTCAAACCTTAGATTTTATAATTCTAGTAGGATTGAAAGGTTAATTTTTAATATGTTTACCATTTGCTGTAGTTTCATGCCTCTGATTCAGTAATATGTCACTCTTCATGAATTTACTAATTTCCATTTTTTCTTATATACAAAGGAAACATGATTCATTTACCAATCTAGATATTCTAGCCTGTTTGAAAATTTTCCATTTAACTTATATATTAGTTGTTTTATTTTCTTTTAACTTCCAAAAATATTTACAAAGCGATGTCATATTTTGTTTGTCCTTATTAGTAAAAGATGAGAGATGATTTTAAAAACACTTTTTAAAAAGTTTCATTGTATTAACAGTATAAACTTTAGTAACCCTAGGATTTTCTACAGATGAGATAGAGCACATGTAGACCAGGGATTTTGTTAAACACTTATTAGATAATGGGCATAAGTTAGAGTTTCTAAAATTACAAAATTTTTATTGTGGGGCAAATTAAAATGAGTAGCAGAATTACTATTTTTATTGTTGCATAATTTCAATATTTTATTGTTATGTAATTTCATTATTTTTTCTAAATTGTTAGAGCAACTATAGCTGAGTTTTAGCGTATTTCTATTGAAAATTTTGCTTAAAGGGTTATTTTGGGGAAAATGTTTATAAATTAATTTAAGAAATTTATGTCTCAGTTTAAATTAGCTAACTGGTTAAATGGAGGACTATATCATAGGATTTTCTTGTTTCTATTTTTCTTTCTGGGTCCACCATATTTTTCCACAAAGTTGATCTTAGAAGATTGGTAACCGCTACCCCTAAGAATTTTATGATAAATTGTTTTATGTTTTTCGAATATTTCTTTGCTAGAGGAGTGTATGTTAACGCGACGTTCAACCGATGATGGAATATGTTTGATAACGGATGGTGGATGATTATAGCTAAGGGTTATATAAATTGGGTTAGCATTGTCTTTCATATAAGGTTGGAAATTATTAGAAACTAAGTCTACATGACCCATTGGATAAAAGCGTTAGTTAGATCCAGTGACTTGACCCAAAGAGTTGTGAGTTCAATACCTGGCTACAGTAGTGGTGCAAAAATAAAAGAGTTGAGTTAAAGGGCGATAACTAAGATATCCGAAAGTGGCATGACTCATGGCACAAAAACAATCGAAATAAAGGGTTCGGTTCGAAATTCCAATCCCCTGAAGAAAGGCTGAGCGTACAACGGCCGAAACGTCGTGAATAAGAATATAGCAATAAAGATGAGGACAACAGACCGAACGATGTAAATATTATAAAAGGATGTTATTCTCCTGCACGACAATGCACGGATGGAAAGAGATTTTCCGCATACCCCATACTCGCCAGATTTCACGCTTAAGGAGTTTCATTTCTATCAATCAAGAGACCATTTCATAAGTGACAAAGCATTCAGAAACACAGGAAAGATTGAAAAGTCTTTCAGGCCTCTTTTGCAGGAAAAAACCAGATTCCTTTAAATGTCAGAAGCATTCATTGAAAATGATAGAGATTTCATTTAGTGTGTGTGTGTGTGTGTGTGTGCGTGTGTGTGTGTGTGTGTGTGTGTGTGTGTGTGTGGTGGCTGATGGCTCGTTTCCGAACATGCCTGTCTACGAGGCTGGCTAGCCAATCCCTGCCGTGACGCCTGCTCAGGCACATTTGTGCTTGCTCAGAACCCACAGAATCAACCTGTTGAGCGTACCTTATTTACAGAAAGTGCATTATCTAGCGTGATCAAGTCCGAACAGAGCTAGTAAGACCAACCCTCGGTCACGATGACTTGCGACTTCGTGTTCGCACAACTGTCGACGGCTCCCAGATAGTTCCGTCTACCCAATTTAACCCCCAAGGCTTGAGTCAACCAGTGGTGTGGTTTACAGGCACTTTCCAAAGGTAACTAGGCCGATAACCAAAAAGTCACCTTCTTGATAAAACGACCACGATGAAATTCGAACCCAGGTTTCATAATAAGAATGAAAACGTTATAATGAATCAGCCACATATTTGGTAAATAACATTGAAATAAGATTAACTGACATTTTCTTTTATATCCTATCTAATATATCCTTCTTCTTCTATGGGATATGTTCCTTCCAGGACGTTCCCGATCATGGTTTTTCACAATCTTTTGTCCTTGAAGCTCTTAGTGAATTTTGTCTTTTCGCTCTCTCTCTCTCTCCTAATCCCTGTCCTGTCAACTATTTGCACAAGCTCCTTCTTCTTCTTCTTCTTCTTCTTCTTCTTCTTCTTCTACGTGTGTGTTTCTTCAGGACATGGTTCTCCACAATCTTCTGTCCTTTGTAGCTCTTGGCAAATTTTGTCTTCGCTAACTCTCCGAAACCCTGTTCGGTCAACCATATACACTAGCTAATCAGGTAGGTTATGTGCAGTTTCATTGTGTCTCTTGCCTTTAATATGTCCCTGTGTGTGTCATTTTCTACGCTCTCTTTCTTTTTCTGAATAGAACAGGA
Organism: Ascarosepion bandense; assembly: GCA_037127315.1. Taxonomy (NCBI): domain Eukaryota; kingdom Metazoa; phylum Mollusca; class Cephalopoda; order Sepiida; family Sepiidae; genus Ascarosepion; species Ascarosepion bandense. Next base: position 780,648 of record JBBBDQ010002222.1, read on the forward strand.
TATACATCTTTAGCTATGGAATAACCATTTTTGTCTTTTGTTTTGTTTTCAGATAAGAAATAAGATTATTACTTAACTTTCCCACTTCGTTTTTCAAGCTAGCTTAAATCTGCAAGATTTACAGCCCATTTTTCGAGACATACTTTCTGCGAGAAAATATGGTTCTCGGTGCCTGAAAAAATAGTAATTCTTGGCTAAAACCTTAACCAGCTGTTAAGTAACCCGAACCTTTAGCAGATGATCGATGGTCACCAATCTTGAGTATACGGTATTTTGCCAGAAATCCCACAATTCCTGTCTGACAATACAGCTCTAAATGATTGTGCGGCTTGAAATTCAAATTTCCGGCTGACAAAATATTTCTGTGGAAATCCTTAGAAATAGAAGAAACGTATCTCGTTGACTGAAGAGCTCCTTTTCTTTCTAGTTCATTTCTAATGGGTACAAAGACAGACATGGCGTCATAGAGACGATGATGTTTGTCTCTGCTGCATGGTTGGAGACTTGCCCTGTCACATTAGCTATTGCCAAATAATTAGGCTGGAATTATTTTCACAGAAGAAGCTCTCTAAGTTAAATGAATCCATATTAGGTGTCTAATCCAGAAAATAAGATTCGAATGAAAAAATATGGTTTCTATGTCTAAGTATTCATTATTTCTCTTTTCTTTTCTCCGCTACAGAATGTAATGAGTTCGTTAATCTATATTTTCCAGTGTTCACTTCAGACCAATTTTGCCTCTTTTGCATTTTTTATTCTATCTGTTTTGGCTTCCATCTTAAATTCCATTTCTAATCTATGATTATAGCATTTTCTTCCTCTCATTATTAAAGCGAAATGGTCACGTGGTTCTTTGAGTCAGTTTTGTTGATTACTTCCGCTATTTTTTTTTTTCAACATTTGTCATCTCTTCTTGTTTCCAAACGTTTCGGTGGGATCACAACGAAAGGTGACCCCTACAATTTCAAGGGACACACAGACGAGCATTTTTATTAACTGATTCTTTTTTTCTTTTCTGTTTCTGTTTGGCTAAGTCTATTCTTTTTTCTTATTTTTGTTTTGTAAACTCTAAATTTTAAAAAGTTAATTTTTTTTCCTCTTCTTTCTCTTTCTGTCTTTTTTGTTTCGTATTCCCCAAATTTCTTTTTTCTTACTTTTTTCTTTCTTATTCCTCACCTTCTTTCTTTATTTATTTTGTCACTTTTTTTCTTTTTTTTCTATCTCATCCTCCCTCTCCTTTTTTTTAGCATATATGTTTCTTAAATTTTCCTTTCCTTTCATCTTCGCTCTCTTCTTTTTTCATTTTCTTTCTTCTTTCTTTCTTTTTCTTTCCTTCTGTTTTAGCTTTCTTTCTTTTCTTCTTTCTTCCTCCCGCTCCTCTCGATTTTCAGTTTTTATTTTCCTTTTTACGTTATTTCTCGTCTGTTCTCGTTTTGATGGGTTCAAAACAAAAGCTGACCCGACAATTTCAAATGGACACACAGCAATTATTTTTATAAATGGTTCTTCTTTTCTTCTTTTTCTTTTTCTTTCTGGTTCATTCAAATAATTTCCCCATTTTTTTTTCACTCATTTGCCTTCTTTTCTACATTTAACCTATCATCTATATAAATTTCTATACTCAATTCTTTTTTTGCTTTCTTCCTGCCTTTCTTTCTTTCCCTTTATTTATTTCTCTTCCTCCTCCTCTCTCTCTCTCTCTCTCTTTCTCTCTCTCTTTTCTCCGTTTTTCTTTCGTTCCTCCTACCGTTTTTTCATCCTCTAATTCTGATTTCTCTCTTTTACTTTCTCAGTAACTCATTAAATAAAATAGACATTTTCTGTATCTTAACAATCATTAAAATACAACCATTTCTGAAGAATTTTACCATTCCTTAAATTAGTCTAAATCCGTATAAAGAGTCCGCCAGAAGATATCCGAAACTCTTGCATCGTAATTATGATTTCCTGAAACGAATGAATAATCAGTCATTTGTATTAGGCTGTTCAAAAAATAATGTACGAATTAAGAATAAATGTTTTATGTTCTAATATATTATTATAATAGTTGCATCAAAATATGACTCATTCCTAATGACTAAAGGGTTTTTTTTTTAATTTTAGAACAATCACTTCCAGAAGTTTGTCCTCAAATACTTGACGCAAGCTTGGGGAATACCGTTGTTCGTAAAATAATATGCAATTTTAGAACAAAACCTTTGTGTTTTAATATATTATTATAAAAGTTGAACAAAAATATATTACTCATTTCTAACAATTAAGGCGCCCTCTTTGTTAATTTTATATCAATCTCATTAAAAATCTTGTGCTCACATACCTGACGCACCCTATGTATAGACTAGAAAATAGTGTTATATTGTTTGGGAAATAATGTCCGACTTTAGAATAGGACTTCTGGGCTCTAATATATTATTATACTAGCCGGACAATAATCTTTTCCTCATTCTCAATAATTATGGCGCCCTCTTTGTTAATTTTATATCAATTTCTTTCTTTTCGTTTTCACATATACCTGACGCACCCTATGTATAGATTAGAAAATAGTGTTATATTTTTCGGGAAATAATGTCCGACTTTAGAATAAGTCTTCTGGGTCCTAATGTATTATTATAATAGCCGGACAAAAATCTTTTCCTCATTCTCAATAATTATGGCGCCCTCTTTGTTAATTTTAAGTCAATTTCTTTCTTTTCGTGTTCTCAAATACCTGACGCACCCTATGTATAGCCTGGAAAATAGTTTTAGGTGTTTCAGATAATCATATCCGATTTAGAATAAGTCTTCTGTGTTCTAATATAGTATTACAATAGTTGTAGAGAGAAAAGCAACGGGTTAATATCTTTCCCAAGAGTGCATCAGTGAAAGCAACGGAATTCAAACACGGCTCTCCGATTTCTCGTTCCGAGTAGATATCTTACGCACCACAACGCACATCAGTAATATATTTTTACAAGCATTATTTACACCATTAGAGCATTGTTCGGATTTTTGTCCTCATTAATTATTGCCATATTAATAATATTTCAGCCGTTGTACGCTCTGGCCTTCTTCGGTGACATTAGTTGGAATTTCGAACTGAAACCTGCCAGCAACTGAATAAAATTCATATTCAGTTAAGAAAAAAGCAGCCGTCGCGGATTAAGTAACAAGATTCAATGTTTGAAATATTTTACTTGTGTTCTAATACATTCTGTAATAGTGGCACAAATATATATATTACTCATAACTAATGATTAAAATGTCCTCTTTTATATCAATATCTTTCAGAATTTAACTTAATACATTATATAAATCTCATTTTGAATATTAAAAAAAAAATAGCATCCTGGACATGACGGTAAACTGCACGGCCTCGGATTGGGAGGTTGCGCGGAGCATAGAACCATCTCTTTATTCCTGTTGTCTCCTGGTCCACCTTGACCCGGATTGGTAGCACCTGTTAGGGTTCCAGCTATGAACAAATAGTTAACCCCCAAACTGGGCTCAAAAAACGATGAAAGTATAAAAATACACTTTTATAGAAATAATATCAGTATAACGTGGCGTTGCTCGGGTGTAATGAAAGCTTTAAAACTAATCCATGGTCCAGGAGCTCAGACTCAGCCTAAACAATATTTGTGCGAAATTTTGAAATTTGGAGAGAATCGGATAAAAATTGTGGATTTCTATAAAGGACATACAGACAGATAAACAGACACACACACAAACATCTTGCCTTTTATATATATATATTATCGATTTTCTGCACTATTGTAAGAACTGCAACCTTGAAACTTCTGAATATCGTTTCTTATGTCTTTGTCTATGAGTGTATCAAATTTGATTAAAATCGGACCACTCCTTCTATAACCCGATTTTTTCGATTATCGATTATCGATATTTATCGGGGGTATCTCGACACAAAACCTAGCTAAGAACACTCGCAGACGCTTCTAGTAGAACTGTGTACATTTTCAAGAAAATCGGTTCAGCCGTTTCGGAGTCTATAGGTAACGGACACACACACACAGACACACCCACACACAACATACACACACAAACACACGCACACACACACACACACACACACACACACAGAGACAAAGGTCCATTCATAAATAAGTTTAGATTATTCATCATTATTCGGACTATTGTTATTATTTTTGTTGTTTTTCCCACAACGCTTTGACTCTGGTGCCCTCTGCTAATAAATAAAGTCAAAATGAAATTAATTCATCAACCGTAGCAGCAGCAGTCAAATTATGACAGCGAGCAGCAACAAAGGTAGCTAATCAGCAGTTAAGATTAGGTTTAAGGGAACAACGGTCTAGTGCTAAATAAAAATACGAACTAAGCATAAGCACTGAAACAAGAGCAGTCTATTCCCATAGATTTAATACAGGGCTCGTTTCAGATTTACCTCCTAGTTACCCAGATCGATAGACATCTGGGGAAGGCCGAAGAACACAAGGGCCGAAACGTTATGATAAAAATAACAAAAATGAGGATAACAGTCCGAATTTAAATAGTGGCAGCAAAAAGAGGAGCCCAATATGCCAACAAGTCGAAGAAACTAAAATAAAACAAGTAAAAAATTCAAATACCTGGGAAGTATTTTGACAGAGAATGGATAGTGCGACATGGAGATCCAAAGATGCATTGGCAAGACCATAGACACATTTCAGAAGCTAACCAGAGTACTGAAAGACAGGAAAATCTCATTAGAAACAAAGAAAAGAGTGCTGGATTGCTATGTGATATCTGTCTTTTTGTATGGAAGTGAATATTGGACAATCTCATCAAGGATGAAGGAGGGGTTTAGGGCAGCAGAAATGTGGTTTTACAGAAGGATGCTGAGGATTCCATGGACGGAGCACGTGTGCAACGTTAAAGTGTTGGAAAGGATGCAAATGTTGGAGAAGAAAACTGATAGTAAATATCAGGAAGAGACAAATGAGGTTTCTGGGAGACGTAATGAAGATGGAGGGACTGGAGAGCTTAATACTCACAGGTCGGATAAAGGGAAGGAGAAACAAGGGAAAGCATCGCGAGACGTACTTGTTAGGTGTGAGAAAATGAATGGCAGAGCGGGGCTTAGAGATACCAAAAGAAAAAATATTGAGAGCGAATAGAGAGTGGAGGTTTATGATCGCGTACGTCCTGAAAGGACACGGCACATGAACAAAAAGAAGAAATAAACCTAATAATTTTTTTTAAATCACTTGTTTTTAAAGTTTTAGTGATTTAAGAGTTATTTGTGTGATCAGAGCATGTATAATTACTTTTTTGAAGAATCTGCAAAAGGGTTCATTCATAACGTTTGATATATATATATATACGCACCCACAAACATATAGATTGCCCAGTGTATTTACCAGAAACTTCTTCACTGAGGCCGGATATGACACAAAGTCGATTATTTAATGCTCGGGTAAAAAAATTTCCCGTAGGCTTTACATAAGGCAGGGACGGGCTTTTGTCTAATTTTTTTCCCAAAGTAGACTCTGCCCTTCGGACTCGTCTGGACTTCTCTTCGCCCGGAGGCAGTGAGTCTGACAATGTTGAGTCCGCATGAAACTCTGAGATGCGTTCTTTGCACTTCATTGTGTCTTTAATTATCTCGTCGTGGCAATGGACTGAGCTTCCCTTTGTTCAGATACTTAAGAACTCCTTTTACTTGAATTCGATCTACGGCCACTAACACTGTTTGATGGGCGGAAAATACAATGTAGCATGAGGTGGGGAGTAATATTTTCAAAGAAGCAATTGTTGGGTGGCTCGTAAGGATAGAATTCAGTTCATTAAACAATATTTGCTTTGCTCTGTGGCAAAAAATCTAAGCATATTTATAAATGGAACTTTGTCTGTGTGTGTGTCTGTGTGTGTGTTGTGTATCCGTTACCTATAGACTCCGAAACGGCTGAACCGATTTTCTTAAAAATTTACACAGTTGTACTATAAGCGTCTGCGAGTGTTCTTAGTTAGGTTTTGTGTCGAGGTACCCCCGATAAATATCGATAATCAAAAAAATCAGGTTATAGAAGGAGTGGTCCGATTTTAATCAAATTTGATACACTCATAGAGAAAGACATAAGAAACGATATTCAGAAGTTTTAAGGTTGCAGTTTATAAAATAGTGCAGACAATCGATAATATATATAAAAGGCAAGATGTTTGTGGGTGTGTCTGTTTATCTGCCGGTGTGTTTGTATTTTTTTCATCCCTTTTATTTTAATTTCTGCTTCGGGTTTGGCTATAAGTAGGTATAATTGTAGTTCTTAGTCTCAGCCATGATACCATTTATTCAGAGGACTTATTTAGCCTTCAAAATTCAGTTGACGACGAAAAAAACTTATTTGATATCGATACCAGGAAATCAGAATTTGACTTACATCCATTCATTTTTCTTTCAGTCTACGGTTTCGCTTTAACTGGAAACAACTATTGCTTTTTGCTCTTTCGTGCCAACGTCCAAAGAGTCTGAGCTCCAGAACCATGGATTAGTTTTAAAGCTTTCATTACACCCGAGCAACACCGGGCTATACTGCGTAAATATATATATATATATATATATATATATATATGTGTGTGTGTGTGTGTGTGTGTGTGTGTGTGTGTGTGTGTGTGTTTATACTAGGTTCGATTGGTAAATTGTCGCAATAATTTTAGGCTGAGTCTGAGCTCCGGGAGCATGGATTAGTTTTAAAGCTTTCATTACACCCGAGCAACACCGGGCTATACTGCTAGTTTTATAATAAAATAACTAAAGAGCAAAATGATAATCAACGCAAATATAAAATATATAAAAATACATTTTTATACTAAAATAACCAACAAAACATTTTATGATCTACAAAATATATATCTAATACTATTAACAAAATATCTATAGTTGAAAGAATATAATTGCGTACAAATTGTTTAGATTTCGTCATTAAATAACTAATTGAGGGTTATATGGTGTTAAACAAAACGTACCAACCAACCAACAAAAGTGACCTTATGCGAACCTACCTGCTATTGAAAAAAGTGTGTAGATAAACTATTTCAAAAATAAAAAATAAAAATCCCTACTCGCCATCAGCATGACTGATGCAAATCTCTCGGAGATCCACACACTGCGTCTCCTAGGCCTCACTTTTCAACCGAGATCCACACACTGCGTCTCCTTGGCCTCACTTTTCAACCGAGATCCACACACTGCGTCTCCTTGGCCTCACTTTTCAACCGAGATCCACACACTGCGTCTCCTTGGCCTCACTTTTCAACCGAGATCCACACACTGCGTCTCCTTGGCCTCACTTTTCAACCGAGATCCACACACTGCGTCTCCTTGGCCTCACTTTTCAACCGAGATCCACACACTGCGTCTCCTTGGCCTCACTTTTCAACCGAGATCCACACACTGCGTCTCCTTGGCCTCACTTTTCAACCGAGATCCACACACTGCGTCTCCTTGGCCTCACTTTTCAACCGAGATCCACACACTGCGTCTCCTTGGCCTCACTTTTCAACCGAGATCCACACACTGCGTCTCCTTGGCCTCACTTTTCAACCGAGATCCACACACTGCGTCTCCTTGGCCTCACTTTTCAACCGACCTGATGTAGAATGAGTGAATCGTATCTATAGATGCATCTTCTTCTTGGAAGGTTGAGCCTCTGTCGAGCTAGAAGTATTTTCTCGTAAGAATCCATATTGCACATTTATGAATCTACCATTCGTCCGTGCAGCGGATACTTTTGCCATATCTGATCGGGTGCTCCTGCTATCAGTCAGTTAAGTGCCATACGTGATACACGTTTTGGGCGATCATGTCTCGAAAGAGATATTACTGACTGGGCATAAGATTATCCCGCAGTAGGTTACCATTGCTTTCTGCGGTAGACTGGTTGCTAGCCATGACTAAAAAACCCAATCTGTTCTGTTACTGAACTCATAACTGGAGGTAAGAGAAGGGTTAATACCTTTTCCAAGGGTATTTGCGCTTAAGTGAATGCAAAGGCTTCAACTGGAATTCGAACTCGGCTCTCTGATTTGTCCTTCCGAGTCGATATCCACTGCACTACAACGCACATTATACATCTAAAAAATCTCGACAACATCCAAAAATCGTTCTGCAGTGTAATTAGTCTTTTCTTGGCTTCTCGGCTCCAAGCAAGGCAGCCTCACCGCCACTGGTGCGCAGAGGCTACATAGGAGGAAAATGACGAGAAAAAGGAACAGGTTATAGGAGGTGTCAGCAAGTGGGTAAGAGAAGGATGAGAATACTGGTGGGATAGAGTGGAGTGGACGGAGAAAAGAGCATGAGAGGAAGGATGCGAGTCAGTGAGATAGGAGATAACTATTCACTTCACATTTAAATTCTTAGAGAGTGTAGCTGTCGGGGAAGCAAGTATACGGAAGGGAATTCCACAGGCAGAAAGTGCGAGAAAAGAAGCTGATAGAGTAAAATTTGCGGTCACATTATATTGGTTTCACTGTAAAAGGGTGGGACCTAGTTGCTAATCTAGTAGCTCAAGTAAATTCATACATAGGGGGCACCAGTGAGTTTGAATATTAATTGTTCTATATTTTTCCTCAATATCCTTTGATTGTATTTTGGATTTTTTTAAAGGTTGCAACCCAAAGGCGAAATCGAATGATGGGTACACACCGCGCCTCCTTGCCAAGGATCTCGGTTACAAACCGGTTTTAAAAGAAATCAAGAAAGCCGAAAAGGTATTTAGCAAGTTGGGTAAAACGATTGAGCGATGGGCGATTTTATTTTACGATTGGCTTTACGCGAATGAAGAGCGTATAACTGAAGAGGTCGAAAAAATCGATCAGTCAGGAACCGGAATCGTCCCCGTTTCGGAATTACGGCCTCTACTCATGAGCCTCACTGTACCGGTCACCGAAAACAATTTGGACATGGTACTGAAAATGCACAACAAAAGCAACAACGTGGACGTGAGGGAACTCCTGTCAGGAAAGAAGTTCGTCAACAAAGCGTTCCTGATGACGGCCTTTCTTGGAAAGCCGAAGAAGCCGAAGAAAGAAAAGGGCGGAAAGGCGAAAAAGGGCAAATTTAAACTGCCCATGGTCATTTGCACGAATGGTGACATCGAAAGAACTGAGGGTGGTAACCCGCCCGTTGAATTCATTCAGTATACAGCGTGCATCACTGACACGAACCGTTTCAACCGGGATAAACCACCGAACCACCCGCTTCAGGATGACTCGGCCTGGTACATGCAGCAAATGGGGTCAAACTTTATTAATATAAATGACGCAGTCCGGTGTAACGATATGAAATCTCTGCAGACAGCGATCGATAAGGGCACTCCAGTAGATACAAAGGACAAATATTTCAAAACGCCCCTCATGATTGCTTGCGCCCTTGGCAACGTTGAAATCGTGAAAATGCTACTCGATAAAAAGTAAGTGACATTATTTTTTCGCATTTTGCCTGTTTAGCCACCATAGAGAAACTTTCCGGTCCGAAAGCTAAATTTATAAACCTACCGTTCGGGTCCTGGGCATGACGGTAAACTGCATCCGGCAGTAAGGCCTCTGATTAGGGGGTTGTGAGGAACATGAAACCACCTCTTAATTGATGTTGTTCTCAGGTTCACCCTGACCCAGAGTGGTAGCACCTGTTAGAGTCTCAGCTATGGGCAAATAGTTAACCCCCGAACATGGGTCAAAACACTATGAAAGTGTTAAAAATCTAATTTTACAGAAATATATACATAAAAATAGACTTTTATAGAAAAATATACATTTTTGAAGAAAAAAATCTTACCATAACACATTTTCAAGGAAAAAATATTCTCAGCAAAACATTTTTAATACAAAGCTAGAAGATATTTTCAGTTTTCTAAAATAAAAATAAAAAAAAGAAAAGAATTTCATTAAAATCTGACGAAATCAACATTCTCACTTAAACGGACATTAAAAAAGCCTTAAAACCCCACCTTTCTGGCATTAAATGACCCACAGAGGTGTTGATATGCCGTTAAACAAAACTCAAACTCATACTCAAACCTCCCGTTCGTGTGTTCATTGAATACTGTTGCCTGAGGTATTTGCCTATTATTATTATTACTAGAACTGTCCAGGTGGAGGTCAAAATTTCGAAAACAGAATGTCAAAAATGACAACTGAACCCTCCCCATTTTCAAGATGTCTGACGCATCAACTTCTAAACGTCATTTGAGAGTAAGGTAAAGTTAGCAAATCATTAACAGTGACCTTATTATCTTGCTTGGGGTGAAGTTATTAAAACAAAGAAACTAAAGTAAGACTTCATTTTCGAATGAAATATACCACCCTCCGTGCTCACCGAAATTTCACCCCAAGCAAGGCAATAAGGTCACTGTTAACTTTACCTTACTCTCAGATGACGTTTAGAAGTTGGTGCGTCAGACATCTTGAAAATGGGCAGGGTTCAGCTGTCATTTTTGACATTCTGTTTTCAAAATTCTGACCTTCACCTGGACAGTTCTAGTTATAATAATAATAGGCATCAAACACGTTAATTTTGGGTGCCTACAACATAGGTGCAACGGTGAGCACCGAGGGTGGTGTTTATAAGCAGAGATTGAGATTAAAGTGCAGAGTTCAAATTCCAGCGGAAACAGTTTCATTTATTTTCACACAAACTATAAATCCGTCTTTTCTCCCCACTTCACAAGTCGGGAGTAATAGCAGGTTAAACTGGGTTCTCTAACTTTGAGTGGCAACCAGTCAAAATCTACTTTTATCAAACTACTAACTACAGTAGAGCTATTAACACCACAACTTTAGGTTAATAGCAGGACAGACTAGATTTTCTAGCCTTGAGTGGCAACCAGTCTAAGAGAAAGGCAATTCCTAATTCAAAATCTACCTCTGTCAGAATATCAACGGCAGTACACTACCGGCCATAATTATTAGGCCACCCCAGTTTTTAAAAAATTATGTAATTCATACTATTTTTAGTATTCATTGTCAAGTGGATAATTCTAAATGAAAATAGAATGGTTCTTTTGTTAATATTACTTTGCAAAATTTTACAAAGCAGCCAGGAAGCGTTTGCTTCGGCCAGCCATAAGAAAAGACTAGCATGGGGAAGAGAGCACAAAAACTGGACACCAAAACAGTTCAAGTGATGAACATTTTATTGCACAGTATTAACAAAAGATCCATTCTATTTTCATTTAGAATTATCCACTTAGCAATAAATACTAAAAATAGTATGAAATACATCATTTCTTTAAAAAAAAAAACTTGGATGGCCTAATAAATATGGCCGGTAGTGTACTGCCGTTAATATTCTGACAGAGGTAGATTTTGAATTAGTAATTGCATTTCTCCTAGACTGGTTGCCACTCAAGGCTAGAAAATCTAGTCTATCCTGCTATTAACTGATTACAGGATTGAAGTCGAGGCAAGGTGCAATAAAGAAAGAATTCATCTCTATTTTCATCCAGCACGGCTGATGCTAACCTCCAGGAAAGTGGCTGAATGCATTTTCTTATTTTCAGCTTAAATGAACTTAAAACACGACATTGAATCCATTTCTAGGTCAACTGCTAAGAAATTTGTTCACTCTGTCATGCGAGACAATTTCTTCTCTCCAGAATTTATTTTACATATATATACGTCTACCATTCGTTCATGAGTAGAATATTGCTGCCTCATATAGTCCGGTGCCTCTGCTAATTAACTTGAGCTATTTCATAAAATCCAAAAAAAGAATCAGCAATATTATCGATCCTGATCTGGCGACTCGGCTTCAGCCACTTTCTCACCGCTCTAAGCTGTCTTTTCTATAAATAATAATTTAAGCGAAGCACTAGACAAAGGATGCATGTTGTGGTGCAGTGAATATCGGCTCGGAACGACAAATCGGGGAGCCGAGTTCGAATTCCAGTTGAATGCGTTGCATTCATTTACTCGCAAATACTCTTTGGGAAAGGTATTAATCCGTCTCTTCCCTCCAGTTATGGGTTAAATAATAGGACAAATTGGGTTCTATAGCCTTGGCTGGCAACCAGTCTACCGCGGAAAGTAATGGCAACATACTGCGGGATAATCTTCTGCCCAGTTAGTCATGTCCCTTTTGTAGACATGATCATCCAAGAGTGTATCACGTATGGCATTTAACTGACTGACTGATTAGACTGGCGTCAAGATCTCATTAATTTAGAATTGAGCTGGTTAGATGTAGCTATAAGTTCGATTCTAACAGTTTCTTTTTTCTCGCACTTCTCGCTTGTGGAACTCCCTTCCTGCTCCGTGCTTTCAAAAATTTAAATCCAATGTCAATCACTATCTACTTTTCTCCTGATTACTCTTTTCTCTTCCCACTCATTAGTAACGTTTCTGTTCCCAAGTCTTCCATACCCTGTAACTCTTAGTGGCTTTATTGCCTTGCTTGGGGCGAAATCGATAAAAAAAAATCAGCGTTTCTCAACCAGTGTATCATGATTGACTGGGCAGAAGATTATCCCGCAGTAGGTTGCCATAACTTTCTGCGGTAGACTGGTTGCCGACCAGGGATATAGAACCCAAACTATCCTGTTATTTAATGGGCCCTGAAAATGGGTTCGGTGCGTCGCAAGTTAACAGATGATTAATTTATGAATTATTTTTATATTTAAAAATATTTATTTTTTGAAAGAATTAGCGACACCAAGCACATTGGCTTCCATGTCAAGTCTTTGTCATTTGATATTTCAGACTGGATCCTAAATTCCATAATCTTTAAGAAGGGAGTGGATAATCATTTCTCTTTTGTCTTTCTCAAGGGATTTAAATCGGTCATTATCGGCATCTAAAAAAACGCATTTAAATGAAAACTGTATTGCTAATCTTCTTTGTGAATGCTAAACTAATATTTCATTTCTCAAATATCATGATTAAAATTTGGAAAATGAAAATTAAAAGTGCGACTAAGAGTTTTATTTATTCTACCAGTGCGCCCTGAGTTAAAACAAAAAAGTTCAGAAACACTACTCTAAAGTATGCTGTACTTTTGTATTTCAGATATTATGTTTTTTGGTTTTTTATTATTATTATTATGTCATTTTTCATCATATTTCGATTTCTGCATTGGTCTCACTACCAACCAAGTCTGCGGGGAGACCTAAGGCAGGTAGTGGCGTGTTGTTATGACTCCATTTCATGTTTTTCTATCTTCCCTATCATCCCCAGGATTACATAGATAACGTTTTCCTTAGTGTGTGGGCTGTACTTAATAAGACAATATTATTATTATTATTATTATTATTATTATTATTATTATTATTACTACTACTACTACTAGTAGTAGAGGATGTGTTGTGGTGCAGTGGATATAGGCTTGGAGCGGGAAATCGGGAAGCTGAGTTCAAATTCATTGCATTTACTTAAGCGCAAATACCCTTAGAAAAGGTATTATTCCGTCCTTTCCCTCCAGTTATGGGTTAAATAACAGAACAGATTGGGTTCTATATCCTTGGTCGGCAACCAGTCTACGGCAGAAAGTAATGGCAACCTACTGCGGGATAATCTTCTGCCTATTCAGTCATGTCCCTTTCGAGACATGATCGCCCAAGCGTGTATCGCATATAGCACTTGACTGACTGACTGACTGAATGATTGACTAGTACAGGGTGTACATAAGTTTCGTGTGCACTTTAAAATACAAATAAAGTTTTAAACTTTTGTATTTGCACACGAACTTTATGGACAGCCTGTATTTCTGTATTTTTATCATCTGTCATTTCTCTTAAGCGCAACCCAGAGTTTTAACTATTCTTTAAGTGCTCCCTGAAGAAAATAAAAATGTTTGAGAGACACTAGCCTAGAGGATTAAAACCTCGGTTCGAGAATTTTGAGTTCAAACCTTGGGCTAGGTAGTAGACACTCAGCCTATGCAAAAAGTTGACTTTTAATATCTAAAGAGAAGAGAAAAGAAAACAAGATACGATTCGTCTCGACACGAAGAATGGAACGAGAAAAACCTACTCCCATAGATTAAATAAACGGTTCAGTTTAAAATTACCTGAAGAAAACCAATTTGTATAACGGCCGAAGCATTTTGATATTAGCAACAATGATGATGATATTTATTCCAGATTTCAATAGCGTAAATATTCACCTGTATTTGGAATTATTAACTTTTCATGCCCAGGGTTGAGCCTATTTTTCACAGGTGTGTAAAACTTTTGAAGTATGCATCCTTTTATCTCGGAAAGTGAAAATAGCACCCTGTTTTGTAAAAAACTGGGCTCAAGCCTGGGCAATGGTATATGGAGGTCATGCTCTGATCAGACAATATACTCCTCACCACTCAACTCTCGGCTGCACCTACAAAAAATACAAGGGATTACATTTGGGGACGACTTCGCTGCAGGAGTTGCCGGAAATTAACCAACCGCCTTCCGGGGCTTAACTCCATGGTTTTCTCTCTAGATTTACTTCCATAGATTTTTCCAAATATGGATAGGACCACAAGACAGCGGAAATTTAAAACAAGAAAATTAAAAATGCAACCCAGAGTTTTATTTATTCTACAAGTGCGCCCTGGGTTAAAACAAAAAAGTTCAGAATTCACTGGTCTAAAGTGTTCTGTATTTTTGTAATTAAGATATTATTCTTTTTTTTTTTATGTTTACTTTTTAGGAGAATTTCTGTCTTTTCTTTTAACCGCACCCCAGAGTTTTAGCTATTCTCCAAGTGCATCCTGAAGTCAAAAAGTAAATATTTAAGAGACACTAGCCTAGAAGATTAAAGCCTTGGGAGTTCAATCCTTGGGCCAGGTAATACACACTTTGACTGAGCGACAAGTTGACTTTCAATCTCTAATGAGAAGATGAAAGAAAGCAAGACACGATTTGCATTTATTTTTGAGAAGAGTAATTTAAATAATCTTGGAATTATTTCGAAATTTTGTTCTCATCTTAGTTGATAAGGTTATTATAATAGACAAAACGTTTCGACCAACTACTATCTAATCATCATCAGGTGTCTATAAATTGGCTGATGTGAATTATCTCGTTGATTATTGCGAAATATTCTGTGAAATCAATTATTGTTCTTTCAAGTTAGAATTTGGTTTACGCAACTACCAAGTCCAAGGATCGAACTCATGACCACTAGATGATACTAACACATGTATAACCAACTACTATATTCAGTACGCCATCGTCCCGAATGACTTAGCAGCGTATTTAGTGCGTTGGTATCAGACGACATACTCCTCCCCATTCAACTCTCGACTACACCTACAAAAAATACAAGGGATTACATTTGCGGACAACTTCGCTGCAGGAGTTGCCGAAAAGTTGACAGTGTTGACAACCATCCAACCACCTTTCGGGCTCCACTTCATGGTTTTCTCTCTGGATTTACTTCCATAGCCTTTTCCAAATTTTGATCGGACCACAAGTCAGCGGTGGTTTAAAAATCAGGGGTTTCCTTTTCCTAGATAGACTGTCTTCCTGTGCGAAAGTATAAGGTTAATAAAACACGGTCCTGCCAAATGCTACGAAATTTTCGTAAAACCCTTGTAAAAGGCGACCAAAATTCTATAACCTGAAGAAGGTCGGACAGTACAACAGCCGAAATATCGTGAACATGGCAACAGTCCGAACAATGTAAATAATGTAAATAATTACATTATATATATATATATATATATATATATATATATATATATAAACCAGATATCATTTTTTCTTTATTTGCCGTGTCTCATAAGGACGTTAGCGAGCATTACTCTCCCCAATTTCCTGTTCTTTATAGGTTTTCATCATTTTTTTTTATTTACTCAGAGGACTTATTTAGCCTTCAAAATTCAGTTTACGACGAAAAAAACTTATTTGATATCGATACCAGAAAATCAAAATTTGACTTACATCCATTAATTTTTCTTTCAGTCTACGGTTTCGCTTTAACTGGAAACAACTATTGCTTTTTAGCCTTTCGTGCCAACGTCCAAAGAGTCTGAGCTCCAGGACCATGGATTAGTTTTAAAGCTTTCATTACAACGCCGGTCTATACTGCTAGTTAAATAAAAATAAGGGTAGATATTACGTACATATTATAAGGGTAGATATCACGTAGATATTAAAAAGCACATATTAAATAGATATTATAGAGGTACATATCACGAAGATATTATAAGGCGGATATTAAGTAGATATTACAAGGGTAAATATCACGCAGATATTAAAAGGCGGGTATTAAGTACATATTATACAATTGGATATGACGTAGATATTATATGGGTAGATATCACGTACATTTTAAAGGCGGATATTAAGTAGATATTATATAGGAAGATATCACATAGATATTAAAAGCGGATATTACGTATATATTATAAGGGTGGATATTACGTACATGTTATAATGGGAGATGTCACATAGATATTAAAAGGCGGATATTAAACTAATATTATAGGGGCATATATTACGCAATTACTAGAAGGCGAATATTAAGTAGATATTATAAGAAAATATATCGCGTAGATGTTATAAGGCGGATATTAAGCAGATATTACAAGGGTAAATATCACGCAGATATTAAAAGGCGGGTATAAGTACATATTATAAAAGCGGATATGACGTAGATATTATATGGGTAGATATCACGTACATTTTAAAGGCGGTTATTAAGTAGATATTATATAGGAAGATATCACATAGATATTAAAAGTAGATATTACGTAGATATTATAAGGGTGGATATTACTTGGTTATTATAAGGGTAGATATCGCGTAGATATTAAAGGCGGTTGGATATTACCTAGATATTATAAGAATAGATATCACATAGATATCAAAAGGCGGATATTAAGTAGATATTATAAGTTTAGGTATTACGTAGATATTATAGGAGTAGATATCACGTAGATATTAAAAGGCAGATATTAAGTAGATATTATATCGGCAGATATCACATAGATTTTAGAAGCGGATGTTACGTAGATATTATAAGGGTGGATATTACGTAGATATTAAAAGGTGGGTGGATATTACCTAGATATAATATGGGTAGATATCACACAGATATTAAAAGGCGGATATTACGTAGATATTATAATGGAAGATATCACATAGTTAATAAAAGTCGGATATCTCGTAAATATTATAAGATTGGGAATTTGGTAGATATTATAAGTGTAGATATCACATAGATATTAAAAGGCGAATATTATGTAGATATTATAAGGGAAGATATCACATAGATATTAAAAGGCGAATATTACGTAGATATTAAAAGGGAAGATATTACATAGATAATAAAAGGCGTATATTTCGTAGATATTATAAGGGTAGATATCACATAGATATTAAAAGGCGAATATTACGTAGATATTAAAAGGGAAGATATTACATAGATAATAAAAGGCGTATATTTCGTAGATATTATAAGGGTAGATATCACATAGATATTAAAAGGCGGATATTACGTACATACTATAAGGGGAGATATCACATAAATATTAAAAGGCGGATATTTCGTAGATATTATAAGGTTGTGAGTTGCGTAGATATTATAAGGGTAGACACCACATAGATATTAAAAGGCGATTACGTAGATATCATAAGGTAAGATATCACATAGATAATAAAAGGTGGATATTTCGTAGATATTATAAGGTTGTAAATTACGTAGATATTATAAGGGTAGATATCACATAGATTTTAAAAGGCGGATATTACGTAGATATTATAAGATTGGGAATTACGTAGATATTATAAGGGTAGATATCACATAGATATTAAAAGGCGAATATTACGTAGATATTAAAAGGGAAGATATTACATAGATAATAAAAGGCGTATATTTCGTAGATATATAAGATTGGGAATTACGTAGATACTATAAGGGTAGATATCACACAGATATTATAAGTGTAGATAACACGTAAATATCAAAAGGTGGATATTAAGTAGATATAAATGAACATGACACATATAAGATCCAATTGTTCAATGTGGTTTCCCTTGTACTTGTCAAAATATTTTCATGAGATTGCATCACTATTTTAGTTAATAAGGCTTAATGCACTTAGTCAAATCTTTTAATGCACATAATCTGCTTCAATTCTTCTTCTCGGGACGTAGGCGATCGTGGCACACCACAACTTCCTGCTTCTTCTAAATAAATTTTATCCTTTTGTTATGTCCCTTAAACCTTTTTTTTTCAATTTCCATTTATTCAAGCTCACTAAGTACGTTATGCGTTGCTTTCTCTGTCTCTCCTCAAATCTTGTCCTGTGCGTGTCAAATTTTCCAAACTTTCCTTTCTTATTATGTAACCTAGAAATTTTCACTGTTTCATCACGTCGTTACTCATATGTTCAATCCAAGTTATCTCAGTATCCTTCTGTAGAATCACATTACTCTTGCGTCATCTTTGGGGAGATTGTTCAAAATAAAGGAGGGTAGATATCAGGTAACAGTTCAGCATCTTTTCTTTGTTTCTAACAAATTTTTTTTTCTGTTTCTTAATACTCTGATTAGCTTTGAGAAGGTATTTTGGCTATCCTAATGTGCTTCCGGATTTCAGTGTCGCACTTTCTGTCTTTCGTTAGAACACTTCCCAGATTTTAAATTATTACACTTGAATGAGTTTTGTATCCCAGATTTATAATTTATATTTTGGGCTCATCTCTTTGCGAACAACTAGTAATTTTTCCTTCCTACAGTTGATGCTTAGTCTTTTCTTCTTGCTTTCCCTTCCCTGTGTGTTCGTAGTTCTCTTTTTGTGTCTGCTATCAACACTGTGTCATCTGCATATACCTTATATTGTTATGCGGCTGTCGACAATGAATCCTGGTAGGACTTCTAATTCTCTCAGAATCACCTCACTGTACAATGTCATAAAATGCTATAAAATATGCAAAATCTTTTCTTATGATGGAGTTAATACTGTTGCTGCTTACAGCGCAAGACTTGGTTAATATTCACGGCATGGAAACTCTATCTTCTTCTTTATGAGCTTCTTTTCTCGCACTTCCCACCTTGCTTCCTTGAAAGCTACACTCTCCAAGAATTTAAATGAAATGTCAATTACCATCTCTTATCTCCTTGACTCGCATCCTTTCCCTGACAATCCTTGTATCATGTTCTTCTCTCTTTCCACTTCACTCCCATGCAGCTCACCAGTGTTTTCATCTTTCTCTTATCCATTCTCTGACAGACCCTGTAACTCGTTCCTCTTTCTCATCACTCTCCTCTTATGTAATCCCCATGCAAACCAGTGACAGTACGACCTTGCTTGGGATGAAATTATTATAAAGAGGTTGAAGAAAATATAGTGTATAACGTA
Source organism: Ascarosepion bandense (assembly GCA_037127315.1). Taxonomy (NCBI): domain Eukaryota; kingdom Metazoa; phylum Mollusca; class Cephalopoda; order Sepiida; family Sepiidae; genus Ascarosepion; species Ascarosepion bandense. The sequence continues at coordinate 799,920 of JBBBDQ010002222.1, forward strand.
TAACATTTCATTATTTAAATTATTGCACAATTATTAATTTTTGAAAACTTAAGTTTAAAAATCTTTCATCCATTGTTATTCAAATAATCTAAATCTAAACTTATTTATAAATGGAACTGTGTATGTGTGTGTATGTGTGTATCGGTATGTATATATGTGTGTGTGTCTGTTACCTATAGACTCTGAAACAGCTGAACCGATTTTCTTGAAAATTTACACAGTTGTACTATAAGCGTCTGCGAGTGTTCTTAGCTAGGTTTTGTGTCGAGGTACCCCCAATAAATATGGAATTTTTTCGATTATCGATTTTCGATATTTATCGGGGGTACCTCAACACAAAACCTAGCTAAGAACACTCGCAGACGCTTATAGTACAACTGTGTAAATTTTCAAGAAAATCGGTTCAGGCATTTCGGAGTCTATAGGTAACGAATACACACACACACACACACACAGACACACACACACAGACAAAGTTCCATTTATAAATAAGTTTAGATAGATTTAGATATTTAAAACTTTTACACAGGAAAATTTCACTAGAAACAAAGAAAAGAGTGCTAGATTGCTATGTGATGTCAGTTCTTCAATACGACAGTGAATGCTGGACAATATCATCGAAAATGAGGACAAAACTGCAAGCAGCAGAAATGTGGTTCTACAGAAGGATGTTACGGATATCGTGGACTGAACATGCAAGCAACGATGAGGTGTTGGAAAGAATGGCAACAAAAAGGAAATTAATATTGAGCATCAAGAAGAGACAACTGAAGTTTCTGAGACACGCAATGAGGAAGGAGAGCTTGGAGAACCTGATACTGACAGGCCAGATAGAAGGAAAGAGAGACAGAGGAAGGCAGCGGATAACATATTTACAGGGCCTGATCAGGTGAATGACTGAACGGGGCTTGCCAGGAGTAACAGGAGCAAACATACTAAGAGCCACAAGGGATAGAGAGACGTGGAGAACCATGATCGCCTACGTCCTGAAGGGACAGGGCACATAGAAGAAGAAGAATCCAAAAGGAAAAGCAGGAAGGTAAATCTCAAAGACCCGATCCTAATTAATATTAATATTTGAATATTAAAAAATGATACAGGTGGAGGGCTCAATGTAATTAATATTTAAATTACAGAGCCAGTCATAAAATAGAATAAATTTCGAAGTTCAAAACCGTTGTATGATCATTTCTACATGAAATCCCTAAGAGAGATTTCATATTTCCTCGACAACTTTAATACTCAAAATAAAATAAGGTATTACCGGCGGAAGTTCAAAAATTTCAAAATAATCATCTGCAGACAGATCTGTTTCGCTGTATCACAGCGCATCAGTACGGCTAGACATCCGATTACTTTTTACCCAGGATTGAAACTCGACCGAATTGGCGTCGGTCGGCGATTCTACCTCTGAGCTATGGGCGCTCGGTAGAAGGAGGCAGACTTTTACTGTGTGATATATCATGTATCCACACGCCAATAGCTGAGAGTGTTCTAATTCATTACTGAATGATCGATGCGTAGATGCTAGAGTAGCTACTGTTTTTCATATATATATATATATATATATATATATATATATATATATATATATATATATATTATTTGGAATTCGTGAGCCGATAGTTTAGAGGTAGAATACCTGATTGATGTCAGATCGGTCGAGTTTCAATCAAATGATTTGTTTGAACTTTAAATTGTCGATTGTTTATAAACAGTTTCGTTATATATATAATCATTTCACCCTAAGCAAGGAGAGTGCGCAGGGGGTTACAATGAGATAAATGACTTGTTGCAAAGGGTTATTGAAGAAAAAAATAAATGATGAATGGGGTTCAAGATTATAGGAGATGGCAACTGACGTTGCATATAAACTTTTGTAGGTTGTAGCTATCAGGGATGGAAGCAAACTGATGGGAGTTCCACAGGCGGGAAATGCGAGAAAAGAAACTGTTCTAGTAGAGGTGTCGTTACATTTCGACGGTAAAAGGGTGCGACCTCGATACCAATCTAATAGCACGCTTAAATTCATATTGGGTTAAATTGCTCAATATCAGGGATAGAGTGCATGGAAATATAAAATGAATATTGAAGTTGACTTCAGTGTCCATATATATATATATTCATATAATGGTCTTTATTATTAGTACTTCGGCTCTAAGAGACCACTGTCCCTATGTGCCTATATTGACATACGTGATTCACGTTTGGGCGATCATGTTTCGAAAGAGGCATGACTGATAGGGCAGAAGATTTTCCCGCAGTAGATTGCCATTACTTTCTACGGTAGGTTACAATAACTTTCTGTGGTAGAATCCAACCTTTCCGGCTCAATAAACCGCAGGTGAAGGGAGGAGAGATGGATTAATCCCATCCCCGAGGTTATTTGCACGTAAGTGAATGCAACGAATTCGACTGGAATTCGAACTCGGTTCTCCGATTTATCATTCCGAGCTGATATCCATTGCACCACATATGTATCTACTTACTGTTCCAAAATATGTTAAGCGTTTCCATACAAGCATACACATGCACTATTTTCATGCACATACATTTAAAAAAGGAAAAAGAATAATTATTTATTGCTTTAATACACATGACACATATTTGACCAATAAGAATTAACCCCAAACCACAACATACCGGTATGCTGTCTCTTTGTTGCTTTTCTTTTTTTCTATGTCTCTAAATAAGCTTTAATAAAAGTGAAACATGTTAGCTTGTGATACATTTCCTATTTGTTTGTTTTTTCTTATCTTGCCAGATTCAGATTCATATATTCAACTCATATATATATATATAATTATTTAATTACTTACTTTTTAGTCATAATTAAATTAGACCAGTACGTAGTTGTATTAAAAAGTGTTCAATACAGTTATATTGTAGAACTTTTGAATATTTTTTTCATTTCATTTCAGGTGTAATAATTTGTTTATGAATGAAAAAAAAAATATATATATATATATTCATATAGATGTCTGCTCTATCACTGATATTGAGCGCTTTTAAATAAGTACCACGCATATATAATATGTAAACAATATAATATATATAACAAATTGCATATTTATATATATATATATATATATATATATTTATAATTATATACATACACTTTTCACACACACACACACACACACACACACACACACACACACACACACACACATATATATATATATATATATATATATATATATATTGTATTATTTACATTTTTTTTATTCTTACTTATTATTTTTATTTTACTTTCATTCGGAGAAGTTAAGATACTCTTGAAATTTAATATATTCGATTAGTGGAAAAATTACTAAATTATTAAATTCCAAAAAATAATTTAAAATCATTTGTTAAAGCATCTGATAAAATGTAAAAAAAAAAAAAGACTTGCAAAGAAAAATACAGAAATAATTGCAAGATTTTTTATTTTTTCTTACTTTTTCATTACAAGTTGTTTATCTGTCAGCTGTTAAAGAAGAAAATGTTGCATCAGTTTTTTTTGTTTTTTTTTAGGATTAAAGACATAATTTTCTTTTTTTAATTATTCTGTTACTATTTGAATCATTTCTATTACTGAAATTAATAACAAATGAAAACTACACTTTATTTATGCAAAAATGACATGAAATTGATATATAAATCCTATATAAAGTAAAATTTTTAAATGTGAAAAGTTTGATATTTTTAAAATTGTGCAAAAAAAATTTGAAGGCACATGTAATCTCTCTCTCTCTCTCTCTCTCTCTCTCTCACACACACACACACACACACTCACTCACTCACTCACTCACTCACACAATTACTGCTGTTATATGATTTGTTATTTACTATGACAAACTCCAGGGAGTTGTTTATCATTTAATTTTTTTACCTTTTATCATAATTCTTAAATATTATTGCAGATATAACTTAAGTAGCTTATATTTATGCTTTTTGTGTATAACGGTGTCACTTTCTTCATTTTTTTTCTCTCTACTCGTTTAGGATGAGGGAATTATGCATTATACACTTTACAATGAGATGTGTGTTGTGGTGCAGTGGATATCGGCTCGGAACGAGAAATCGGGGAGCCGAGTTCCAATTCCAGTTGAATTCATTGCATTCACTTACGCTCAAATACCCATGGGAAAGATATTAATCCGTCTCTTCCTTCCAGTTATGGGTTAAATAACAGGACAGATTGGGTTCTATAGCCTCGGCTGGCAACCAATCTACCGCAGAAAGCAATGGCAACCTACTGCGGTATAATCTTCTGACCAGTTAGTCATGTCTCTTTCGAGACATGATCGCCCAAGCATGTTTCACGTATGGCACTTAACTGACTGACTGACACTTTACAATCCAAAATATTCCATACACATACATTTAAAAAAAAAGGTAAAAAAAATGATTTATTGCTTTAATACACATGACACATATTTGACCAATAAGAATTAACCCCAAACCATAGTTATTGTTGCTTTTTAATTTTTTAAATATATATAGAAATATATTATTGTTGTTGCTTTTTAATTTTTTAAATATATATATATATATATATATATATATATATATTATTGTTGTTGCTTTTTAATTTTTCTCTGTCTCTGAAGAAGCTTTAATTAAAGCGAAACGTGTTAGATTGAGATACGTTTGCTTTTGTTCTTTTACTTCTATCATCCTTCGGGTTCCGATGCATATATTCAACATGTGTGTGTGTGTGTGTGTGTGTGTGTGTGTGTGTGTGTGTGTGTGTGCGCGCGTGTGTGTGTGTGCGCGTGTGCGTGTGTGTGTGTGTGTGTGTGTTATCAACTTTGACGTACACATTGGTACATTTCGTTCATTGCCTGTTACCGATTTCAAAGTTAAGATCAGAGCCACCACTCCTCAGCCATACCCCAAGTGTTCCCTTAAGAGAGAGAAAAAAAAGAGAGTCGAATGATGGGCTGAACCAATGGATGAGGTTGCGGAGGAAGTTCTCGAAACACGTAAAGAGGCAAATTGAAGATTTGTAGTTTCACGTCGCCACGTCAAGATCGTAACCTGTCCGATTTCCCTAATCTGCGAGTTGGTCGGATGGTTATTCATTTTGTTAATAAGAAATCACGATAGAGTGACTAGAGAAACAGAGAGACGAAGAAGGTGGGTTGGTAAGCAGCTATGTCTTCGCCCAATTCTGATTCCACCGACAACTGACCAATGAAGCAACTGCTGACTTATCGCCGATCATGGTCACTGGTACCTTGTATCGACTGCGCTACAAGCTCTACTAATTTTTGAATGATGATTGTAGCGATGTTTGCAATTGCGGCCAACGTTAATTTTCTCTTAGTATGACACTGATGAAGAAGTCTGCGAGATGCGAAAAGTCGACACAGCGACGGGTGGGAATGATCGGTGTCTGGGATGAGATAGCTGGTTCTGTAAAGACGTATGATCCATTGAACGATAATCACATTTCTGATTCTAAAAGCTCCTGACCATTCCCAGGGACCAAAAGAGAGCAACAGAGAGAGAGAGAGAGAGAAAGTAATAGAGAGAGAGACCTTGGCGAAAAGACGAAATGCGACAATGCCCGGTAATTTGAAAGCAGGCTGTCCTTGTTGTCCGGTGATAGATAATTCTGTGGTTACTTCTTTCAGTTGTAAGGGCTGTCACGGAGCCGGTGTTGGGGAACTTAGGCTTCACTTGGTGTTTCGGAGTTTCAAACAATTCTGATAAATCAACACCAGGGAGTTCAGTTGAAGCAGCGCGGAGTTGGGCGAGAGGTAGAGCGAGGGAAATTAGAGCCAGCTTTCAATCATTCGAACCCTTGTTGTCTCGTTTTGCGAATTATCAGTTGGTTAAATTAGGAACTCGAAATTAGTTTATCCCAACTCTCCGCCCTGTTTATGGCGCCGTGGAAGCAATTTTAAGTAAAGCCAAATATGTGAAGATGTGGGAAGACCCCAAAGTTGTTCGCTTAGCAGCATTGCGTCAAGATTTTTTAAAAGAGTCCAATAGATTAAAACAAGTTTGTTTTTTTCTGTGAAAATTTTTTAAGATCGCATACGTCCCGAGAGAACATGCCTTATAAAAAAAGAAAGAATATACTGGATACACATTTAGAAACATAATTTTTGAAACATGCGATAAGAAAGAAAACTTAGAAAATTTAACACTCAGTAGACATAATGAAAGAAGTTTTTATAAGGATGTTAACCCTATAGAAGGCCCGAGAGACACTCGAGGTAGAGAGTTACAAATTAAGAGGCACAGTTTATGCGGATATGTGGGGATGATAACGGCTGGCCTTAAACTTGAGCAGGTTAAGATTGTTGTGATCGAGGAAGCACTCTCTTGGGATCATTTTAGAACAAGGTATGGCATCCCGTAGTAAGCATTTTTTCGTCTCTAATTATCTGTTCTCCTATTCATAGTCAATTTAAATGCATTCGACTTCGCGCAGTCAAATAGGTTTTCTTTTGCATTTAAGATTCTATTTGATTACGTCCATAGAACTTTATCTTTGTTTAGACTTCCCTTACGACACCGCAACAACCATTCAATTCTTATTATTTATTACTAGCATCATAGCCCGGCGTTGCCCGTGCAACTCAGAACATTTTAGTAGTAGGAGAAAAAAATCTATTTTCTTTTGTTTTGCGTAAACGTGATTTGTTGTTTTGTGTGACATTGTAAACAACATTGCGTTTGGTTTTGTTTCAAAATTACGGGAGAAATATTTACATTTTTGTTGACTAAATGAATTTAACATAAAAATAAAACATTTATTTTGTTTTACTGAAATTAGAAATATAAAAACTATTACAATCTCAGTTCAGAAATGTTTGAAGAATATTTAAAAATGTAAACATTTAATCTTAGAGGAAAAAAATTAAATATAAAGGCTTGTTTTTTTAATAAAAAATATTTTAGCCGAGTTTGACACGTGTGATTTGATTTCTGCGGCGAAATTCAGCAACCATCTTAGATCTTAGATGTTTTACGGAGCAAATGTAAACAATCTGCTTCATTGGCCAAAAAGTGCAAAAGGGAAAATTGCTGAACTTAAACTCAAAAAGTATGTGTCGACCTGGCTTCCCTGTAGATATGTGTTCCTAGAAAGTTTGAATGGCGTAGCTTAAAAAATGTAGGCGTGCATAGGGAACAGTCACACACAGACTCACAGATTGCCTTTTATATATATAGATTAGAATATCTCTCTCTCTCTCTCTCTCTCGCTCTTTCGCTTTCTCTCTCACACACTATCTTATTTTCTCTCACTCCCTATTTTCCTCTCCCTCTCTCCCTCTGTCCACTCCTCTCTATCTCACTATCTTTCTCAAATTCCCAACGACCTTTTAATTTCAATCAATGAATTCTTTCTTTCTCTTCTTTTTCCGCTTCTTTCTTTTATTTCTTTCTCTTTTTCTTTTTTCGTTTTTTTATTTTTCTTCCTTTCTTTCTTTCTTTCTTTCTTTCTTTCTCTTTTTCTCTTCTTTCCTTCGTTTTTGCTTCTCTTTTTGCTTTTCTTATTTCTCTTCTTTCTTTCTCTTCCTTCTTTCTTTTCTTTCTCTTCCTTCTTTCTTTTCTTTCTTTTCCTTCCTTCTTTTCTTTCTCTTATTTCGCTTCTTTCTCTTCCTTCCTTCTTTTCTTTCTTTCTCTTCTTTTTATTTTTCTTTATCTTTTTCTCTTCTTCCTTTCTTTTCTTTTTCTTAACGTTTTTCTTTCTCTTTCTTATCTTTTTTCTCTTTTTCTTTCTTATCTTTTTGTTCTCTCTTTCTCTTGTTTTTTTCTTTTTCTTTCTTTTTATCTTCTTTTTTTCTCTTCTTTAGTTCTCGTGTTTCCTTCTTTTCTTTCTTTCTCTACTTTTTCTCTTTCTTTCTTCTCTTTTTTTCTCTTCTTCTTCTCGCCTTTCTTTCTTTTCTTTCTTTACATTATTTTCCTTTCGTCAACTTACGTAATTCTTTAAGTCCATTATTTTTGCAAATAGTCATGACAGTTCTTATCTATACTATCCTTTTAGTCTGTCAGTTTTTTCTAAGAACGTGACGTTAAAGAAACTACAAGGAAGAACCTACTCTAATAGCTACAATAACGTTATTATTACTAATACGAATGGGCCCGTGCCATCAAAAATGACGGCAAAAGATTTATATCGATATGCTGTTTAAAACCATCACAAATACATCAACAAAGACTCTAATTGCCACCAAAGTATCATTAATATCTTGCATAAATCGATCCAATTTCGTTAATGTACTTACTCTAGTAATAAAGAAGTTTTTGACAGCTCCAAAATTAAATACATCAATGCATTAGAAAAACGTAATCTCAACATTGGTTTAGAATAATCTATTAAAAACAAAGCAGACAGAAATAAGCAGAAACTACGTAAACGTAACATTAAATAGTTTAACCCGCTCTTAGGCCGTAATATACAAACAAACATTGGAAAATTCTTTGTAAATTAATTTACAAACATTAGTAACAGAAAAAAATATTTTGTCTACGTACGGTTATGGTGAACACAGACGATAAAGAAATCAAATCGAATATGAAAATAAGATATATATACAAAAAAAAATCATAATAAAGCATTTGCTTTCCTTTAAAACTCATCTCTTTCTCACTATCTTTCTCTTTCTCTCTCTCTCTCTCTTTCTCTCTCTCTCTTTCTTTACCTCCTTTGTCTATCCTTCTCTCTCAAGTAATGAAAAGGAAACCCTCAAATAAAAGAGGAAGAAGAAAAGACTGAACACCGCAGCGAAATGGCGAATGGTTACTCCTCCCCACCGCAGAGCGTCACAGGATATATATATATATATATATATATATATATATATATATATATATATCCTGTCACGCAATTCTTTAAGTCCATTATTATTATTATTATTATTATATATATATATATATCCTGTCACGCAATTCTTTAAGTCCATTATTATATATATATATATATATATATATATATATATATATATATCCTGTCACGCAATTCTTTAAGTCCATTATTATTATATATATATATATATATATATATATATATATATATTAATGCAGGTTTCATTGAATAATATAGACAAGTTTTGTCTATTAATTTTGTGTAGGATCCGTTCATACCGTCTGATATACTTGATGGTGATGTCGTTGGAAGACAACAAAAAATCACAGTATTTGTTGAATTTTTTATCGGGTCTAAGCTTTCGGCTCACATAAGCCATTATCAAAGAGTAAATAATAACACACAGTAAACATAGAACATTTAAGCTATTAACAATAAAGATAATTGAATTGAAAATATAAGTCCATCCCTACCGAAGGATATATATATATATATATATATATTACGGAAATTAACGAATTTTAACGAAACCTGGTTATAAACAACTGACAATTTGAAATGAATTGTTTGAACATTATTTTTTATCGATACTCGTATTTAAGTAGATATTCTGTTTTTTATTTAAGAGGGTAGGGGTCACAGGTTCGAATCCTGACGAATGACACACATTTTCGTAATAAAAATTTATCGTAAATAATCAGGCCGGTAGATATAAATATACAATACTGTTTAATTAAAAAACAGAATATCTACTTAAATACGATTATCGATAAAAAAATTCACATGCCTCTAACTACCAAAAGAGAATTTACTACTAAGCTTATCCTGGATTAAACCTATAATAACCAACATTTCCCACACCTTTTTTACTATCCCCTGCTTCCAGCATAAGAATTTTCCCCATTCTTTGATTAAACGGGGTTGACAATGCATGTCTTGAACTCACATGTTGAAATAGCTATTCCCCACTCTAAATATTATCTGAATTTACAGATATATATATATATATATATATATATATATATATATATATATATATATATATATACAGTACTGTGCAAAAGTATTAGGACAAAAACTCTTTTATCTTTTATGAGTATTAGGACAGAGGTGATTTTCCTAAAAACTTCACTGAAACTCAAATACAGCGTGAAAAGCCAAGTAAATTGCTAATAAATATTGATTATTTAAAACTAGATGGAAAAGAAATGTATTAAAAAGAAGTTATATTTAAATTTTCCTATTTTCTATTAAACAAGTTATTTTGTA
>JBBBDQ010002222.1:812500-853532 GCA_037127315.1 Ascarosepion bandense
TTGTGTTTCTGTTGAAAAGTTTTTTTAGTTCTGATCTTTTTAGAACGTGTCTATATATCAGTTTAAAAAATATTTGTCCTATTTTGATCTTTACCTCTAAATTAAATGGTGGGTTGAACCAGATAATGTTTCGTTTTCTATTATCGTTTTTTGTTTGTCTGTCTGGTTGAGAATTATATTGTAAAATGTTTTTATGACCATATTTTCGTAGCGCATTTTCATAGATATTTTTCTTTTCATCAAATATTGATCTGTTTGACGAATTATTCGATAGTCTGTGTTCTATTCCTTTGTGGATGTGCCTAATTATACTTTGGAGATGGTTGGATTTTGTATTTATGTATTTTAACTTAGTGTTTGTTTTCATGTATGCCAGTTTGTAAATTAAATTCCACCTCTAAATAGTTTACTACTTTTCTATATGTCTCTACTATTATATCAAAATCTAGTTTTTTGAATAGTTTGAAAAGCTTTTTCCTTATTTTATCATTTTCTCTTTTGTTGTCTGATGCTATCATTAATCCGTCATCTCGATATAATGCGGGTTGTCTATATGGATTACTTTGTTGATTTTATTTAAAATGTATATGCCCATCAATTCTGAAATTTCTGCTCCATCATACAACCCTTGTGGTACATCAAATGTGCCGTTGTTTGATGTTTTTAATCCATGATTTACCTTTGTGAAAAAGTATTGATTTGCGGCAATGTAAGAGTATATCACTATGTTCAAATGGTATTTTATGTAACTTTTAGCAAAATTAAATGCTTCCATTAAACATTTTTCAGAAATTCATGGGTAAAAGTTTTTTATGTCATAATTAATGAACGTGTATTTATTTTTGCATTCGATTTTTTGGAACCAGAAAATGCAATCACTTGTGTTCTTCCACTGGTTAGCTTGAGTGGCTGTTCTTAGCAAGTCACAAATATTTTTTTAATATTTGATGGCTTATTTTGCCCACTTATGTTTTTGTTGGATTCATAAGTCGGTATGATGGGTTGTTGGGAAAATTTTCTTTATGGTCTTTGATTGTTAAGAAAGTTTGTCTGCCTGTTAGAATTTGTATTTTTTGTCTGCCTGTTAGAATTTGTATTTTCTGGCTTAAATTTAATTTGTCTGTAATAATTTTAGCTTCCTTCTTAATGTTTTCAATATAGGAATTCGGGACTTTTTAATTTCTTCGTTTATCTTATTTTCGTATTCCCTTCGGTTTATTTGATATATGTTTTTGGATTTGTCTCCTTTAATAAAGATATTTTGTGTCTTTTTTATTTTCTTACTTCAGTGTTTAATAATTTTTGATAGTTGTTGATTTTTTTAAATTTTATATGGTCAAATATTGAAATCATATCTTTTTCGAATTTAATTAATTCTTTGATTAAAGGGGGATAACTCGTGGTTTTAAAATTTAAATTTAAATTACTCACAATTTTATCTTTTTTCCCTCCTGCATATTTTTTAGGAAGAATAATGCTTTCTATCTTATCCTGGTAAGAAACTATTCATTTTTTTTTTTGTAATACATGCAACATGTATTCTTTCCGGTTAGTTATTGGTATATTTTTTAATTCCTGCATCGTTGTTTTTTTGTTTTTTCTTTGTGTTCAGTAAAAGTGTATCTTTTCCGTTAAAACACACTGTTTGTCTTTTTTCCCCCCTGCCTTTGGTAAAATCTGTATCGTTTATTGTTAAAATACAGTAGTGATAAAATTACTCAATTGTAAGACAATTTCTTTTAATTTGAAAAATTGCATGTTCAAAAATTCCCTGCCACGTGTGCGTTCAAAAAAGAAAAAGACACCGTTACGTGAGCGTTCTTAAAAAAAAAACGGTAAACGGTAAAATCAGTTATTGAAAATTGCCTAAAGACACCACTCACGATAGAAACCTAGGTCGCGTAATAAGTCGTTTACAAATGGAATATATATATATATATATATATATATATATATTTGTAGTGTGGTTCACTTTGTACAAGAACCGAAAGTCACTCGAGGTAGGGGGTTAGGTTAAGGGGTAATTAATATAAATAGGAAGAGGATACAATGGTTAATTCTAGATTTGAATAGTTTAAGATTGTAGTGATCTGGGAAACAACCTCTTGGGAGTCTGTTCCACAGGGCAGTGGTTCACGGGAAGAAGCTGTTCGAACAGAGCTTACTTATCGCCGATAGAATACAAAGGGGATGTTTTGTTGTTTGCTACTATGTAAGTGACATGTTTGGTTCTAGCCGTGAAGGTTAAACCTAGTGGAACCAAGGAATGGAGCACCTTCCGTGAAAATAATGATAGGGCAGTGGGAAGCTCGCAACATTCCGCCGGTGGGAGAAAGGTTGGAAAGTTGAAAATAATTCATCATGCAAAATGACTTACAGACATTTTTGATGCTTACAATTTTTCATTCTGCTACTAGCCTTCGTCAATTGCCTGTCTTGTTATATGTCATGCTATTTAAGCCAGCAGCGCTCATTTGGGTGGTTATACTCATAATATTGCTGTGGTGCGCGAGAATAAGCTGTTCAAATGGAACTTACTTTTCACCGATGGAATACGGAGTTTATGTTTCGTGGTTTGCTACTATGTCAGTGGCATGGCCGGTCTCAGCCATGTGGGTAAAACCTGGTAAAACCTGATAGAACCAAGGAATGTAGTTTGTCCGTGCACTTTTCACAGTAGTGGCGATAGAACAGTGAGAGACTCGACTCATCCGGCTGAGGGAAAGGTCGGAGATTAAAAATCCAACAATGATGTAAGCAAGGAACAGACACGATATTATAGGGCGTAATGCACATCCTGACTTACTAAGGGGATATTAAAGGGAATTATAATATGAACCTTTTCCTTTTTGTTTATTTTTATTGTTTTCATGCCATCTCTGGTGAAACCAAGGAATGTAGCACTTTCCGTGAAAATAACGATAGGGCATTGGGAAGCTCTCCACATTCCGCCGGTGAGAGAAAGGCTGGAAAGTTGAAAATAATTCATCATATGTAAGTGGCATGCCGGGTCTTAACCGTGAAGGTTAAACCTGGCGGAACCAACGAATGCAGTCTCTTACCAATAGAACAGTTTTTCAGCGACTTGAGTTAGTTGCATACAGAAATTAAGTTATTTACTCTATTACTTTCATATTTGCATCTTTGTTATTATTATCACAACATTTCACTCGTTGTGCCTTTTGGCCTTCATCAGGTATATGTTGATGAAGGCCAACTTTAAAACGGAAGAACAAGTGTGACGGGTAAAAGTTGGTCTGGTCATGTATCAACATAATGCACGGAAGAAAACATCCAGAAAGTAGTTTCTTTGATTAAGAAAGACCGGGGTCCTGGGTATGACGGTAAACTGCATCCGGCAGCAAGGCCTCTGATTGGGAGGTTGTGAGGAGTATGGAACCACCTCTTAATTGCTGTTGTTCCCAGGTCCACCCTGATCCGGAGTTATGTAAGTGGCATGGCAGGTCTCAGCCACGGGGGTAAAACCTGGTAAAACCTGACAGAACCAAGGAATGTAGTTTGTCCGTGCACTTTTCACAGTAGTAGCGATAGAACAGTGAGAGACCCGACTCATCCGGCTGAGGGAGAGATCGGAGATTAAAAATATTTGTTTTCCAACAATGATGTAAGCAAGGAACAGACACGATATTATAGGGCGTAATGCACATCCTGACTTACTAAGGGGGTATTAAAGGGAATTATAATATGAACCTTTTCCTTTTTATTTAATTTTATTGCACTCTCTTTTATTGTTTTCATACCATCCCTAATTAAAATTCTGAAAATGTTGACTGCAGGGCCAATGTGAATGTAACAGATAATTTCAAGTGGACAGCATTACACCACGCGTGTCACGGCGGTCAGTTGGAAGTGGTCAAGTTGCTGATGGAATATGGCGGTGATATAAATGCGCTCTCATTAAACGGGGGCACGCCACTGACCAGAGCTATCGAGAGTTCGGCCTTTGATGTCGTCCAGTTCCTAATTGATTCTGGAGCCAAACTGCAGACAGAAACCAGAAAAGGTAAGTCATATTTTTTTTTTTTTTATTATTCATCTCTCTTCCTCTGTCAGGTGAGCCACTTACTGAATGAACCAGGTGGACGAGAATATAATGCTCTTCAGTCAACTCGAATTTCTCTAGTGTATTTTCCTCTTCTTTTTCCATTAATTAATCCGTTAGGTCTTCCGTTATTTCACCATTATTGTAGATTTCTGTAAGCTTACTAAGAAATAAGAAAATTTCGCTACAAACAAGGAAGAAAGTACTTTACTGCGACGTGATATCTGTTCTCCTAATGAGTAATGGACGATCTCCTCAAAGAAATACCAAATTGTCAGATGTATATCTGACAGTTTTACGGTTATTTTTTGTTACCATAACTCACACCCCTGAAGATTATCTCGGAAGGAGATGGAAAGTACTTGGGTATATTGAGAAATGAATTATAACAACATCTGTCAACGTTACAGCTCATTTCTGAAAATTTTGATACAATCAAGATGGTAACTTCCCACACTACAAAGACGAAATCTTAGAAAGGAAACTCCCAACGATACGATGCATATTTAATTTTATTTGCTTTTATATTTATTTTCCCCTCAGATATGAAAAGAAGACTTGAAGCAACAGGAATGTGGTTCTACAGAAGTATGATGAGGATACAGTTGACTGAACATCTGAGAAACGACGAAGTTTTGGAGAAAGCAAAAACAAAAAGAAGGTTTCAGGCGAACGTAATGAGGAAGGAAGGACTAGAAAATTTGATACTCACACGACAGAATGTGGCCAAGAGGGACAGAGAAAATGCACAACATACTTAATGAGCTTGAGTAAATGGAATAGGGCTTAGGAGAAATAACAGAAAGACAAATTTTATTAAGAGCTACGAGTGGCAGGAAGTTGTTGAGAGCCATGATCGCCTACGTTCTAAAGGGACACGGCACAGAAAGAAGAAAAATGTATTGTGTTGTTTGTTAGTCGAGAGTTTCCGACAAAGATACGAACTTTCTGGTTTGTCTCTCGATGTTTTTTGCTGTTATTATTATTATTATTATTATTATTATTATTAATGTATCCGTGCCGTCAGGACGTAGGCGATCAAGGTTCCTCACATATCCCTTGTAGCTCTTAACACATTTACTCTTGTTATTTTTCCCAACCCCTGACCTGAATAATGTAAATACTGTAATCATCAGTTATTATCAGGGTGTAACGTAGGTACCTTCACTCATTTTCAATACCTAAAGTTAAATTTAATTTTTAAAAATAAAAATGTTGTTTTGCTGCTTTCAATTTAGCGTTATTGAAACAGAAGCCGATTTTCGGTTTTAAAAAATCTTGCAAAAAATAAAATATACTTCGCTGACACGTTTTTTATTCAAATTAACAAATTTAAACTTATCTTAATCTGATTTGAAACAAGTATCACTTGCTTACTGCTTGAAATGTACTATAATAGCGTTTATTCATTACGGTAGCTTGTTATTAGGGTTATCATCGTATTATCGAATAATTTTCTTAAGCCCATCAAGTATGTTATGCGTTGCCTTCCCCTGTTTCTTCACCTCTATCTGTCCTGTGAGTATGCGATACTTCAAGCCCTCCTTCCTCATTACACATCCAAGAAACTTCAACTGACTTTAAGTATGTTTCCCTTACGTTTCCATCCTCTCCAAAACCTCGTCGTTACTCACATGTTCGGTCCATGGTATCCTCCTGTGCAACCACATTTTTTTGCTTCAAGTTCTCTTCACATTTTTTAAAGGTTCAGTGGTTTATGAGTCATTGATTACACCTGAAATTATATGAATCGCTTTTACACAATATTTTTTCATATCAAAAACTTTATGTGTTTAATATAACAGCGAAATGGTAATATCTCTCGGAAGGAAAATATTATCAACAGAATGACAAAGACAGCAACGACAAAGCCTACTTCAAGATCAAGTTCAAGCAAGATGATCACATAAAAGAGAAAGGTATCTGAATATCTCACATAAAGGGCTTGAAGAAATAAGGCTGCAATGCAATAAACGTAGGAGTAAAAAAAAATAATTAATTACATTTTTTTTTGTTGTTTCGGGACATCATTTTATAAATGCAGTTAAATATTTTATTTTATAGATTACCAAAATGACTAAGAGAAGTTGCTAGCTTAAGTTGATTTACCCACCTTCCACAACAGGGATATATAAATAAATGCACATTGATAATCATTACGAGGTTTTATTATTATTATGTCATTTTTCATCATATTTCGATTTCTGCTATGGTTGCACTACCAACCAAGTCTGCGGGAAGACCTAAGGCAGGTCGTGGCGTGTTGTTATGACTCCATTTCATTTTTTTTTTCTATCTTCCGCATCATCTCTACATTACATAGACAAAGTTCTCCTTAGTTTGTGGGCTGTACTTAATAAGACAATTTTTTGGATATCTCTTAAGCTGGGGTTTCCAGGGATTCTTTCAATGTGTTGTTTTGTTTCATTTTCTATCATTCTAAGTGCACCTACTATCACTGGCACAACTCTTGTTTTCAATTTCCACATTTTTTTCTATTTCAATTTTCAGGTCTTTATATTTTGACAGTTTTTCGAATTCCTTGGTTGCTATGGTACAATCCGCTGGACAAGCCATATCAATTAAAAGACAAGTTTTTTTCTTTCTGGTTTTTAACAATAATGTCCGGCCTGTTTGCTTCGATATTTCTGTCTGTGTAGATGGTGTAATCCCAATTATCCCAATTATTGTTGTTGTTGTTGTTGTTGTTGTTGTTGTTGAGGAGAAGCACGTCAACCAAGTTAGGCATCTCTAAAAAAATGTGCACGATATAGTGACATGTTTTGAAAAAGAAAAAAAAAACACAGCACATTGCCTTCAGGCCGAGTAACCGAATCCACTCAGATGGTATTTGATTAAGAGAACTCCCAAGCAACAAGGTGTGACTTCCTAATCCCATTAGCTAAGTTATCCTTCAAACTAAAAAAAAAAAAAAATTTTAAATGCATTCGACCCTCGGCCATGATCAGTCAGGCAGTCAGTTAAGTGCCATGCGCGATACACGCTTGGGCGATCATGTCTCTTTCGAGACATGACTGACTGGGCAGAAGATTATCCCGCAGCAAGGCAATAAAGCCACTAAGAGTTACAGGGTATGGAAGACTTGGGAACAGAAACGTTACTAATGAGTGGGAAGAGAAAAGAGTAATCAGGAGAAAAGTAGATAGTGATTGACATTGGATTTAAATTTTTGAAAGCACGGAGCAGGAAGGGAGTTCCACAAGCGAGAAGTGCGAGAAAAGAAACTGTTAGAATTGAACTTATAGCTACATCTAACCAGCTCAATTCAAAATTAATGAGATCTTGACGCCAGTCTAATCAGTCAGTCAGTTAAGTGCTATACGTGATACACTCTTGGATGATCATGTCTACAAAAGAGACATGACTAACTGGGCAGAAGATTATCCCGCAGTAGGTTGCCATTGCTTTCTGCGGTAGACTGGTTGCCGACCAAGGCTATAGAACCCAATCTGTCCTATTATTTAACCCATAACTGGAGGAAAGAGACGGATTAATACCTTTCCCAAGGGTATTTGCGCGTAAGTGAATGCAATGAATTCAGCTGGAATTCGAACTCGGCTCCTCGATTTCTCGTTCCGAGCCGATATCCAATGCGCCACAACGCACATCGGCCATGATACTTCCCTCTGTTCCCGCTCATGAACAGATATACTAGGGAACATGTTCAAGTCAAGCAAATGACAATCAAATCTAGGGCACTGAACAGGATATTTACTGTAGTCAGTCTTAATTCACCAAAACAAAGCATTTATATGCCATCAAATGAGATCAGAAGTCATTTTTTTATAAATTGTAACTTTTTGTGGTGATGGCGGAGGAATAAAAATGGTTTAATGATACACGTCTTCTTAATTAACCCATACATGGGAGAAGAGATGAATTCATACATTCAGATAATTAGAAACGAAAGAAGTCCTTGCAGTGGGCTGTCATACATTTTGCTAAGAAAACTTGCTTTAATTGGGAAAGATATTAAAATAATCCAGAAATTATAATGGGAGCAAACCGCCTTCATGAGAAGAGAACATGAATTGAGCAAGTACACAAAAATAGAAACAGACATAAGACAAGGATGCGTCTT
Organism: Ascarosepion bandense; assembly: GCA_037127315.1. NCBI lineage: Eukaryota > Metazoa > Mollusca > Cephalopoda > Sepiida > Sepiidae > Ascarosepion > Ascarosepion bandense. The sequence continues at coordinate 820,666 of JBBBDQ010002222.1, forward strand.
CTCACCGGATTAATTCAACCTTTATATCAAGGCGATCCGAAATGAACTAGAATTGATTGATTGATTCGTTTTCTACGGCTTATAAACCCTTTGAAGGTTATTTAAAGCCAGAAAATATTTTTAGATTGTAAAAATTTTCTTTTTTGTTTTTGGAGATAATCATAATTTACTGATAAATGTCTTACTAATAACCCATATCTGTGGGAGAATAGATGGATTCATAACTTTTCCAAGAGTATTTTCTCGTAAGTGGATATAACGAACCCACCGAGAATTGAAACTCGGCTCTCCGATTAAAAATTTCGAACTGTGATCCATTACATCACCCGCATATCCAAACTTACAGAGCCTAGTATTCCCAAGCGGTCACCTGGCTGGTCTTGACGTTGCTAAACTTTGGTGATCGTACGAGATGTGGCCGTGAGCCCAACATTTACTGTAGCCCATCTTAATAATATCAAAAGTTATGACTGGTCTAATATCACAGCCACTGTTTTTCAACCTTTTTAAACAACGGAACAGGAGCAAATGAAATAGCACGGCACACTTAGCAACATTTTAAAGGGTATACATTTAAATGTTATGAAATAAAACCATTTATATATATTTTTAAAAATACACACACACACACACACACACACATATGAAGTTAGTTTATTTCAGTGTTTCTATTCAACTATTTGTGTAGTTTATAGAGTAAAATACTAACGCTTCACCATTATTACTTTTGCATACACATATTTGGAGCGAAGAACTTATTTCCCGCAAACCACTGCTCCGTGAAACCGACTCCCAAAGAATGTTTCCCCGATCACTACAATCTTAACCTTAACCTAGAGTTTACCGTTATCTTCCTCTCTTATCGTAACCCCCCTACCTCGAATGGCCACCCTCGGGCCTTGTAAAAATGAACCTTCCTGTATACTATGACTGTACGTATACTTATCGAAGAGTATTTTGAAGCACGCGTAAAACTCTTATATACGATTCCTTGCGAAAGATGTAGTTAAGTACCTGACTCCTCGTGTTATCCTCTAACACAGATCAGACAGAAAATGGAGTACTGCTGCCATATTTGGGCTGAAGCTGCCCGCTCTTCACTTTCCACTATTGATAGAGTTTAAAAGCGCCTCCTAGGCCTTGTTGGAAAAGAATTATTTTCCACCCATCAACGTCTCTCCAACAGTCGGGATGAGGCGTGCCTCTCACTACTCTATCGCGACTTCCACAGAAAGTGTTCAGACGATGTTTCGTTGGTTGTTTTTGTTTTATGGCATAACAATCTCGGCGGGTCATTTATTGCCAACTAAATTTTATTTATTTATTGCGGTAATACCTTTTTCTTTCAACAATTTATTGTTGTTTTTATATACGATTTTGTGTCTAGTAATACTTTTTCTTTTCGAGTACCAAGATTCATTGGGGATTTGTTTTTAAGGTCAGGGTCCCCAAGTCCTACCCTTGTTATTTAACCCATAACTGGAGGGAAGAGACGGATTAATACCTTTCCCAAGGGTACCAGTGCTTAAGTGAATGCAGGGTATTCAACTGGAATTCGAACTCGGCTCACCGATTTCTCTTTCCGAGCCGATATCCACTGCACCACAACGCACATTCGTCACTAAACGCTTACAGTACCTGGTATTCCCAAGCGGTTACCCATCTAAGTACTGACCAGGCTCAACGTTGCTTAACTTCGGTGATCAAGCGAGAAACGGTGTATTCAACGTGATATGGCCGTAAGCCCTATTCAGACGAATTGCATTCCTTGATCCCGCCAGTTCTAATCTTCACGGCTAGGATCCGCCATGCCGCTTACATTGTAGCACCCCCCCCCATCGTATTCCATTGGCGAAAAGATCCACTCAAACAACTTCTTGCCGCAAACCACTGCTCGGTGAAACCGACTCCCAAGGGGATGTTTCTCCGATCACTACAATCTTAACTTCAACCTAGGGTTAACCGTTATCTTCCACTCTTATCGTAACCCTCCACCTCAAGTGGCCCCCGGGCCTTGTAAAGAGTGAAGCTTTCTGTAAAAATAAAGAAACGATAGATAGATAGATAGATAGATAGATAGATAGATAGATAGATAGAACAGACTAGATAGATAGATAGATAGATAGATAGATAGATAGATATGAACAGACTGGGATAGATAGATAGATAGATAGATAGATAGATAGATAGATAGATAGATAGATAGATAGATAGATAGATAGATATGAACAGACTGATAGATAGATAGATAGATAGATAGATAGATAGATAGATAGATAGATAGATAGATAGATAGATAGATAGATATGAACAGACTGAGATAGATAGATAGATAGATAGATACATAGATAGATAGATAGATAGATAGATAGATAGATAGATAGATAGATAGAAAAAATCAATAGAATAGATAGATAGATAGATAGATAGATAGATAGATAGAAAAAATCTAATAGATAGATAGATAGATAGATAGATAGATAGATAGATAGATAGATAAAATAAAAAATAATAGATAGATAGATAGATAGATAGATAGATAGATAGATAGAAAAAATCTAATAGATAGATAGATAGATAGAAAAAATTTAATAGATAGATAGATAGATAGATAGATAGAAAAAATCAATAGAATAGATAGATAGATAGATAGATAGATAGATAGATAGAAAAAATCTAATAGATAGATAGATAGATAGAAAAAATCTAATAGATAGATAGATAGATAGATAGATAGATAGATAGATAGATAGAAAAAATCTAATAGATAGATAGATAGATAGATAGAAAAAATCTCATAGATAGATAGATAGATAGAAAAAATCTAATAGATAGATAGATAGATAGATAGATAGATAGATAGATAGAAAAAATCAATAGAATAGATAGATAGATAGATAGATAGATAGATAGATAGATAGATAGAAAAAATCTAATAGATAGATAGATAGATAGATAGAAAAAATCTAATAGATAGATAGATAGATAGATAGAAAAAATCTAATAGATAGATAGATAGATAGATAGAAAAAATCTAATAGATAGATAGATAGATAGAAAAAATCTAATAGATAGATAGATAGATAGATAGATAGATAGATAGATAGATAGAAAAAATCTAATAGATAAGATAGATAGATAGATAGATAGATAGATAGATAGAAAAAATCTAATAGATAGATAGATAGATAGATAGATAGATAGATAGATAGATAGATAGATAGATAGAAAAAATCTGATAGATAGATAGATAGATAGATAGATAGATAGATAGATAGATCATATTGAAATTCGTAGATATCTAGATAAATGGGTACAGCTTGTAATGGGTAAATTGTCACAATTTTATATTTTTAATTTCATGCATTCGCGTTGACAGTTTTTGATTTTGTCGATTGCACATAATAATAGTCTTAGTTGGACCCCATCTGCGAGAAAAAGTATACGATGACATAATCCACTCCACCATAAAATTTCAAAATAACAAGCTGTACTGCTTGTCACTCGCGCCGGAAGCTCCCATACGAATATTTTAAAGAGTTTGGATGTCAATCTGGGTACAGTGCAGAAGATTCAGAAAGAGTAGAATGATATATACAGACTCCGTAATGGTGTTTGGAGCGACCACTAATAATGGCGACGTTATGCCTCCATTCATTTTCCTATAAGCCTCAGACTCACCATGGAGGACTTGCAGACCTAGTGCTGCGCTGAGTCAAGAGGATGGGTGCTGGAAGACCCTACGTCTGGCAACAGACCTCTGCATCATGCCACACAAGCAGGGGAACCTAGTCATCGCTTTTAATTCTTCCACATTTTTATTATTAATATTTTTTGGAAAGTAGGTATATTGTACGAGGATCATTCAATAAATAAGGTGAATTTTTCGGTATAAGGACTTCTAGTACAGATAGAAGCTTACTTTTTTTTTAAAAATTTGTCCATTACTTCTTTTTCAAAGGAATTTCATTTTTTTTGCAGATTGAAAAAATCTTTGAGAGTTTTGGAGATTAACAAAGATGGCCGACCAAGAAGCATACTCCAGGATTGAACAGAGGTCAGTTATCAAGTTTTTGGTTGCTGAAGAGTGCAAACCAGTTGAAATTCATAGGAAAATGTCAACTGTGTCTGGTGCCAGATGTTTCAGCCAAAAGAAAAAATGTCTACAAGTGGGCTAAATTGTTTAAAGAAGGACGTAGCAGTGTTGAGAATGAAGACAGGCCTCGGAGGCCTAGAGAAGTGAGGTCTCCTGAGGTGATCGAATCACTCAATGACCTCATTCAGTCTGATAGAAGGGTGACAATGGATGACATTGCAAGGACTTTTAACCTATCTGTTGGGACAGCACACAAAGTTGTCCATGATGACCTTGTCTAATCGAATCAAGACAACGCAAGGCCTCACATAGCAGCCCAAATGGTGCAGACCATCAACAAGCTGGGCTGGGAACTGGTCCCTCATCCCCTTTACAGCCCAGACCTTGCCCCTTCAGTCTTTCACCTGTTTGGTCCCTTGAAAGCGTTCACAAGAGGCACGAAGTTTGAAAGTGACAATGAAGTCAAAAGTGCTGTGAACGATTGGCTGAGACATCAGTCCAAAAGTTTTTACGCTGAGGGAATACGGAAGCTTGTGCACAGATGGGAAAAGTGTGTGACACTGCTGGGGGACTACGTTGAAAATTTTTTTAAAAAGTAAGCTTCTATCTGTATTAGAAGTACTTATACCGAAGAATTTGCCTTATTTATTGAATGACCCTCATATCTAAAACTACTGCATTGTATCAAATATTACATCATAATATAGGTAAATTGTTCAGTATAATTTCCATTTGAAGTAAAAGAGAGTTTTATTTGATGGCACAATGACATAGTAATAATGGAAATTTGTAGAGCTTCAGTAAATTATGAATTTTATAAGTCTATAAGGCTTTTTCTGATCACCGGAATAAAATTGCAACGCAACGATTTTGAACTAAAACTTAAACTTTAAAACTAGTTTCCTCGAAGAAACTGTTACGATTTGGGAAAAAAATGTATTTTGTGCCATTATTTATCAAGTGAAACAATCCAGCTTCCAAAGTGAGTGCAATATTACGCTTCTACGCTTATGGTTCAGTGGTAAGATCTTCACTGAACAGACTTTGTCAAGCGATATAGTTCCTCTATCAGATCAAGATATTCAGTGGTGTCAGAGATTGTCAGACAATGTGAATTGACTCAGATGCACAATAGTACAGCTTTTAGTCGGGGTCGTATGAGCGATTCGAACCAATTACTCCACAATACTCGTCGGATATACATCGATCTATGGTCGGCGCTCACATCATTATTCATGTCGGACAATCCTGTCGCCAGAGTTTTTGAGTGGTGAGACTGTTTTTAAGTCAGGGTAACAATTTGTACACTAAAATTAGTTTATATTATTTTTACAAGGGGCCTATAGATGTTGCCGGGGATGCAATTGACGAACTCCTCTTGGCAGCGAATTAATGCCAGGGTTGCTTCTTCATATAAACTTTCGTGTTTCGACGTGACGTTGGTTTCTGTTTGACCAAATAAAAAGCGGTTATATAATTCAGCTGTTAAAAGTAAAGGTGTAAATTAGATATTAATTAACTTTTTATTTTAATTTCTGTTTTTTATTTTGCTTCATTTTTTGTTTTGTTTTTGTTTCTTTTTTTTTTTCATTTTGCTTTTTTTTTTCACATTTTATTCCTATTCTCTTTTCCGTTGTTTTTCTCGTTTTTTTTCTTTACTTATTTCATATTTTAAAGATGCCTGAGTATTTAATTTTTTTTACCTGAACTCACAAAATAAACATTTTTTTTTAGATCTATTTCTTTACTATAAAAATGTATTCACTTTATATTTTAATTCATTTTTTTTTTCTTTTTTACTGTTCGATTTTGACATATTTTCTGGAAAGAGACCCGTAGACTTTTTTCACATATAAGGCTTTTCTTTGTCTTATTCTTATTTTCGATTTTTCTTTTCTTCTTATTTCTTTTATCTTTTCACATTCTTTATTCTTTCTCTCTATTCTTTTATTTTTTCTTACTATTTTCTCCTTCATTTTTCATTTTCTTTTATTTTTCCTTTCTTTCTCTTTTCGTTTTTAATTCTTTTCCCCTTTTTATTTTCTTTCTTTTTTCATTTTGTTTTGTTTTCCGTTTTGCTTTGCATTTTCCTCTTCTCATTCTTTCGCCGTTCTTTTTTCTCTTCTTTTTCTTTGCATATTTATTACTTTTCTTTAACGTTCCTTTTCTTTTTTCCTTTTTCTTTTTCTTTTTTCTCTTTATTTTTCCGTTTATCTTTCCTTTCGTTTTTCTTTACCTTTCCTTTTCCTTCTTTTTTGTCTCTTTTTTCTCTTTCTCTTTTCTTTTTAATTGCCAATTCAGTTTAACAATTTAGTAACACTTTACTGATAAAGGTTTTTTCGGGTTTAAAGATTTTGCATTTTTTAACATGTTGGTTTTTCTGGGTTTTTTTTTTTTTCGTTGTTGTTTGTTTGTTTTTTTTTTTCGTTTTTCTTTGTGACATTTTATGAAAATTTGTACAATTTATATATTTTTCTTGACATAAGAACACAAATAAATCCTTTCACAGGAAATTATAATAATCTCGATAACTTTAATTCCCCACGGCTGACTTATTTTTAAGTTGTGAGAAAAATCAATTTACAATTTGGAATTTTTTTTTCCGTGACGATCTTCTTACCATTCTTCTCTCGTTCTATAAATGAATTCAAAGAATATTTGAAAGGAATCGCCGCTTCACAAAAAATTCCAAGTATATTTGAATCTGTAATTATGTTTAGAAAATAAATCTGGAAGATTAACAGAATAATGGCCGCTCGGGGTAGAAAATCACTATTTAAATGCAATACTTGTAAAACCCCATATTATTATTATTATTATTATTATTATTATTATTATTATTATTATTTTTATTATTTTCCATCTATTTTATCTCTCTAATTGCTGTTTTAGAAGGAAGAACCTATAGAGGTTAGCGCCTTTGATTGTAAACTCACAGAACTGTGGATCTTGAGTGTGAGATGGGTGGAGACATTAGAAGCATTTATGGAAATAGCAAATAACTCTTAGTGGTAGGTCATTTCCACATAGAATTAGAGCCAACAGCAACGTCAGGGGTGGTATTTAACTTTCGCTGGTGGTAGCAACAATGATTTGAAAGATGGTGTAGTTAGGGAAATGTTATGGAGAAACCGTACTTTTTAAAAAAAGACGTCATGCAGCATGAGTCGTTCCCTCATTTTAAAGACAAAATCTTGGAAGAAAAATGCTACACTCCTATTTAAAAGAAGTATATTGAGCGAAAATGCAAAGTTTCTCAAAATTAATATATCTTATTCCAAACACAAAAGTGTTGAAATTAAGAAGACACTGTAAATCAGGGAGAAAGATGTTATTTAGTTTGGTTCAAAACCAACTAAATTCTTATTGTTTACACTATAAAATGGAAAGGAAGAATTGGATCATTTTTTTTTTTTTAATCATATCACCCCGAGCAAGGCAGTAACGCCACAAATGTGCAGTGGGCTACGTAAGAGTGAAAAGATTGGAAAAGAGAACAGAGAAAGCCGGAAACCACATCCTGAACAGGGAACAAGGGATGAGCCTCTTCACATCTTCAATAGACGTGGGTGGAGTGTGAACCGGGCGATAGGTTAGTCTATCTACTCCAATTGAAAAAAAGAAAAAGGAAAAGGAGTGAAAAGATTGGAAAAGAGAAAGCCGGAAACCACATCCTAAACAGGGAACAAGGGATGAGCCTCTTCACCTCTTCAATAGACGAATATTAGAATAAAAATGAATGTCATCCTCATGACTTTCTCTCTGACTTGGAAACGAATCGAGAATTTCATCACTGATCCAATATTACGATCAATGAGAATATGATCAGCATTACTTTCATCATCGCTTGGATTGGAAGCATTGGATTCAATCTAAACATATTTATAAATAAAACTGTGTGTGTGTGTGTGTGTGTGTGTGTGTGTGTGTGTGTGTGTGTGTGTGTGTGTGTGTGTCCGTTACCTATAGACTCCAAAACAGCTGAAAGGATTTTCTTGAAAATTTACACACTTGTACTATAAGCGTCTGCGAGTGCTCTTAGCTAGTTTTTGTGTCAAGATACCCCCGATAAATATTGAAAATTGACAATTGAAAAAATCGGGTTATAGAAGGAGTAGTCCGATTTTAATAAAAAATTGATACACTCACAGACAAAGACACAAGAAACGATATTCAGAAGTTTCAAGGTTGCAGTTCTTACAATAGTGCAGAAAGTCGATAATATATATATATATAAAAGGCAAGATGTTTGTGTGTGTGTCTGCTTATTTGTCTGTATGTCTGTATTTTTTCAGCCCTTTTATTTTAGTTTTTGCTTCGGGTTTGGCTCTAAGTAGTTTTTGCTTCGGGTTTGGCTCTAATTGTAGTTCTTAGTCTCAGTCATGATGCCATTTACTCAGAGGACTTATTTAGCCTTCAAAATTCAGTTTACGACGAAAAAACTCATTTGATATCGATACCAGGAAATCAAAATTTTACTTACATCCATTCATTTTTCTTTCAGTCTACGGTTTCACTTTAACTGGAAACAACTATTGCCTTTTAGTCTTTTGTGCCAACGTCCAAAAAGTCTGAGCTCCAGGACCATGGATTAGTTTTAAAGCTTTCATTACACTCGAGCAACGCCGGGCTATACTACTAGTATTAGAATAAAAGGGAATGTCATTCTCATTAATTTCACTATGACTAGGAAAGGAATCCAAAATTTCATCAGTCAGTCAGTTAAGTGCCATACGTGATACACACGTTGGACAATCATGTCTCGAAAGAGACATGACTGAAGATTATCCCGCAATAGGTTGCCATCGCTTTCTGCGGTAGACTGGTTGCCAGCCAAAGCTATAGAACCCAATCTGTCCTATTATTTAACCCATAACTTGAGGGAATCGACGGATTAATACATTTCCCAAGGGTATTTGTGCGTAAGTAAATGCAAGGAATTCAACTAGAATTCGAACTCGGCTTCCCAATTTGTTGTTCCGAGTCGATATTCACTGCACCACGGCTCACCACTTATCCAATATTACAATCAATGAGAATATGATTAGAATTACTTTCATAACTGCTTGGAAGCTTTTGATCCAATATCAGAATAAAAGGGAATATCATTTTCATTAATTTCACTTGAGAAGATTCGGTGTCTTGACCAGATATTGGGCCTCAAGCTCACTCCTGACTTCAAGTAATTCTAAATAATATCAAAATGATAAAGTGCATGTAAAATTCCATCAACAAACTACTTCCCCTTCTATTCCTTAAACATACATACACTAAACTCACAAATGTGAACATTTTATGCTGCAAATGTATCTGTGCAGGATATTTCTATTCAACCTTTTCTTCTCTTTCCTTACCCTGGAAAACACTACCATATTGCAGACCGTTTTCCTAATATATTATTACGGATATTTTTATTACCTAAACCTTCTATTCATGGCTGCTTATACCTAAAACTACTATTCTTGAACAATTTTATGTCTAAATATATCTATTGCGGGATATTTTCATGCATAAGCACTTCTATTTCTGGGCTTCTTCGTGCCTACACACTTCTATTCCTGAATATTTTCATGCGTAAACCCTTCTATTCCTAAGAATTTTCCTCCCTAAACATTTCTTTCCCAAAAATTTTTCTTAGCTAAACACTTATATTCGTCAACATTTTTATGCCTAAATACATTGTTGGATATTTTCATGCTTAAACACTTCTATTCCTTGGCTTGCTTAGACCTAAACACTTCTATTCTTGAACAATTTTATGTCTAAATATATCTATTTTCATGCGGAAACCCTTCTATTCCTATGCATTTACTTCCCTAATCATTTCTATTCCCGAAAATTTTCATACCTAAACACTTCTATTCCTGAACCGTTATCATATCTACCCTAATCTTGAATATTTATTGTCTAAAACATCTATTCATTAACATTTTCAGACTTAAACATTTCTATTCCTGACCATTTTCATGCCTCAACTCTTCCTTTCTCGGATATTTTCATGCATAAACAATTCTATTCCTGGATAATGTCTGACCTAAATCACTCTTATTCTTTAATATTTTCATGCCTGAACACTTCTCTATTTGAGCGCGTTAACGAAAATAAAAAAAAGATTTGAACATTTGTAATTTTTCGTCTAGTACAGTGCTACTCAAAAATGTTGTACGCGTACCATCGCCGATACGCGAGCCATCGTCTGCCGGTACGCGGAGATTTTCCAGAAAAGAAAGAAACAATAGTAATACTCTATGCCACGAGAGACTGCCAGGATATTTGACTCGTTTTCGTTTTTTTTTTTTTTTAATTTTCATTTTCGTTTTATATTATTATGGATACATTGTTCATTTACTCACTCATGTTAAAATTTATTTCTATTCAACTAACGAATGCGATTTGAACAGCAAAACAGTGAACTGAATACGCATCAGACTTTGTTCCATTCATATATCCATGATATATACATATCATATATTTTAAATACGTCTTAAATTAATTAAAATTAATATTTTGTTTTACTGTTTGCCTATTTTTTAGAAGATTAATGCCTTTTATTAAATTCAAATTGCTTACGAAGTATTAATATTAACTTTAAATATTTTTTCTGGATTTTTAAAATATATACCCTCGAAACCAGTGGCCATAACTAATATAGCACAAATATGGTACCGGTCAATGGCACACTTGTTACGTCAATGATGACTGCCCTTAGAATGAACAAGATATCATGTCCTCATGTTTATTACAGATAGTCTCAAAATGTCCCTGAAATAATACATATCTCAAAAAAAAAAATTCCGGGGTTCACAGTGCCTCCTCCTCTTACTCAGCTGGACTGGCTTGCTTTGCTTGCCGGTCCCTGGCACATTAAAAAAAGAACTATCGGTCCGCCACATCAGATAGTTTGAGAAGCACTGGTCTAGTATATATATATTTTTTGTCTTTTTCTTTTGTAAGTCAGAAGTAAGTAAACCATTCTTTAATACAATGGTTCTTCAACCTGGTCTTCTCAAACGTTTCTTCACGGTTATGTGCGCGAGCTGTCACCTTCACCCATATTAAAATTGCACTGGTAAATAGAATAGAGCAGCCTCTGAGATTTCACTCTACCGATCGACTCAGTCGATTAAAAACTTAATTTGGGCGATTAAACTGTATTGCTTTACTCGCCCGCTGTCGATTAAAAATCTCGTGTCCCTTCAAATATAAAAAAAGGAAATCTGATTCCTTTTACAACCCAAAAGTATGCCATTGAAGATTCACAAGTTACTTAAAATGACCTAAAATGACATTACTGAACTCTTTAGGCTTTTATCGTCCCGGTTAGTATAAACATTCGTTTAATTCACGCTTCCACAGTGGAGTCAAAATGTCTCTCTCGCCCAGATTAAAGACGCTCACAGCTTTGTAGAAATTTCTTTGGAAAAATATTATCTTAGACTCAAATCTATATTTCTGCCCCTCTTACGAATATTAAAATCGAACATTTGACAGAAAAAAAAATACGCATACTTCTTTCAACCACGCACCGAAAAACAAATTATACAAGTAATTTTTTTATAGAAAATCGTTGAGAAAATCAGATTTGTTATTTTTTTATCATCTATAAGATGGAGGTTTTAGTCAAACAGAAAAAAGCAACTACGAATTTAGGTACCACCACTTAATTGCCCCCAAAAACAGCATATCATGTTTATGTTGTTATTAAAAGGAAAGATCAAATTTTGTTGTCATTATTTTTGTAAAATTTTTAAATCCTTTCTAACACGTTGGAAATTTTAATTAACATTTCATTTTTTGCTTTCCGTCAGAGATTCACACTATGTTTACGCAAGGCGACTATTAAAAAAATGGAGTCGGTCGAGTAAAATGATTTTGTGGCGTGTAAATTTTCCCTCGCTCTCGACCGCTGGTCGAGTGATTTTTTTTTTTTTTCAAATCTTAAAGTAGAGTGAATGCAACAGAGATAATATGTTCTTACGTTCTGTCGCATTAGAGTAGCAACAATCCCCGGAGGCGGCAACCAAATAAGATGGCAGATGTTGGCTTGTAGATTCACGCCCCACGCACATACTATGACAAAGGCATATAAATGTTTCAAAAGACACCAATGCAATATATTTATCAGTCAGTTAAATGTCAAACGTGATACACGATTTGGCGATCATTTCTCTGACTGGGTAAAAAATTTTCTCACAGTAGGCTGCCATTATTTCTAGTATAGGCTGGTTGCCAACCAAGGCTATAGAACTCAATCTGTTTTGCTGTTTAACCCATAGCTGGAGAGAGAAGTGACGGATTAATAGCTTTCCCAAGACTATTTTCGCGAAAGTGAATGCAACGAATTCAACTAGAATTCGAACTCAATTGTTCCGAGCCAATTTCCACAGCACCACAACAAAAAAGACAAAAGATTAAGAAATGAGTCTATTATAATATCGCGACTTGTTCCAATCAGCGTTCAAAGGGTTAAAATCATCTTACTGCACTGTTAAAATCATAACACCCCGTGAACACTTACTACCCCCTTGAGAGTTCATAGTGCCCACCGGAGAGGTGGGGTAAGGCGTTACTTGCCCCCGTTTTAGCGAAAAGGGGGTTGAACTTGATTGAAACGCTGCAAAACGAGAATAAATTTTCAAACGAGATAAAAAGAAAAAAAAATTCTCCCTTTCTGTTAATTTGCTTTGGATATTTAAAAAAATGTACTTTTGTTGTTGTGGTGCGGAGTGGGGTAAGGTTACTGCAAAATTAAATTAGCGATTAGCACGCGTTCATCCGGTGGCGGAAAATCGATTTCTTCACACCTTGACGTTAACACATTTAATCCATTGTCTCGAATAGTTTTTTGGTTTTTTTTTTAATTTAATTTTGTTTTACTTGCTTTTCTTTCCTTTCTTTTTGTTTTTATTTTTTGTTTGTTTGTTGTTTTTAGCTTTTTTTTTTTTTTTGCTTTTTTTACTTTTATTTATTTATTTATTTTGCTATTCAAATAAAATAAGAAAACTGGTATTTGTTTCGCATGAACCGTTTCTATAGTAATGTTACCATTTCTATGGCGATAAATGTCAGGAATAAAAAAATTCTTAATCAACGATAAAAGAAATCTAATCGCCGTTTTGGTTTTAAAATCGTCCTCGTCTTTCTTCTTTCCTTCTTTTCTTTCTTTCTTTTCTTCTTTCTTTCCTTCTTTCTTTTCTTTCCTTCCTTCTCTTTGCATCTTTCTTTTTTCTTTTGTTTTTTCTTTCTTTCTTTCTTTCCTTTTTTCTTTCTTTCTTTTCTTTCCTTCTTTTCTTTTCTTCTTTTTCTTTTCTTCTTTTCTTTCTTTCCTTCTTTCTTTTCTTTCCTTCCTTCTCTTTTCATTTTTCTTTTTTTCTTTTCTTCTTTTTCTTTTCTTCTTTTCTTTCTTTTCTTCTTTATTTTCTTTCCTTCTTTCTTTTCTTTCTTTTCTTTTCTTCTTTTTCTTTTCTTCTTTTCTTTCTTTTCTTTTTTCTTTTCTTTCCTTCCTTCTCTTTTCATCTTTCTTTTTTCTTTTGTTCTTTTCTTTTCTTTCTTTCTATCCTTTTTTCTGTCTTTTCTTTTCTTCTTTTTTTTCTTTCTTTTCTTTCTTTCTGTGACTTTTCCCTTCCGACAAATTTACTTAAAGAACAAACACGTTTTTGTTCTCGGAACCATTTCACGTTCTTCAATTGATAAAATTTACAAAAATAGAACTATTAACATCTCAATTAAACACCTAGTGAATTATATTAATGACGGATCTTGTTGGGGGCGAGGCAGAATATCGGGAAGCTTGTGTGAACGTTGTCTGACGAGAGAGAACGTGGGTGGAACGTGCGCGTAAGTGTGTGGAAGTAATTGTGTGTGCGATATCGTATGCGTGTGTCTGCTAGAGAGTATATGTGAGAAAGCGTATGTGTGGGGGGAGGATGATTCCGTCGTGCTCGGAGAGATTTCGAATTCAGCTCGAAACTTTTCGAAAATGATTTACCCAAATCCAACGTCACGAAAAAGGAGCATCATTTTAGTTCGGAAAAGATAAGTGGGGAAAAGCACGCCCATCATCAATTTCGACGGCGGACCTGTACGACCGGCTCCCCCACCCACTGTAATTTTTTTTTTTTTTTGCTTTTCATTTTTTTTTTTTTTTTTTTTTACTTTTTTCAGTGAATTCTAATCGATTAGATCCTAAACTTTCAGATTAGCAAAAAAATTGGAAAAAATTCAATATTTAGTTTTTAAGGGGTGCTCAGTTTCTCATACAACGTTCTAGTAAATCGATCCCCCATATTGGAAACACTCGCTTTATGGTCGAGTAAAAGACAAAAACGAGTTGTTGCACCTCCACTTTCTTTTTCAAAACTTGTAGGAAATTAATGAAAAATTCGGAAATATAATTTGTTTTTATTCAAATTTTTTTTAGAATAGGAATTATTTTAAAGAAACTCTGTCCAAATATATATTTTTTAAGAAATTCAATAAGTGTTTTAAATGTCATATTTTTCATTGATATGAAGTACGAATAATTAAAAAATTTCCGTATGATTGACAGTCCCATGCACATAATCTAGGTGTTGAAAATCATTGTAGCTCCTCCACTGGTATGTGTTTTTTTCTTGTTTCTATTTATAATTTTTTATATATAGAAAAATTATGTACATGTTCTAAAATATAATTTATAATATATATATATATTTCTGTGTGTTTTTTAATATCTGAAATACTTGTGCACGCATATAATTTAAAATTGAATTATACGTTTTTTTTTTCATAAGAAACTTGACATTTTGACCCGTAATCTAAGACGCTAAAATCATTTTATGCTTTGACTTAACAAATAGAAAGGTAAAACAAAAAAAAATTCCTCTTAAAATATATTGGATCAGTTTTAAGAAATTTAGTACGGAAGAAAAATAAATCGAGCCTAGAATAGGCTGCGTCAGATATGTATATTCGCCCGCCACCATAAATGGCTACAAAACCAAAATAGTAACCTGAAAACTCGAGTCATGTTCTTAAAACAGCCTCGCCTTTTATATGGATGTCATGCGTGACACAATACTCGTTCTGAAATATCTAAACTGTCAACCGCTTTCTCAAATAAATGGTTAAAAGTTGGCGAGTGAAGCCTGTATGTAAGGTGTTCGTGATGACCACACTTCTTCGAATATCGTAGACAGGTGCTACATCACCACAAACAAAGAACTGTTCTAAGTTACGAAAAAAAAAAAAAACATCATCTGGGGACTTCTAACCGCAGCAACAACTAAAATTAATATGTTTCTTTCTAATTGTTAATGTCTTAAAAAATATACTAATGTATATTATTTTATAAATTGCAATTTTGCGTGTTATAAGCCTTCTGTTGGAACTACTTACAATGTAATTGTTATTTATCTAATCAGTTAAGTGCCATACGGGATACACGCTTTGGGCGATCATGTCTCGAAAGAGACATGACTGACTGAGAAGAAGATTATCCCGCAGCAGGTTGCCATTGCTTTCTGCAGTAGACTGGTTGTCAGCCAAGAGCTATAGAATTGAATCTGTCCTATTATTTAACCCATAACTGGAGGGAAAACGGATTAATACTTTTCCTAAGGGTATTTGAGCATTAGTGAAATTCAACTGGAATTCGAACTCGGCTAGCTGATTTGTCTTTCCGTGTTGATTTCCACTGCACCACGACGCACATTAACTTATATATTACGTTACTAAATAACATAATTTCACTTTTAAACTCTTCTCCAATGACAACTTGTAATGTTTTTGGTAAATGTTTACGTTTGATTTAAACGCAATTTATAATCCGTTCGCTGAAATACTTTTAACTCGATAAGAAAAGAAAACAAAAAGCCAAAGAAATACATTAGGTAAACAAACAGTCCTGGATATGACAATAAACTCCATTCAGTAGCAAAGCCTCTGAAGTGGAGATTGAAGTTTTCAAAAGTTCACTGGTCCTCTTTATTGCTGTTGCACTCAGGTCCACCCTGACCCGGGATGGCAGCAATAGTTAAGGTTCCAGCTATGGACAAATAGTGAACCCCCATACAAAAACAACAGTATGAAAGTATCAAAATACATTTTATATTATAAAAATACCAACAGTCTATTTTTTATAAAAATTACCAACAATACATTTTTGTAGTAAAATGACCAAAAATACATTTTCATAGTAAACCGTCAAGCAATGTTTAAGGCAAAATGACCTACAATACACGTTATAATAAAATTACCAACAATTACTGCAAAATGATCAACAATACATTTTATCTGTAGTTAAAGTTAAATACATATTTTTTTTATAATCATATCGCCCCAAGCAAGTCATTTTTTTCAGGGGTTTACATAAGAGGAAAGTTATGAGAAAAAGTGACAAGTTATAGGAGGTGTCAGGAAGTGGGTAAGAGAAGGATGAGAATACTGATGAGAGTAGAGTGGACGGAGAAAGGAGCATGAGAGAGAGGATGCAGGTTAGTGAGATGGGAGATGACTATTGACTTTACATTTAAATTCGTAGATATTGTAGCTGTCTGGGAAGCAAGTAAATGGAAGAAAAGAGTGACAGGTTACAGGGGGTGTCAGGAAGTGGGTAAGAGAAGGATGAGAATACTGATGAGAGTAGAGTGGACGGAGAAAGGAGCATGAGAGAGAGGATGCAGGTTAGTGAGATGGGAGATGACTATTGACTTTACATTTAAATTCGTAGATATTGTAGCTGTCTGGGAAGCAAGTAAATGGAAGAAAAGAGTGACAGGTTACAGGGGGTGTCAGGAAGTGGGTAAGAGAAGGATGAGAATACTGATGGGAGTGGAGTGGACGGAGAAAGAAGCATGAGAGAGAGGATGCAGGTTAGTGAGATGGGAGATGACTATTGACTTTACATTTAAATTCGTAGATATTGTAGCTGTCTGGGAAGCAAGTAAATGGAAGAAAAGAGTGACAGGTTACAGGGGGTGTCAGGAAGTGGGTAAGAGAAGGATGAGAATACTGATGGGAGTGGAGTGGACGGAGAAAGGAGCATGAGAGTGAGCATGAAGGTTAGTGAGATGGGAGATGAATATTGACTTTACATTTAATTTTTTTCTTTTTTTTTTTAATCATATCACCCCGAGCAAGGCGATAACGCCACTGATGCGCAGGGGGCTACGTAAGAGTAAAAAGATTGGAAAAGAGAAAGCCGGAAACCACATCCTAACCAGGAAACAAGGGATGAGCATCTTCACCTGTTCAATAGACGTGGGTGGAGTGTGAACCGGGCGATAGTTTAGTCTATCTACTCCAATTGAAAAAAAAAAAAAGAAAAAAAGAAAAGAGTGAAAAGATTGGAAAAGAGAAAACCGGAATCCGTATCCTAAACATGAAAAAATGGATGCGCCTCTTCACCTGTGGAGATTATAGCTGTCGGAGAAGCAAGTAAATGGAAGGGAATTCCACAGGCGGGAAGTGCGAGAAAAGAAGCTGATGGGGTAGAATTTGCGTTTACAATATATTGGTTTCACAGTAAAAGGGTGGGACCTAATTTCCAATCATGTGGCTCGAGTAAATGTATATATAGGGGGCACCAGTGAGCTAAGTTCATCTGAACAGAAGCCGTGAAAGTATTTGTAGAAGAGACACAGGGTATACAATTACGTGTAAAATATATTTAGTTATGGCACCTATTAGGGTCCCAGCTATGGAAAAATAGTGAATTTTCAAACAAAAACAAAACACTATGAAAGTATAAAAATACAGTTTTATAATAAAATTACGCACAATACATTTTATCTTCAGTTGAAGGCATAAAATTGTGTTCAAAATATTTCTTTCTCTTATCCTTTCTCCGACACACCGTGTTCTTTTTTTTTTTTTTTTTTTTTTTCGCTCTCCTCTCCTGTAACTCCCAGTGGCGATTCTACGAGGTGGGGAAGTGATATAATGAATAGGTAATGAATATGTATACACCTTGGTTCCCCCTCACTGGAATGTGATTGGCTAGTGTCAACCATAAATATAGACTAAGGCGAGGATGTCCGGAGAGAGATCTTCCATTAGAGGTCTATTGGACTACCACTATTGACTACGTCTCAGGATACTGCATACGACGATTACTAGATATTTGATTGACCTACGCGGTTACATCTGCTTAAACTACTCAACAATCTCGTATTGATATATATCCCTTTCCGGGGCATATCAATAACATTAAAAAATTTATGAAACTCATCAGTCTCTAATTTTGACAAGATTTGATCTTCAGCTCTTTTCCCTCTGCGTTTTCTTTTTCATTTAGCTTTTTAAAGACACATACAGAGTTTTGTAGAGAAAAATAATCAGAGCAAATAAACCACACTGTTCTGCTAGAATTGACGTTAGTATTAATCCTTTGATTTTGTTTTGAAATTAACCCCTTTCATTTTCCATCAGCTTGAGAGTGGAAAAGAGGGCAAGAATAGATTAGAACTCCACTACTATGAATGAAAAGTTGTTTTGTTTAATTTAGTGAAGTAATATATTTATACTCAAACTCATTCCTAAGTTGTGTATACGATAGTGGCGTAGGATGAAAATGTAGATACTGCTTGTGTTTGCCCGCCTCCTCTTCAGAAAAATATCGGCTCATAAGTGCCCCACCGCGACTTTTAGAGTTCCACAATCGCCACTGGTAACCCCCTACCCACCAGTTGCAGTACTGCCTTGCTTGGAGTGAAACGATTATTAAAAAAAAAGGGAAAAGAAAAATTTAGTACAAAAAGAAAATGGCGGCAAATCAAATGAAAGCGTTGCTATGGCGAACAAGCCATAAAAGTAATGCAAAACTGTTACAATGACACGATATCTTTGTGTAAATTGGCAAGAGTCAAATATTAGTCGGTCGTTGTTGTCAATTTTATTTTTGGGGGGAAGAAAAGAGTTATTACAATGGCAGTCACAAGTTAAAGGAGCAAATACAATTAAAACAAAGCTGAAATGACCAGATAGTGTTTTGTGCGCAGGCATTTGTGAATACTGATTCGTTTATAATTGACTATGTGTCAATGTATTGATATTTCGTTCTCTCCGAGGATTGCCGAGTTGCATTGATAAATTCGCTTATACGATCGCCATTTTTTCCTTTTCTCTTAATCTGTTTGTTTATTTAGTTTACGAAATTACTTTTACTAAAGTTGCATAAACGTTTTTACATGTGCGGCTTTTTTCCTGGCAAATTCAGTTTTTATAAAAAAAATGCAAATATAGAAAATACTGAACTTCCAAACAAAAACAAAAACACCGTGAAAGTATAAAAATAAATTTTCCAGTAAACTGAACCTCAATGAATTTTTAAAGCAAATTGACCTGCAATACATTTCATAGTAGAATTACCAACAATACATTCTGTTACAAAATGACCAACATTACATTTTCTTTGTAGCTAAAGATATACAATTACATTCAAAATATATTTAGTTATAACACCTATTAGTGCGGTGGTGCAGCAAATATAGGCTCGGAACAACGAATCGGGGAACCGGTTTCCAATTCCAACTAAATTTTTGACATTCACTTACGCGCAAATACCCTTGGGAATGGTGCTAACTAATCCGTCACTTCCCTCCGGTTATGGGTTAAATAACAGAAGAGATTGCGTTCTACCACAGAAAGTAAAGGTAAGCAACTGCGAGGTAATTTTCTGCCCAGTCAGTCATGTCTCGAAAGAGACATAATCGCCCAAGCGTGTATCACGTATGGTACTTAACTGACTGACCTTTTAGAGTCCGAGATTATGGGAAAATACTGAATTTCCAAACAAAAACAAGACACTATGAAAATTTCGCAACTTCTACTCCAACAGTTTCTTTCCTCGCACTTCCTGACTTTGGAATTCCCTTCCACACGATTGATCCCCGACGGATACAATCTCCAGGAGTTTAAAAGTAAGGTCAATAGACACCTCCTAACACACTAACCTGCTCCCATTCCTCCTGACATTCCCTATGTCTAACATTCATTCCTCCTGACATTCCCTATGTCTAACCACTCCTTCTCTTTACCTTCGCCTATGTAGCCCCATGCGCAATAGTGGCAGTGGAATGCCTTGCTTGGGGTGAGATGATTAAAAAAAAATAAAAATTTAAAAATACGTTTTTATAGGAAAATGACAAACAATACATTTTATCTGTAGTTGAAGGCATAAAATTGTGTTGGAAATATATTAAATAACCCATAGAGGTTGATAGGCCGTTAAACATAATCAACGATCAATCAACGTAAAACAAAATAGCGAAAAATCTGATTAATTTAGCGTGAATACAAATAGACTCACTGAGATCCGCAGTCGTATTGTCATAGCCAAGGATGCATTCCAAAGATTAAGCAGAGTATTGAGTGACAGGAAGATTTCATTGTAAACAAAGAAAAGTGTAGTCGACTGTTATGTGATATCTGTCCTTCTATGTGGCAGCAAATGTTACACGATGAAGAAAAGACTTAAATTCTGAGAAAACTACAAGTCCTACCAGGATTATGTCATTGGTGGCCACAATTCGAGTATTAAAAGACACGCAGATGATACAGCGCTGATAGCAGACACCGAAAGGAAACTACAAGACCTTTTACGGAAGGTAACTAAAGAAAGCGAAAAGAAAGGACTAAACATAAACTACAAGAAAACTGAACGCATGGTCATCAGTAAAAAGAGGAGCTCAAAATGCCAACTACAGGTCGGGGATACTAAAATCAAACAAGGCACGGAAAGAAAACTACAAAACCTACCATAGAAGGTAACTAAAGAAAGCGGAAAGAAAGGACTAAACATAAACTACAAGAAAACTGAATGCATGGTCATCAGTAAAAAGAGGAGCTCAAAATGCCAACTACAGGTCGGGGATACTAAAATCAAACAAGGCACGGAAAGAAATCTACAAGACCTACCATAGAAGGTAACTAAAGAAAGCGAAAAGAAAGGACTAAACATAAACTACAAGAAAACTGAATGCATGGTCATCAGTAAAAAGAGGAGCTCAAAATGCCAACTACAGGTCGGGGATATTAAAACCGAAACAAGGCAC
Organism: Ascarosepion bandense; assembly: GCA_037127315.1. Taxonomy (NCBI): domain Eukaryota; kingdom Metazoa; phylum Mollusca; class Cephalopoda; order Sepiida; family Sepiidae; genus Ascarosepion; species Ascarosepion bandense. The sequence goes on from JBBBDQ010002222.1 coordinate 841,795, forward strand.
GGAAAGAAAACTACAAGACCTACCATAGAAGGTAAAAATTCAAAGAAAGCGAAAAGAAAGGACTAAACATAACTACAAGAAAACTGAATGCATGGTCATCAGTAAAAAGAGGAGCTCAAAATGCCAATCACAGGTCGGGGATACTAAAATCAAACAAGGCACGGAAAGAAAACTACAAGACCTACCATAGAAGGTAAATTCAAAGAAAGCGGAAAGAAAGGACTAAACATAACCACAAGAAAACTGAATGCATGGTCATCAGTAAAAAGAGGAGCTCAAAATGCCAACTACAAATCGGGGATACTAAAATCAAACAAGGCACGGAAAGAAAACTACAAGACCTACCATAGAAGGTAACTAAAGAAAGCGGAAAAAAGAAAGGACTAAACATAACTACAAGAAAACTGAATGCAAGGTCATCAGTAAAAAGAGGAGCTCAAAATGCCAACCACAGGTCGGGGATACTAAAATCAAACAAGGCACGGAAAGAAAACCACAAGACCTACCATAGAAGGTAAGTAAATAAAGCTAAAAGAAAGGACTAAACATAAACTACAAGAAAACTGAACGCATGGTCATCAGTAAAAAGAGGAGCTCAAAATGCCAACTACAGGTCGGGGATACTAAAATCAAACAAGGCACGGAAAGAAAACTACAAGACCTACCATAGAAGGTAACTAAAGAAAGCGAAAAGAAAGGACTAAACATAAACTACAAGAAAACTAAATGCATGGTCATCAGTATGAGGAGCTCAAAAATTAACCACAGGTCGGGGATACTAAAATCAAACAAGGCACGGAAAGAACTACAAGACCTACCATAGAAGGTAACTAAAAGCAGCGAAAAGAAAGGACGAAACATAACTACAAGAAAACTGAATGCATGGTCATCAGTAAAAAGAGGAGCTCAAAATGCCAACTACAGGTCGGGGATACTAAAATCAAACAAGGCACGGAAATAGAAAACTACAAGACCTACCATAGAAGGTAACCAAAGAAAGCGAAAAGAAAGGACTAAAACATAACCACAAGAAAACTGAATGCATGGTCATCAGTAAAAAGAGGAGCTCAAAATGCCAACTACAGGTCGAGTTACTAAAATCAAAACAAGGCACGGAAAGAAATCACAAGACCTACCATAGAAGGTAACTAAACAAAGGAAAAGAAAGGACTAAACACAAATCACAAGAAAACTGAATGCATGGTCATCAGTAAAAAGAGAGCTCAAAATGTCAACTACAGATCGGGGATATTAAATCAAACAAGGCACGGAAAGAAAAACTACAAGACCTACCATAGAAGTTGCAATTCAAAGAAAGGAAAAGAAAGGACGAAAACATAACCACAAGAAAACTGAATGCATGGTCATCAGTAAAAAGATATTCAGAATGCCAACTACAGGTCGGGGATACTAAAATCAAACAAAGCACGGGAAAGAAAACTACAAGACCTACCATAGAAGGTAACTAAAGAAAGCGGAAAGAAAGGACTAAAACATAAAACTACAAGAAAACTGTTTCATGGTCATCAGCAGTAAAGAGGAGCTCAAAATGCCAACTACAGGTCGGGGATACTACTAAAATCAAACAAGGCAATGCAGAAAAAACTACAACACCTACCATAGAAGGTAACTAAAGAAAGCGAAAAGAAAGGACTAAACATAACTACAAGAAAACTGAATGCATGAAACATCAGTAAAAAGAGGAGCTCAAAATGCCAACTACAGATCGGGGATAAAAATCAAACAAGGCACGGAAAGAAAACTACAAGACCTACCATAGAAGGTAACTAAAGAAAGCTGAAAAGAAAGGACTAAACATAACCACAAGAAAACTGAATGCATGGTCATCAGTAAAAAGAGGAGCTCAAATGCCAACTACAGGTCGGGATACTAAATCAAACAAGGCACGGAAAGAAAAAACTACAAGACCTACCATAGAAGGTAACTAAAGAAAGCGAAAAGAAAGGACTAAACATAAACTACAAGAAAACTGAATGCATGGTCATCAGTAAAAAGAGGAGCTCAAATGCCAACTACAGATCGGGGATACTAAAATCAAACAAGGCACGGAAAGAAAACTACAAGACCTACCATAGAAGGTAACTAAAGAAAGCGAAAACAGTGGACTAAACATAAACTACAAGAAAACTGAATGCATGGTCATCAGTAAAAGAGGAGCTTCAAAAATGCCAACCACAGGTCGGGGGATACTAAAATCAAACAAGGCACGGAAAGAAAACTACAATATTCACCATAGAAGGTAATTAAAGAAAGCGAAAAGAAAGGACTAAACATAAACTACAAGAAAACTGAATGGTCATATCAGTAAAAGAGGAGCTCAGAAATGCCAACTACAGGTCGGGGATACTAAAATCAAACAAAGTACGTAGAAAGAAAATCACAAGACCTACCATAGAAGGTAACCAAGAAAGGAAAGAAAGGACTAAACATAAACTACAAGAAAACTGAATGCATGGTCATCAGTAAAAAGAGGAGCTCAAAATGCCAACTACAGGTCGGGGATACTAGAATCAAACAAGGTACGTGAAAGAAAGCCACAAGACCTACCAGAAGGTAACTAAAGAAAGGAAAAGAAAGGACTAAACATAACTACAAGAAAACTGAATGCACGGGTCATCAGTAAAGAGAGGAGCTCAAATACAACTACAGGTCAGACACGCAATCAAACAAGGCACACGGAAAGAAATTCACAAGACCTACCAGAAGGTAACTAAAGAAAGCGAAAAGAAAGGACTAAACATAACCAAGAAAACTGAATGCATGGTCATCAGTAAAAAGAGGAGCTCAAAATGCCAACTACAGATCGGGGATACTAAAATCAAACAAGGTACGGAAAGAAAACTACAAGACCTACCATAGAAGGTAACTAAAGAAAGGAAAAGAAAAGGACTAAACATAAACTACAAGAAAACTGAATGCATGGTCATCAGTAAAAAAGAGGAGCTCAAAATGCCAACTACAGGTCGGAGATAATAAAATCAAACAAGGCACGGAAAGAAAACTACAAGACCTACCATAGAAGGTAACTAAAGAAAGCGAAAAAGAAAGGACTAAACATAAACTACAAGAAAACTGAATGCATGGTCATCAGTAAAAAAGAGGAGCTCAAAATGCCAACTACAGGTCGATGATTAAAATCAAACAAGGCACGGAAAGAAAACTACAACACCTACCATAGAAGGTAACTAAAGAAAGCAAGAAAAGAAAGGACTAAACATAACTACAAGAAAAACTACACTGCATGGTCATCAGTAAAAGAGAGCTCAAATGCCAACTACAGATCGGGGATACTAAAATCAAACAAGGCACGGAAAGAACAAGACCTACCATAGAAGGTAACTAAAGAAAGAAAAGAAAGGACTAAAACAACTACAAGAAAACTGTCATGGTCATCAGTAAAAAGAGGAGCTCAAAATGCCAACTACAGGTCGGGGATACTAAATCAAACAAGGCACGGAAAGAAACTACAAGACCTACCATAGAAGGTAACTAAAGAAAGCGAAAAGAAAGGACTAAACATAACTACAAGAAAACTGAACAATGGTCATCAGTAAAAAGAGGAGCTCAAAATGCCAACTACAGGTCGGGGATACTAAAATCAAACAAGGTACTAGAAAGAAAACTACAAGAACTACCAGAAGGTAAATTCAAAGAAAGCTAAAACGAAAGGACTAAACATAAACTACAAGAAAAACTGAATGTACGGCTTTATCAGTAAAAGAGGAGCTCAAAATGCCAACTACAGATCGGGGATACTAAAATCAAACAAGGCACGGAAAGAAAAACTACAAGACCTACCATAGAAGGTAACTAAAGAAAGCGAAAAGAAAGGACTAAACACAACTACAAGAACTAATACTATCACCAAAAAAGAGGAGCTCAAAATGCCAACTACAGGTCGGGGATACTAAAATCAAACAGCGCACGGAAAGAAAACTACAAGACCTACCATAGAAGGTAACTAAAGAAAGCGAAAAGAAAGGACTAAACATAAACTACAAGAAAACTGAATGCACAACATCAGTAAAAAGAGGAGCTCAAAATGCCAACTACAGATCGGGGATACTAAATCAAACAAGGCACGGAAAGAAAACTACAAGACCTACCATAGAAGGTAACCAAAGAAAGCGAAAAGAAAGGACTAAACATAAACTACAAGAAAACTGAATGCATGGTCATCAGTAAAAAGAGGAGCTCAAAATGCCAACTACAGGTCGGGGATACTAAAATCAAACAAGGCACGGAAAGAAACTACAAGACCTACCATAGAAGGTAACTAAAGAAAGCGAAAAGAAAGGACTAAACATAAACTACAAGAAAACTGAATGCATGTCATCAGTAAAAGAGGAGCTCAAAGCCAAATCTGAAGTCGGGGATACTAAAATCAAACAAGGCACGGAAAGAAAACTACAAGACCTACCATAGAAGGTAACAAAAGAAAGCGAAAAGAAAGGACTAAACATAAACTACAAGAAAACTGAATGCATGGTCATCAGTAAAAGAGGAGTTCAAAATGCCAACTACAGATCGGGGATACTAAAATCAAACAAGGCACGGAAAGAAAAACTACAAGACCTACCATAGAAGGTAACTAAAGAAAGCGAAAAGAAAGGACTAAACATAAACTACAAGAAAACTGAATGCATGGTCATCGCAAAAAGAGGAGCTCAAAATGCCAACTACAGGTCGGGGATACTAAAATCAAACAAGGCACGGAAAGAAACTAAGAAGACCTACCACAGAAGGTAACTAAAGAAAGCGAAAAGAAAGAACTAAACATAAACTACAAAAAAACTGAATGCATCGTCATCAGTAAAAAGAGGAGCTCAAAATGCCAACTACAGGTCGGGGATACTAAAATCAAACAAGGCACGGAAAGAAAACTACAAGACCTACCATAGAAGGTAACTAAAGAAAGCGAAAAGAAAGGACTAAACATAAACTACAAGAAAACTGAATGCATGGTCATCAGTAAAATAGGAGCCCAAAATGACAACTACAGGTCGGGGATACTAAAATCAAACAAGGCACGGAAAGAAAACTACAAGACCTACCATAGAAGGTAACTAAAGAAAGCGGAATGAAAGGACTAAACATAAACTACAAGAAAACTGAATGCATGGTCATCAGTAAAAAGAGGAGCTCAAAATGCCAACTACAGGTCGGGGATACTAAAATCAAACAAGGCACGGAAAGAAAACTACAAGACCTACCATAGAAGGTAACTAAAGAAAGCGGAACGAAAGGACTAAACATAAACTACAAGAAAATTGAATGCAAGGTCATCAGTAAAAAGAGGAGCTCAAAATGCCAACTACACGTCGGGGATACTAAATTCAAACAAGGCACGGAAAGAAAACTACAAGACCTACCATAGAAGGTAACTAAAGAAAGCGGAAAGAAAGGACTAAACATAAACTACAAGAAAACTGAATGCATGGTCATCAGTAAAAAGAGGAGCTCAAAATGCCAACTACAAATCGGGGATACTAAAATCAAACAAGGCACGGAAAGAAAACTACAAGACCTACCATAGAAGGTAACTAAAGAAAGCGGAAAGAAAGGACTAAACATAAACTACAAGAAAACTGAATGCATGGTCATCAGTAAAAAGAGGAGCTCAAAATGCCAACTACAAATCGGGGATACTAAAATCAAACAAGGCACGGAAAGAAAACTACAAGACCTACCATAGAAGGTAAGTAAATGAAGCGAAAAGAAAGGACTAAACATAAACTACAAGAAAACTGAATGCATGGTCATCAGTAAAAAGAGGAGCTCAAAATGCCAACTACTGGTCGGGGATACTAAAATCAAACAAGGCACGGAAAGAAAACTACAAGACCTACCATAGAAGGTAACTGAAGAAAGCGGAAAGAAAGGACTAAACATAAACTACAAGAAAACTGAATGCATGGTCATCAGTAAAAAGAGAGGCTCAAAATGCCAACTACAGGTCGGGGATACTAAAATCAAACAAGGCACGGAAAGAAAACTACAAGACCTACCATAGAAGGTAACTAAAGAAAGCGGAAAGAAAGGACTAAACATAAACTACAAGAAAACTGAATGCAAGGTCATCAGTAAAAAGAGAAGCTCAAAATGCCAACTACAGGTCGGGGATACTAAAATCAAACAAGGAACGGAAAGAAAACTAAAAGATCTACCATAGAAGGTAACTAAAGAAAGCGGAAAGAAAGGACTAAACATAAACTACAAGAAAACTGAACGCATGGTCATCAGTAAAAAGAGGAGCTCAAAATGCCAACTACAGGTCGGGGATACTAAAATCAAACAAGGCACGGAAAGAAAACTACAAGACCTACCATAGAAGGTAACTAAAGAAAGCGGAAAGAAAGGACTAAACATAAACTACAAGAAAACTGAATGCAAGGTCATCAGTAAAAAGAGGAGCTCAAAATGCCAACTACAGGTCGGGGATACTAAATTCAAACAAGGCACGGAAAGAAAACTACAAGACCTACCATAGAAGGTAACTAAAGAAAGCGGAAAGAAAGGACTAAACATAAACTACAAGAAAACTGAATGCATGGTCATCAGTAAAAAGAGGAGCTCAAAATGCCAACTACAAATCGGGGATACTAAAATCAAACAAGGCACGGAAAGAAAACTACAAGACCTACCATAGAAGGTAACTAAAGAAAGCGGAAAGAAAGGACTAAACATAAACTACAAGAAAACTGAATGCATGGTCATCAGTAAAAAGAGGAGCTCAAAATGCCAACTACAAATCGGGGATACTAAAATCAAACAAGGCACGGAAAGAAAACTACAAGACCTACCATAGAAGGTAAGTAAATAAAGCGAAAAGAAAGGACTAAACATAAACTACAAGAAAACTGAATGCATGGTCATCAGTAAAAAGAGGAGCTCAAAATGCCAACTACTGGTCGGGGATACTAAAATCAAACAAGGCACGGAAAGAAAACTACAAGACCTACCATAGAAGGTAACTAAAGAAAGCGGAAAGAAAGGACTAAACATAAACTACAAGAAAACTGAATGCATGGTCATCAGTAAAAAGAGGAGCTCAAAATGCCAACTACAGGTCGGGGATACTAAAATCAAACAAGGCACGGAAAGAAAACTACAAGACCTACCATAGAAGGTAACAAAAGAAAGCGGAAAGAAAGGACTAAACATAAACTACAAGAAAACTGAATGCAAGGTCATCAGTAAAAAGAGAAGCTCAAAATGCCAACTACAGGTCGGGGATACTAAAATCAAACAAGGAACGGAAAGAAAACTACAAGATCTACCATAGAAGGTAACTAAAGAAAGCGGAAAGAAAGGACTAAACATAAACTACAAGAAAACTGAATGCATGGTCATAAGTAAAAAGAGGAGCTCAAAATGCCAACTACAAATCGGGGATACTAAAATCAAACAAGGCACGGAAAGAAAACTACAAGACCTACCATAGAAGGTAAGTAAATAAAGCGAAAAGAAAGGACTAAACATAAACTACAAGAAAACTGAATGCATGGTCATCAGTAAAAAGAGGAGCTCAAAATGCCAACTACTGGTCGGGGATACTAAAATCAAACAAGGCACGGAAAGAAAACTACAAGACCTACCATAGAAGGTAACTAAAGAAAGCGGAAAGAAAGGAATAAATATAAACTACAAGAAAACTGAATGCATGGTCATCAGTAAAAAGAGGAGCTCAAAATGCCAACTACAGGTCGGGGATACTAAAATCAAACAAGGCACGGAAAGAAAACTACAAGACCTACCATAGAAGGTAACTAAAGAAACCGGAAAGAAAGGACTAAACATAAACTACAAGAAAACTGAATGCAAGGTCATCAGTAAAAAGAGAAGCTCAAAATGCCAACTACAGGTCGGGGATACTAAAATCAAACAAGGAACGGAAAGAAAACTACAAGATCTACCATAGAAGGTAACTAAAGAAAGCGGAAAGAAAGGACTAAACATAAACTACAAGAAAACTGAACGCATGGTCATCAGTAAAAAGAGGAGCTCAAAATGCCAACTACAGGTCGGGGATACTAAAATCAAACAAGGCACGGAAAGAAAACTACAAGACCTACCATAGAAGGTAACTAAAGAAAGCGGAAAGAAAGGACTAAACATAAACTACAAGAAAACTGAATGCAAGGTCATCAGTAAAAAGGGGAGCTCAAAATGCCAACTACAGGTCGGGGATACTAAATTCAAACAAGGCACGGAAAGAAAACTACAAGACCTACCATAGAAGGTAACTAAAGAAAGCGGAAAGAAAGGACTAAACATAAACTACAAGAAAACTGAATGCATGGTCATCAGTAAAAAGAGGAGCTCAAAATGCCAACTACAAATCGGGGATATTAAAATCAAACAAGGCACGGAAAGAAAACTACAAGACCTACCATAGAAGCTAACTAAAGAAAGCGGAAAGAAAGGACTAAACATAAACTACAAGAAAACTGAATGCATGGTCATCAGTAAAAAGAGGAGCTCAAAATGCCAACTACAAATCGGGGATACTAAAATCAAACAAGGCACGGAAAGAAAACTACAAGACCTACCATAGAAGGTAACTAAAGAAAGCGGAAAGAAAGGACTAAACATAAACTACAAGAAAACTGAATGCATGGTCATCAGTAAAAAGAGGAGCTCAAAATGCCAACTACTGGTCGGGGATACTAAAATCAAACAAGGCACGGAAAGAAAACTACAAGACCTACCATAGAAGGTAACTAAAGAAAGCGGAAAGAAAGGACTAAACATAAACTACAAGAAAACAGAATGCATGGTCATCAGTAAAAAGAGGAGCTCAAAATGCCAACTACAGGTCGGGGATACTAAAATCAAACAAGGCACGGAAAGAAAACTACAACACCTACCATAGAAGGTAACTAAAGAAAGCGGAAAGAAAGGACTAAACATAAACTACAAGAAAACTGAATGCAAGGTCATCAGTAAAAAGAGGAGCTCAAAATGCCAACTACAGGTCGGGGATACTAAATTCAAACAATGCACGGAAAGAAAACTACACACTCTACCATAGAAGGTAACTAAAGAAAGCGGAAAGAAAGGACTAAACATAACCACAAGAAACTGAATGCATGGTCATCAGTAAAAAGAGGAGCTCAAAATGCCAACTACAAATCGGGGATACTAAAATCAAACAAGGCACGGAAAGAAAACTACAAGACCTACCATAGAAGGTAACTAAAGAAAGTGGAAAAGAAAGGACTAAACATAAACTACAAGAAAACTGAATGCATAATACCAGTAAAGAGGAGCTCAAATGCCAACTACAAATCTGGGATACTAAAATCAAACAAGGCACGGAAAGAAAACTACAAGACCTACCATAGAAGGTAAGTAAATAAAGCGAAAAGAAAGGACTAAACATAAACTACAAGAAAACTGAATGCATGTCATCAGTAAAAAGAGGAGCTCAAATGCCAACTACTGGTCGGGGATACTAAAATCAAACAAGGCACGAAAGAAAACTACAAGACCTACCATAGAAGGTAACTAAAGAAAGCGAAAGAAAGGACTAAACATAACTACAAGAAAATCAATGCATGGTCATCAGTAAAAAGAGGAGCTCAAAATGCCAACTACAGGTCGGGGATACTAAATTCAAACAAGGCACGGAAAGAAAACTACAAGACCTACCATAGAAGGTAACTAAAGAAAGCGGAAAGAAAGCACGAAACATAAACTACAAGAAAACTGAATGCATGGTCATCAGTAAAAAGAGGAGCTCAAAATGCCAACTACAGGTCGGGGATACTAAAATCAAACAAGGCACGGAAAGAAAACTAAGCAAGACCTACCAGAAGGTAACTAAAGAAAGCGGAAAGAAAGGACTAAACATAACCACAAGAAAAACTGAATGCATGGTCATCAGTAAAAAGAGGAGCTCAAATGCTAACCACAGTCGGGGATACTAAAATCAAACAAGGCACGGAAAGAAAACTACAAGACCTACCATAGAAGGTAACTAAAGAAAGGAAAAGAAAGGACTAAACATAAACTACAAGAAAACTGAATACATGGTCATCAGTAAAAAGAGGAGCTCAAAATGCCAACTACAGGTTTTGGGATACTAAAATCAAACAAGGCATGGAAAGAAAACTACAAGACCTACCATAGAAGGTAAGTAAATAAAGCGAAAAGAACAGACTAAACATAAACTACAAGAAAACTGAATGCATGGTCATCAGTAAAAAGAGGAGCTCAAAATGCCAACTACAGGTTTAGGGATACTAAAATCAAACAAGGAAATTGAAAGAAAACTACAAGACCTACCAGAAGGTAACCAAAGAAAGCGGAAAGAAAGGACTAAACATAAACTACAAGAAAACTGAATGCATGGTCATCAGTTAAAGGAGGAGCTCAAAATGCCAACTACAGGTCGGGGATACTAAATTCAAACAAGGTACGGAAAGAAAACTACAAGACCTACCATAGAAGGTAACTAAAGAAAACAGAAAGAAAAGGACTAAACATAAACTACAAGAAAACCAAATGCAAGGTCATCAGTAAAAAGAGGAGCTCAAAATGCCAACTACAGGTCAGGGATACTAAAATCAAACAAGGCACGGAAAGAAAACTACAAGACCTACCATAGAAGGTAAGAAATAAAGCGAAAGAAAGGACTAAAACATAAACTACAAGAAAACTGAACGCATGGTCATCAGTAAAAAGAGCAGCTCAAAATGCCAACTATAGGTCGGAGATACTAAAATCAAACAAGGCACGGAAAGAAAATTACAAGACCTACCATAGAAGGTAAATTCAAAAGTATAAAGGACTAAACATAAACCACAAGAAAATTGAATGCATGGTCATCAGTTAAAAGAGGAGCTCAAAATGCCAACTACAGGTCGGGGATACTAAAATCAAACAAGGCACGGAAAGAAAACTACAAGACCTACCATAGAAGGTAACTAAAGAAAGCGAAAAGAAAGACTAAACATGTAACCATGTAGAAAACTGACTGCATGGTCATCAGTAAAAAGAGAACAAAATGCCAACCACAGGTCGGGGATACTAAAATAAACAAGGCACGGAAAGAAAAACTACAAGACCTACCAGAATGTAACTAAAGAAAGTGGAAAGAAAGGTTCAAACATAACCAAGCAAGAAAACTGAAGGCATACTATCAGTAAAAAGAGGAGCTCAAAACACAACTACAGGTTTGGGATACTAAAATCAAAACAAGGCACGGAAAAGAAAACTACAAGACCTACCAATAGTAACTAAAGAAAGCGAAAAGAAAGGACTAAACATAAATTACAAGAAAATCAATGCATGGTCATCAGTAAAGAGAGGAGCTCAAATGCCAACTACAGGTCGGGGATACTAAAATCAAACAAGGCACGGAAAGAAAACTACAAGACCTACCATAGAAGGTAACTAAATAAAGCGAAAAGAAAGGACTAAACATAACCACAAGAAAACTGAAATGCATATCACTATAAAAAGAGGAGCTCAAAATGCCAACTACAGGTCGGGGATACTAAAATCCAACAAGGTACGGAAAGAAAACTACAAGACCCAACACATAGAAGGTAAGTAAATAAAATACAAAAGAAAGACCAAATATAGTCTACAAGAAAACTGAATGCATGGTCACTTAAAAAAAAAGAGCTCAAATGCCAACTACAGGTCGGGGATACTAAAATCAAACAAGGCACGGAAAGAAAACTACAACACCTACCTACAGAAGGTAA
>JBBBDQ010002223.1:0-7500 GCA_037127315.1 Ascarosepion bandense
AAAATGTGGAATACACTGCCTTCTGATATGTTCAACTCCTCTGCTATCTTACGCGATTTAAATTTACGATCAACCAAAAGAATTTGTGGATCTTTTGTTGTTTTTCACAACAACTACCGATTTTAGGTGGCCTGAGTGTTCAGTATTATTTGTGTCTGTACGACCGAGTTTAAAGTCAGTATACCATTTATTAACCGTTGTTTCCGACTGATCAGAGTCCGAATAACACTTATCAAGCCATTGCTTTGCTTGAACAGTAATTTTCTTATTCAAAAGCAATGCTTTGCCAACACACAAAATTCAGTTTTTTTTTTATTGTTTTGAAAATTTCCAACAGTAGCTTCATTTAAATAACTGTAATTTGGGAACTAATAATCCGATTGGATCCAAATTTTGTCACGTGTTATTTGAAGATTAGTACTTCACAAAAATCATATGGATTTTTTTATTAGTAGCGCCATCTATATGTCAGGCCCGAGACTTATTCAGTGATGTCTTAATACTACCGCTACCTCCTCTGTAGTGCTATGAGGGAGGTACTGCCACAGGCAGCTGTTTTCAGACACTGGGGACCTCTTAATAATATTTTTAGTTGCGCTTTGTCTGAAGGCAGAGATACAACTGAGAGATGAAATGCAGTTAATCCTCCCGACGGCAGATACTACACGTTGATCCCAGCCCAAAGACCGAGGAGCAAAATTTACCTCGCCTTTCTGCTGAGATGTGACGTGACATAAGGCCTTTTTTTAATATGTGGAACCCGAGCGCGTACGCTCGGACCAAGGGTCAAAATTTAATCCGCCGGCGAGTACGTGATAACTGCGTACTAAGCTTGTCTTGGCTGGTCGCACCTCCCATCCAAAAGATCGAGAAGCTGGGGAAGCAAAAGTTTTGAAGACATTATAAACAATAATATTAGGACCTTGAATAAGTTCTCGCTGTTTTTCAACAGATGTCCTTCCCAGAAATGTGTGCGTGTAATTTCGGCTGGTAAATTACATCTATAAAGAAGTACTATTAGTAAGCTTGAAATTCAGTCTTTGTTATGTCGCCGAAGTGTAAACAACTTTCTGTTTCATAACGTTAAACAAGTCCTATATCGTGCCAAAGAAAGTGTATTTGCGAGGAATTTTACTACACTATTTTATTCAAAAGAAATGTGCAGTTAAAGCACTCAGAATTCTTGTTGAGACTTACGGTGACTATACTCTGTCGGAAACAATACGCAGAGATTAGTTTAGACGCTTCAGATAAACGATTTTGGTTTTGAAGATAAGAAACCCTCTAGCGCACCCCTAAAAGTGTGAAGACAAAGGATTGAAGGCATTACTTCATTAGGAATGATTCAAAAGCAAGGACATTGGTTGCCGTACGCGTTGAAGCCGAGAAACATCGAACAGCGTTTTGTCACGTGTGAACAGCTGCTTCACCGACAGAAAGTATTATGCACCCCGATAACCCTAAACCTAGAAGATTGTGAGTTAAGTCCAGCCATGCATCAACATCGGCGGCAAAGCCAAATATCCATGGTTCGAAGCTTCTATTCTGCATTTGCTTGGATCAGCTGGATGCAGTTTACGAGCTGCTCAAACCGACGGAAACCATCAGAGAATATCGCTATGGTCTACAATTTAAGTAAAGAAGGCCATTATTCGAGCATTGACATGGCAGAGCCACTTGTTGCAAAACGAGTGAAAACCTACTTGGAAAGGCTTAAATGGGAAGTTCTACTCCACCTTCCGTATTCACCAGACATTGCCACGTCTGATTATCCCTTGTTCGATGGCACATGCCCTGGCTGGGAAGCACTTTCATTCTGATGAAAATGCCAAAAAATGTATCGACTCGTGATTAGCCTCAAAAGACCCGTAGTTTTGCCGGTGTGGAATTTAGATTCTGCCAGAAAGGTGGGAAAAAGTAGTGGGTACCGATGGACAATATTTTCATTGTCACGTTTCTTACTAATGTTTTGTAAATAAAACATTACTTTTCAGGAAAAATTAGCGATAACTTAGTCAAGGTCGTAATAAAAACAGCAAAAAATAACATTAACATACAATTTTTAAAAAATCATTCACGCCAAGTAAGGCTATAAAGACATTAAGATGCAGGATTGAAAGACTGAGATAATAAATATATTAAAGAAAGAAGACAACCGAAGAATAGGAATAAAAAAAAATATAAAAAAACAACAGAAAATGACGATGAAATTCATTTAAATCTTTGAAGGACAAAGTTGACTGGAAAGCAAAACGCCAGAAGAGAGTTTCACAAGCGAAAAGCGCGAGAGAAAAAACTGCTTGCATAAAACTTATGGTAACATTTAGCAAGAGCAACAGTAAAATAACGAGACCTAACCGCAAATCCAGTATTGCGCTTAAATTGGGAACGTCTCAGTACCAAAAAGGTTAGCTCATAAGAACAATTCCAGTATTTACCCGTGTCTCCTCACAAAGGCGGAATGGGACACATGGCCGTACGCTTGGGAAAAAATTCTCCATAGAGCCCGCATCTACGGGGTCGGGTTTTCGTCTCTTTACCCCAGGCAAGAATCTGCACTTCGCCATAATCTTGTCTTGCGAGCTGCAATACGCTGCTTCATTCTCTCAGCAAACAACAACTTAGCGTCATTTAAGATACTCTTAAACTCATTATGAGCAAAGACAAATAGGCACCTATTATGGTCAGACGCGTGGCTCCCATATAACCGGAAGAAGTGATTCCTGTGGGCAATGGCGAAAAAGCAGTCAGCAGCGATGCCAACTTTCACCCAGGATGAGAACTCAGAGGCGCAGTCATCAATGGAACGACTAAACACTTTATATCAAGGGACGTCACATAGAAAATCGCAGAACGAATCTCAGTCTGCTCTTTGATAGCAGTAAGGAATTCTGTTGTTATGATGAGTGGGAATGAAGAGAAATATTAATCGAAACGACAGCGTGATCGGAGTTGTCAAGAGAGCAATGCTGCAAGACTTGGCAGGAGTCAGGGACAGAGTTGAAGTAGATATCTAGCAGAGAAGCGTGTCTTGTAGGAATATTGGGGAAACGAGTGGGGAAATCTACCACTTGCGTAAGAGATTGAGTAATTGCAAAATTCATGGCATGAGTGCCAGCAGGATCAGTGACAGATCAATGATTTTAATGGCCACCATGCCTATTGGCATGATGGGCATTAAAATCACCGAACAGAAATATGCTATCGACAGAGTGGGAGGAAGTAGCCTTATCTATATTATCCGAGATACTGTCTAGCAGGGAGCAGACGGGATAGGAAGGGGAACGGTACAGAAAGAAAAGATAGCTAACCGATTTTAGAAGTGAAAAACGGAGACATATGTATGAGTGGTCTGGGGATTTAAAAGAAGCCACCCTAGCTAGATGGAGGTATCCACTGACGTAAACCTCCATACCATGCATATAGATAGTGGAGTCCTTTTTTAAGAGGTGAAGGTAGCCAGGGATCGTGAAGTCAGAGGAGAGGATTGAGGGGTTAAGAGTAGTTTCGCAATGTGCGAGGATGTCCGGGAAATTTACATGAAGGAAAGATTCCACGCTGTAGAAGTTGGTACGCATACCACGGATGTTCGTGAAAGAAATGTTGAGGGCTTTAGGTGATTTTGGTTTAGCTTTTTCAGCTTTTTTTTTTTGTTTTTTTGAGATGCTATTGTTAATTTTTGCGTTGTTGGTGAGGAGAGACCAAAAACTGAGGAGACAGAGAGTCATTGACTGCGACATGTGCAGGAACGGAGCTGGTGCAGACTGCAGCATAATGTGGCCATGGTGTTGCCCACCAGAAGCGTTTGCAGGGACACCTATCCATGATTAGAGTAGCCGCTCTCGACGTTACGCAAGAATTAAGGCTCTTATGTACCAGTCGGAAGCAGCAACCAAACTGGTAATTTCACAATAAAGAGACGTTGCTACAGACCACACATATCACAGTCCGATTTTAATAAAATTTGATACACTCATAGACAAAGATATAAGAAACGATATTTAGAAGTTTCAAGGTTGCAGTTTTTAAAATAGTGCAGAAAATCGATAATATATATATATATAAAAGACAAGATGTTTTTGTGTGTATCTGTTTATCTGCTAGTATGTCTGTATTTTTTTCAGCCCTTTTATTTTTGTTTTTGATTCGGGTTTGATTCTAAGTAGGTATAATTGTAGTTCTTAGTCTCAGCCATGATACCATTTACTCAGAAGACTTATTTAGCCTTCAAAATTCAGTTTACGACGAAAAAACTTATTTGATATCGATACCAGGAAATGAAAATTTGACTTACATCCATTCATTTTTCTTTCAGTCTACGGTTTCGCTTTAACTGGAAACAACTATTGCTTTTTAGTCTTTCATGCCAATGTCCAAAGATTCTGCGCTCGAGGACCATGGATTAGTTTTAAAGCTTTCATTACACCCGAGCAACGCCGGGCTATACTACTAGTAATATATAAATAAGAACCATATATATAAATTATCATAAAATATTAACGGTTAGAATCTTTCAATGAAATAATAAATTACTAAATAAAATTTAAAATTAATGATGAGAATAACAACGAGAAAGAAAGAATGATAATAATAAACAACACTAAATTATATATAATGATAGTAAGTAAGAAAATTATTACATTGTTAAGAATATAAGGAACGATCTATAACTTATTTAATAATATCTACTGGCATTTTGGATTCATTAATTACTATATATTAATAATAATAATATGCATATATAGTATATATTAATATATAATAATTGTATATATATTATTAAGAGGAAAAACTATGAGATTGTTAAGAATATAAGGAACAATCTATAACTTATTTAATAATATCTACTGGCATTTTGGATTCATTAATTACTATATATTAATAATAATAATATGCATATATAGTATATATTAATATATAATAATTGTATATATATTATTAAGAGGAAAAACTATGAGATTGTTAAGAATATAAGGAACAATCTATAACTTATTTAATAATATCTACTGGCATTTTGGATTCATTAATTACTATATATTAATAATAATAATATGCATATATAGTATATATTAATATATAATAATTGTATATATATTATTAAGAGGAAAAACTATGAGATTGTTAAGAATATAAGGAACAATCTATAACTTATTTAATAATATCTACTGGCATTTTGGATTCATTAATTACTATATATTAATAATAATAATATGCATATATAGTATATATTAATATATAATAATTGTATATATATTATTAAGAGGAAAAACTATGAGATTGTTAAGAATATAAGGAACAATCTATAACTTATTTAATAATATCTACTGGCATTTTGGATTCATTAATTACTATATATTAATAATAATAATATGCATATGTAGTATATATTAATATATAATAATTGTATATATATTATTAAGAGGAAAAACTATGAGATTGTTAAGAATATAAGGAACAATCTATAACTTATTTAATAATGTCTACTGGTATTTTGGATTCATTCATTATCATTTTGTGAAAAGATTTGGAAGTAATGTAATGTTTTGTGTGTTGATAGTTGGTAGTAATTATCGGTTCTACTAAAAACCCGTTCAAAACTCGCTGGTATCAGCACACATACTCTTTCAATAATAGTTCTTATAAATACAGCACTTCATTATCCAAATACTATTGGTCTTTAACCCTCTAGGGCCGTTCGTATCATATTAGTGGGGGATCTGTTTATTACTTCATAACAATATAGAACTGATCCCCTACTTTATGACAAGTTGAAGCCTTAATCATATTATATTATTAACCCTCTAGGGCCATTCGTATCATATTAGTGGGGGATCTGTTTATAACTTCATAACAATATAGAACTGATCCCCCGCTTTATGACAAGTAGAAGCCTTAATCATATATTATTAACCCTCTAGGGCCATTCGTATCATATTAGTGGGGGATCTGTTTATTACTTCATAACAATATAGAACTGATCCCCCACTTTATGACAAGTAGAAGCCTTAATCATATTATATTATTAACCCTCTAGGGCCATTCGTATCATATTTGATACAGTATGAAAACAAGCCTTGAAAGAAATATTTTCCTGAAAAATTTTTTAAGAGAAATATTTTATAAATTTCAAATGAAAGCAGTACTGACTGCTCAGTCAATGAATACCAAATGTTTCCTTATAGGGAAATACCAAATGTTTCCTTATAGGGAAATACTGTATCAAATATGATACGAATGGCCCTAGAGGGTTAATAGATAGATAGATAGATAAACAGACTGAGATTAACCCTCTAGGGCCATTCGTATCATATTTGATACAGTATGAAAACAAGCCTTGAAAGAAATATTTTCCTGAAAAATTTTTAAAGAGAAATATTTTATAAATTTCAAATGAAAGCAGTAC
Source organism: Ascarosepion bandense (assembly GCA_037127315.1). Taxonomy (NCBI): domain Eukaryota; kingdom Metazoa; phylum Mollusca; class Cephalopoda; order Sepiida; family Sepiidae; genus Ascarosepion; species Ascarosepion bandense. Next base: position 6,404 of record JBBBDQ010002223.1, read on the forward strand.
TGACTGCTCAGTCAATGAATACCAAATGTTTCCTTATAGGGAAATACTGTATCAAATATGATACGAATGGCTCTAGAGGGTTAAAGGAAAAAGACAAAACACCCACTATTAAATGGAAAATCCTTACAAAGGCCCGAACTTGTAACTCCCTCAGTGCACCTTGCTACCTCTATCTCAACGAAAAATTAGAAACTATCAAATTTAGGGACAAGGTTAAACTGTTAAACTAGAGGAATGAGTGCACTGTTCATTGTAAACATAGTTCAGCATTTACACTAAAATCCGGGTTGTAATATTAAAAAAATTAAGGAAAATCTCATTAACTGTCTTTTTGATGGATGTTTTTGTTCGGGTTGGACGTTCTGGTTGATCTTTACTGGGTGTGTCGTTCGCCATGTGTTATCATACTGATTTTTACCGGCCGTTCGACCCGATATTGGTCGGCGGGTTGTATGGTTGTGGGGTGATCTACTCGACATCAGTTTTCGCGGGGTCGGGGAATTATAAATAGTTAGGAAACAGTGCAGGACTTGGACCTTGAGAATCATGGTTATTAGGTGTTGGTTTGACAGTCGGTGCTATGGTGAAACGTGTTGGGCTTTGGCCGGATGGTTTGTACTGGTTTGGGCTCTGTCGAGTATTGGCGCGATAATCGACGTCGGATTAGATGCCTCATGGCTGTTTAGGTTGGCGGTCGGTGTTGGGTTGGATGCTTGCCGAGTGTTGATATGTGCCAGACTGTGTACCTGGGAGAATGCGTTAGAGCGTCCTAGTCGGATGAATGTACCCATCAAATATAGGCAAATTAATGTCTAAATATTAGTGTATGTATATATAAGTGTACATGTGTTTTTGTACTAGTAGACATATTGATATTTCCTTGCTGATATGTATGTATATGTATGTATTTACTTGTATGTGTGTATATCTTACATGTAAGTCTGTATGCTTTTGTATGGGTATATGTGTATATATATATGTATGTGTGTATGTATGTATGTAAGTATGTATGTATATGAATATATATTTATATTTGTATGTATGTTCAGATGTCCATGTATGCATGACTGTAACTATATATATGTATGTTTGCGTAT